>CM038671.1:395661588-396106588 GCA_021605145.1 Aegilops bicornis | reverse complement strand
TTCAATTGGCGTGCGCGAGCTCTAGTAATTGGTCCAGTATATGTAACAGTAGGGGCTGTGGGTGTAACAATGGTATTGATGTCCTCATCACCCCCGCCCACCTATCCACATCCCGACAACCTTCAGGTATATCTTCGTTTGAAACCGCCTTAGCTCTACTTCCCCAGCTCGCTACGTCGCTGCATGTGCATCATTTCTTACCTCTCAGCCCCTCTTGATCGGATGGTCCAACGTCACATTTTTTTCTTCTATTGTTAGAGGTAAAGCTACTTCATGGAGTCGAATCTTGTACTCCCTCCGTCCGAGAATACTTGTCATTGAAATGGATGTATCTAGATGTATTTTAGTTCTAGACACATCCATTTTGATGACAAGTAATTCGAGACGGAGAATACTAATTCAAACAAGAAATAAAGTGGGGGTGGGGAATTTAGTATGTACATTGGACTTGGTACAAACAGGAAGGAAAGGGGGTGAAAGTAGTACAGACTGGTCATCCAACGGTCTCTTGGTGAAAAAGGGAAATATAGGGGTAGCGCTGTAAGCGATGGTATGACCAGGACTAGATTTGCTATCCACACATAGGAGTAGGTGGCTAGAGTGAACAAACATGGGACCAACACAGATATGTTTCTTGGATGTTTGTTTCTCGGGGCAACAAACTATGAATCACCACTTTATGCCCCTGTTTACGTACATGGTGCTGGACTACTGGTGCACCCACTGTCCCATGCCCTTATACCAAATATTTAGGCTCCGTTCGGAATAAAGGGGCAGAAAACATAGGTCTTGATGAAAATAGAGGAATAGGAAAGGAATGTAGGTACAGCGAACCGGAGGAAACTCTCAAGAGAATGTGTTCTGATGGACTACGAAATGTACAGATTTGTTTTTAGAGTAGCATGCTTGGCAGTATGAGATGCTATTTGTTTATTCAGCTGCACAATGACTACTCTTGTCCTCACCTCACGTACCACACATAGGTTGATTTTTTTATTCCGGCAACACAACACAACAACCTGTCTAACGCATGGCAGCGAGTGTCTGCCTCGGGCTTCCGCCCAAAAAATGAGCAGCGCGTGGATGTTTCTAATCCTATGGAATCAGTACTACCAGACTAGCTTTCCTATGAAACACTATTCACCTTTCCTGTGTTCCGAACGGTTGGAAGGGAAAGAATACCGTAGGAATTGTATTCCTACGAAAATCCTGCACCAAACCTGTGAATCGAACGCAGCCTTAGCTGTTCTTAATCTAATGTCCCTGGTAAAAAAGAAGCCATGCCACTGTTATAAGTGTCGGCGTTCTGGGAACGGGGGTACCCAGACTTGCCTGCCTGCGGCCTGCGGCGTGGCTAAAGGGGTGGCCCAGCACGGCCCGTCTTCATTAGCACAAGCTCAAGACCCTCGCGAGGGGCCAAGCCTCATGAGGCGGACGACGAGATGCTTCCTCGAGCACGCAGCCTCGTCAGCTGGCTCGCGAGGAGTCGGAGAGATCAAGGCGGGGTACCTCACGAGGTGCCCATGATGCAAGCCATGACGACCAAGGGCGCCCAGTGAGGCGCCAGCCCAGCGATGTCCTCCTTTCCTCTTTGGTGCAAAGGGAGCAAGCGCGAGCAAGAGTATCAAGCAAAGGCATCCGTTTGATTGCAACAAGACCAAGACCGTCGCATAGCGGCAGGAAGGAAGTCATCATGGAGCCCAAGCCGGCATCACCACCAAAGCCTTTGACAGGCGAGGACCAACTTTAGTCAGGATAAGTGTACTAGATGTTCCCCTTCAAAATGGCCAATTGTTGGCGCCCTTCCCGCTCAATATTTGGGAAGAGGGCCCTGGGCCTCTGCCTATAAATAGGACTAGCCACCCACAGGATAGGGGCAGCTTGATTCGGCATCTAGAAATCTAGGAGATCGCCTAGAGAAAGAGCGAGAAAGAGAGAGCGACTAAACTCCCCTAGTAGTTCATCGCGCCAGCCAAGAATAGACCCTCGCGACGCTGTTCTTCCTTGTGTTGTTCATCATCAGCCCAAGAGGCAATCCACCACACCACACACTAGAGTAGGGTATTACACCACAATGGTGGCCCGAACTAGTATAAACCCTGTGTCTCTTGTGTTGTTCTTTTCATAGCTTAGATCCTAGCGAGGCGGCGAGGTGCATGTAGGTAGAGGGCTAGATCTCCCTTGCGCACCCAGTGTTCGAACCTAGAGGGTCTGCTGGAACCGAAATCGACATTTGGCGCGCCCGGTAGGTGCTTGCCGAATTAACCTTCCGCCGCCCGGGTCTCCGCCGACCATCGCATCCATGTCTGACGCTCGTCGGGCCCGCGCCGAGCGCCGGGCCGCTCTCGCCTCGCACGTCGCCCAGACGGCCCCCGTCGGCAGCCGCCCTCGTCGTTCCCCGTCGCCTGCCGTCAATGCCGCCACCGGCCCGGCGAAACGAGTAGCAAGCATCGTCCGGCATCCGTCCGTGGCGAGGCGGCCGCACCGCCACTCCTTCACTCGCCCGGCTGGTTCTTCATCTCGCGTGCTCCAGCGCGACCATGGAAACTCGAGCTGCGCTCATCGCGGCAAAGCGAGCTCTGCGCTACCGCTCTGTCGGCGACATCTACGAAGAGTGGCTCGACAGCGTCATAAGCTTCGTCCATGCTGCGAAGGCTCCCCGCGCCATCCTTCTCGCTGCACCGCGCCCGCCTGCAGCGGCGATGAAGCTTCGAGGCGCCTCGGCCGCCTCCCCTCAAGAAGGCGCCACAGCCCCAAAGCGCGTGGCCTGGCGGAACCCGCTCCGTCCGGCGCCCAGCGCAGCAAGCAGAGCTGCCAAGAGGTCCCTCGTCCCCAGAAGCTGCACAGAGTGCTCCCTGCCGGCTCGTCATGACCACGCTCCTGCTCCGGCCGCGCCAAGACCGCGCTGCTCCCGGCTGCAGCGCGCATGGGGACCCGCAAGGCCGAGCTCTTTGTCACCAAAGGCCTCCGTGGCCAGCAGGCTGCCAGCGCCTTCACCACCCGAGCTGCGCGGTCGCGTGGCCCGGCAAGTTCAAGCCAGACCTGCCTCCTCGCTTCTGACGGCACGGCCGACCTGCGGAGTTCCTCCAGCTCTCTGAGCTGGGCATCGAAGCTGCCAGCAGGGGCCGAGAAGGTCATGGCGAACTGGTTTCCCATGGCACTCAGGGCCAGAGCCCGCACTTTGGCTCCCCGAACAGCTCTGGCATGATCTCCTCTGGGGCGAGAACCGCTTCGCCGCCAACTTCCAAGGTACTCGCGACCGGCCTCCTGCCGTGGCGACATGCGCCGCATCAAGCAGCAACTAGGGGAGACCCTGCAGAAGTACATCCAGCGCTTCAACAACGCATGCCTCAAGATTCCCAAGGTGACCGAGGAGGCCATCATCTCAGCCTTCTCCGGCGCTATGCGCGACGTCAAGATGAAGGAGGAGCTGGCGATGCATGAAGATTTGTGCACTTCCTTGGAGCTGTTCAACTTGGTGACCAAGTGCGCCAGGGCTGAGGAAGGGCGCCTTTCCCTCCTCGAGCTGACAGTCGCAGACCCAGAAGAGAAGAAATCCAAGGCCAAGGGCGTGAAGCGCAAGGGGCTCCCGTGCTCGCGGCGAACAGACCAGACACCAAGCGGGCAGAGATCAGCCCGAGTCTTCCAAGGGCAGCGATGCTGTGTGTACCACGACCTCCACACCCACAACACCAACGAATGTCAAGAGCTCCGAGCCGTGCGAGAAGGGAGGATCGGCCGACGCCCCGACCGCAACGATCGAGGCTACGACCGAGGAGGAGGAAGGAACGCAGGACACTGGGAAGACCGTGGCCCTCGCCAAGGGTGGCGCGACCGACCTCGCGAGGATCGCTGGCAGGATCAGCCTCGTGAGGGCGACTGGAGGGATCAGCCTCGCGAGGATCGCCCGCAAGGAAACGCAGGCCTCCCTCCTCTGCCGCCGCAGCCAAGGAGAAACGATGACCATCATCGGGGCCGAGGGGCTGGGGGCTTCCGGGGAGCCTTGTGCGATCGCTTGCATCTGGGCGGAGCTCAAGCCCCAGCCTCTCAACGCATCTTCAAGTAGTTCGCCCGCGAAGTGAATGCAGTCCTCCCCAAGCTCGAAGCCACGCGCCCTCTCAGGTGGTCAGCGTGCGCCATCACGTTCAGCTCAGTGGACCAGCTCAAGTGCGCGGGCACAGCCGGAGTCATCCTGATGCTTTGTTCCCCAATCATCAGCAACATGCAAGTCACCAGGACCCTCATTGACGGCGGAGCAGGGCTCAACGTCCTGTCCGTAGAGACATTCAACAATCTCCAAGTGCCTTACAATCAGCTTCAGCCAACCAAGCCTTTCTCCAGAGTCACCGGTGGCTCCACGGTTCCGATTGGGCAGGTTCGCCTCCCTGTCACCTTGAGTAGCGCGACAACTACCGCACCGAGCTCATCGACTTCGATGTCGCCCACATTCGCCTGCCATACAATGCCATTCTCAGGTACCCAGCTCTGGCCAAGTTCATGGCCATGACTCATCATGGCTACAACGTCCTCAAGATGCCAGGAAGCGGCGGAGTCATCACGGTGCCTTGTGAAGAAAGAGACGTGGTGTGCTCCCTGGAGCGAGCCTTTCAAGCCGCATCACTTGAAGACCCAGACCGCGGGGGCGTGAGGCTCCCTGAGACCGCTCCCAAGAAGAAGAAGACATCGCCAGGCCCGACCCCTCGAGAGGCAGGCCCCTCAGGGTCGCGCTTTGCTCGAGGGCACCTCATACATCGCCATAGGAAGGCGCGCGGCGCCCTCCTCAAGCAAGGCTCGGGGCTCTCTCTGGAGGGCCACCGACCTTGCTAAAGTCCTGAGGAGGCGCTTGGGCACCACTTGGAGGCGTGCTTCAAAGCACGTTTCCCTCGAGGAAGGAGCAAGGCAAGGAGGGCCAAACCCTCGGGGAGTTCGTCGGTCGAGATCACGCAGAGTTGCGAGGAGTCAAGAGTCATGAGTGGCAGCCGCCGCTTACCCATTGTAGCTCCCCATCAAAGGCGAGGATGGTGGGCTGCGCGTGCATCGACATCCGAGGCTCAAGCGAGCCGCCTCTCGAGGCGCTTTTGGCCCCTGCAGCGGGGCACTGCGAAGGTCCACCCCACAGCTACGTTCGCATGCCCTACGGCCTGCTGAACGCGACCGCCACGCACCAGCGCCTCATGAGGCCAGGCGCTCCGCAGTCCTGGCGGAGATGGAGATGGTCCGCGAGGAGCCACCAGCGCCTCCGGAGCCTCCCGAGGCTCCTGGGCCTGGGGGCTCGTGAAGATCGGCTTCCGCAGCCCACGACGTCCGCTACTTCAACATCCCTTCGTCTTCAACGTCATCAGGTGACATCCTTCAAGTTTCATTTCCAGCTGGGAGCGCCCCCCATGGCTGCATTATTCCCAGGCCGCGTGGGTCCGTTCATGCGGCGTGTATCCCCTTTACTTCATGTTCCTAGCTTACTTTATTGGGGGCGCCCCTCGGGCTGCATCATCCCCAAGTTGCTCGGGCCAGACCCATCGATGTCTGCCTTCCCTGCATCTATCTAAATGAACTTGCTTCTTCATGATTAACGTGCTTGACCTAGTTGCCCGCTCAGCGATGTCGCGATGGAGCTGCTCCCCAGCGGCACGGCGGCTTGCGCATGGGTCCGTCCACCGCAACACCGACAAACCTGAATGGCTGAGCTCTGGCGCGGCAGCCCACAGCGCCGCCCGTCAGGCCTTCAGTGCCTCGTCACCTCTCCAAAGCAACCAACGGCTGACCGTCGCTTGTCATAGCGGACTCTTGTTCTTTTTATGGTGAGCCTGCATGATCCCTTCAAGGCGCAGCGCCAAGTGAGGCCCTCACGGCGTCTTCTTCACTTTCACCCTCGCGAACCGCTTACACGTTAAAGGGGTGGTACCTGAGCATCACGACTCATGGGCTCCTACTGGCTCTCCAGCCCTCACCCTCTGGCCTTGTCCACGGCATCGTGACCTGGCATACCAGCGACGGCTGAGACCCGCTCGAGGGCCGGGACCCGAGGATGTAGAGCAGAAAGGGGAGCTAAGGAGAGAGGGAAGAGGCACGCGGGGACCTCGCCAGCCGATGCGCGGACCTAGCGTCGCGCCAGGAAGCGGTTCCTGACTTTCGAGATAAGTCACCCTCCGGAAACACTAGCTATCGCAGCACCGTCCCCGCACCCAATGCAATCCCGTGTTAGCACGTCGTGCTCCTTTCCTCACCGAATGATGGCTGCTTGAGCGCTAAAGGGGACCTCCTGAGCATCGCGACTCAGGGGCTCTTACTGGACCCCGGGCCGCTCACCTCCTGGCCTTGACCACGGCATCGCGACCTGGCATACCAGCGACGGCTGAAGCCTGCCTTGGGACCGGGACCTGTTGGTGCAGAGCACCAAGCCCTCGTGAGGTTCGAAAGGAAGAACCAAGCTGAGACGGAATGAGCATCTCACACTACTTCGTGACAAGGACTGTATTAACAAACAGAGCCACAGGCACCTTACAAGCCCCCATGGGGCGCGCTTTTCAATTCCTCGCATGGAACATAGGGAATAGATCCTAAAGAACACTAACTACACGCGCCTCCGCGAGAGATGCCATCATCAACAGTGGGCCGTAAAGCACCGGCGCCAACCTCATTCGGATCGAGGCGGCGGCTGGCAGGCCGTCCTGCTCCGAGAGCGGCGCAGGCTCGGGGGCTCGTAGCTGTCGTCGCTCATCTCCGGAGTCGCGAAGAGCTCGACGGAGTTGCTGGATCCTCCAACGCCTCTGCCGCCTAAGGGGCTGCCAAGGGAGTGATCGGCGAGCCTGTCCTCGCCGCGGCAGGGCCCCGACCACCTCTCTCAAGGCAGCACTCCAGCCGGCGTCCGTCCGCGTCGAAGACCTTGAAGAGCATCATGGAAGCGCCGTCATACTCTAGGTGGATCACGAGGGCGCCCCTCGTCCTGCAGACCCGGGCGATCTCGCCCCAGCCTCGAGTCATGAAGACCTTGCCGGGCGGCGACGCGACCTCCGCTTGATCGCGAGGGTGTTGCAGCGGCGTCTGCAACGAGCTCAAGTATCCCCCTTGCGGCATCACGAAGGCGAAGGAGGGAGGAAGGCGAGTCCAAGACTGAGGAGGCATGGCGGCATGGAGCACAAACTCTTGGGAGGAGCCCTCAGCATGGACTCCAGGAGGGACAACGCGCACCGCCGTGACACGCCGACTCTGACGGCGGCGTCATCCATGGCGCTCGGCATCAATTCCTCCAGGGCCCTCCAAGCAGGCGTACAAGGGCAACGAGAACCCTGGCAGCGGCCGCTCGCACCAAGGCCTCGACACCTCCTGCTGGGCGCCCTCATCTCGACAGCATAGGGCTAGCCCTTTCTTCGGCGGAAGCGGGGCGGGACCCTCTCGGGGAGCCTTTCCCTTCTCTTCCGCGGAGAACCCGCGGATCGGAGCCATTGCGGCAAGGTGGAGCAAGGATGGAGAAGCAAGGAGAGATGGACTGGAAGTGCATGCGTCGTTCCGTACTTATAGCCGGGGAAGGCCAACCGCCGACCTCCACGATCACAGGCAATCATGACCCACTTTGCATGCAGGGACTTGTCAATTCGATGCGATTGCGGCGTCGTGGGGAAGCGATGCCGCCCGTCCAATCAACCGCCACGCTGACACCCGAGGCCACAAGCTGTTAGGGCCCAAACCGCCCTTGCCCCTTCGCTTCTCTGCTCGGCCAAGTCCGGCGCGCCTTGGGCCGGGGAGCTCTGTCGGCGTTACAGGAGCAGGGTACCCAGACTTTCCTGCACTGCGGCTGTGGCGTGGCTCAAGGGTGGCCCAGCCACGGCCCGTCTTCATCGGCACAAGCTCAAGACCCTCGCGAGGCCAAGCCTCATGAAGGCGGACGACAAGAAGCTTCCTCGAGCACGGCATCGTCAGGGTGGCTCGCGAGGAGGCGGAGAGATAAATGCGGGGTAACTAACAGGTGCCCATGGCGCCAAGCCATGGCGACCAAGAGGCGCCCGGTGAGGCGCCCGGCTCGCCTGATGTCCTCCTTTCCTCTTTGGTGCAAAGGGAGCAAGCGCGAGCAAGAGTATCAAGCAAAGGCATCCGTTTGATTGCAACAAGAACAAGACTGTCAGAACGGCGGAAGGAATTCACCGTGGAGCCCAAGCCGGCGTCACCACGAGCCTTTGTGACAAAGCGAGGACCAACTTTAGTCAGGATAAGTGTACTAGATGTTCCTATTCAAAATGTCCAATTGTTGGCGCCCTTCCCGCTCAATATTTGGGAAGAGGCCCTGGGCCTCTGCCTATAAATAGGACTAGCCACCCACAGGATAGGGGCAGCTTGATCCGACATCTAGAAATCTGGGAGACCGCCTAGAGAAAGAGAGAGAGAGAGAGAGAGAGAGAGAGAGAGAGAGAGATAGAGAGAGAGAGAGAGAGAGAGAGAGAGAGAGCGACTGAACTCCCCTAGCAGTTCATCACGCCAGCCAAGAATAGACCCTCGCGAGGCTGTTCTTCCTTGTGTTGTTCATCATCAGCCCAAGAGGCAATCCACCACACCACACACTAGAGTAGGGTATTACACCACAATGGTGGCCCGAACTAGTATAAACCCTGTGTCTCTTGTGTTGTTCTTTTCATAGCTTAGATCCTAGCGAGGCGGCGAGGTGCAGGTAGGTAGAGGGCGAGATCTCCGCGCGCACCCCAGTGTTCGAACCTAGAGGGTCTGCCGGAACCCGAAATCCGATAATAAGCCATGACAAGTTTAGCCAAATGTTTTTGCCTGTAATTGTTTGAGACTCTGACTGTTTCCTCTGTGCCTTTTTGTGCAAACAGGGATATCCAATTCACACAGTTCTTTGTTGTGACCTTTTGGTGCCTTTGCACAAAACTCTTCTTAAAAAGAAGTGACTTTTATCTTTGTTTAACTAGAATGTCGTAATGGAGCAGTTTGTTCATTTTGGTGGAACTGCACAAAGGGAGATCTGTGTTCCAATCCTCATCATCCATATTGGCACCATAACCTTCCTTTAGGTAAGAATGATATTTAATGCATGTGTTCATCTCTATTTTCCATTGCCATGAGAAAATAATGCTGTTTTTACTAGTACACTTGTACTCCCTCACTGACAAAACCAATTCTGAATTAGAAGGCCAATCATGTACTTGGTTTCACCAACTGGTGAGGATAAAGAGAAACATAGCATGAAGAGGATGAAGAAGAAGAATAAACAGTGCCAAGGCGATCTTGCTAAAGCCAGAGGCCTCAGTCGAGGCCATTCAAGGGCTCCAGCAACGACTACCTTACATGTGAGATGATCCTCCAGGGAGCCCTTCCACTTCCGCTGTCTCACTTAATTAATTAGGAGTACTTAAGTACCACTAATTTATTACTGCCTAATTTTCCTGTTGGAGTTAAAAAAATCTTTAGTAGGACCCTATCTTTGAATCGTATGCGTGTGTATGTTTGTCTATGGAGGTGAATCATGTGGTGGAGCGGGGAGGAATATTATTAGTGTCATGACATAATAGTGCTATTGTTTTGCATGCCAATTTATTGCCATTGGTTCAATGAGGCAATGTTTTGCGTATTGTCCATCATGAATTTGATGCTCTTTGTTTGAGTAATATGCTAATGTCTTCCTATCCTTTCTCACTAAGCTAATGAAGGTTTCACCTTGTTCCTACTTGTGCAAACAGGGATCATGTTGTGACAATCATACATTTTAGTGGAACTACACAAGACAATACAATGAATTGTATCCCAGCCGATTGCTTTAACTTTCTGCTTTGGAAGTTCTTGATAATCTTTCGATATAATCTCAGCACTGGTAAACAAGAGTAATTTCAACCATACATTTGAAGTGCACAAAAATATATACTATTGTGTGATTCTAGTGAGTGCTTTATCATCTCTTATGTGACTACATGAATAAGCTTTTTTTCTCGGGTTGATGCAGACTAAGGCCTTCATCCATATTAGTTTCTTTGTCATCTCTATTTGTATCGTTACTCTTGTCATGAGAAACTCCTTTATCTTTGCAAGTTAAAGTTTTGCAACCTATGATAAATGGCAATGCTTTGAGTGTTGAGTTGAGCTAATTGGCACTGATTAAATAAACTAATACCTCTCTTTAAGAAAGACTACTATGTTTCTAACTTTACCCATTAAGTAATGAGGGTGCTTTTATTTGTTAGTGTATGTTTCATCAACTAGTCCCACTATTATAGTAATCTCACTCTCTCAATATATGTGCCAACAGGGATGCTCGATTTTGGTGGAACTGCACAAAAACTTTGGGTGCTCCATTGCCTCGACAACTTCGTCCTTTCACATCGGTCGCTAAACTCCGCATGCTTTCTTCCTTTCTTTGTCGATCGCTTGGCTTATCTCGGCTTCCAAATCGAAGGAAATAGTAATTGATATGCTACCTCACCTTTGGTTGGTACCGGTCTTTATCCACGATTATTGTGCATGTCATATGTATTGGTAATTTGGTATTGTGCTACTGTTTGCCAATTTCCTAAAGGAGTAATTTGGAGCTGAACTTCATGAGCAAATCATTACATCGGGTGATTTCAGTAGAAACAAAATGATCGGATGGACAGGTACTTATCTTTGCTGCTATGTACTCCAAAGTTCACTCAGACAAGCATCGATGTTGACAAGAAGTGCCTATATTCATTCGAGTATCAACCGACATCAACCAATTTTCAAACTCCAAGTATTATTAGAGTGAACGCCAAAAATATTGCTTGGTGCATAGCCCAGAAAAACGCAGTCCAGTCTTTGGTCCCAACTTGTGCTTTTGGTTATCGGCACATATGGTAGCGAACTATATGGCATGGAGTCTAAAGATTCCAGACAAGTTGGTTGACGCGTATATTCATCTGGGACTTAATCAGTCTGCACGCCAAGGATGCTCCATTTCAGTTGAACTGCACAAAAAATTTGGGTGGTTCATTTTCTCAACCGCCTCCTTTCTCGTCTACAATGTAGAATTTTGGCGAGATATAGGACCAAGATGAGCCAGTAAACTAGTTGGATCAAAGTAGTGGCCAAGTTGCTCAAACCTCCCTCGGCACGAGGGCACTATTTGAGGATAAACCTACAAGCAAAGTTCAGATTGTCTGTGCTGCCTCTTATGTACTCAAAAGTTTACTCGTACAAGAACTAATTTTAGCAAGAAGTACCTCCGATTGAACACCAATTACGAGTCTGTACCCTAGGTAATTAATGTTCATCCATGGATCATATTGGCTGTGATCTCAATCATTTGGATGCATAAACATACTGAACATGTGCATATCTGAATCTTTTTGTGAATTATGTATGAATATTGTCGTGTGATCTATCAATCATTTGGATGCATAGATATCTTTGAGCTTGTGTATATATGAATCTTTTGAGTTGTTGATAGTGAATGTTGGCTATGAATATGAATGTGTCCTGTGAACCTGAGTTTGATATGAATGTTTACCTTTTCTTTTGTATTTGTGTGTGAACTTGTTAGTATGCCTACTGTGGGGTATAAAACGCAGATCTCTTATAAAAGTAATGTTGTGTCCAATTTATGTTTTCCCTTCTAACCACATTATATATATTTATATTATTACTATTATCGTATATTTTATAGAGACTTATATATACATTATAAAAACATCCCACGTGTTATTAACTTATAAAAGTAAATGTTTAACGGAAGTTGGCAAGGAAAATCCTGGTTGTTTTTGACTCACAGGCAAGGAAAATCCTGGTGATTGCGTACAAAAGCTTGCGAAGATTTTAAGGACCAATTTAATAATAACGTGCTCATTTTTATTTTGAGCAATAACTCGCTAATTTCATAATTATATATATATATATATATATATATATATATATATATATAATGTGCCTCTCCGGTTTATTCTTTGATATTAATTGCTCCTTCTAACATAACATTATATATATAACGAGCCCACCTAATACGTGTATTTCAAGGAAGTGCATATGGGCCTGGACTTCTTAGAAAATATAAATCGGCCTGATTGACGCGAAATTATTTGTTCACCCAGCCTAGCAAATGGACTGTACATTCTAGAACACATGGGTTAAATATATGCCACATTTTTGCAGGCTGACATGTGGGCCAATTGGTCGAAGCCTATGCAGGGCATTGTCAACTTGGCCAACAAATGATTGTGTCATCCACAACCATTGGATTTATATCCAACGGCCGACATGCACCTTCAATCTCTCATCTTCTTCCTCCAGCATCGCCGGGACCGCCTGGTCCGGACTCCGGGGGCTAGCGGCTCTGCTTAGCACGCATCGCTGCGAAGCGCTACCCCACCGCCGGCCAGGCTATCCCTCCACCCCTCGACACCTCCTGTTATTCTCCACAGACTACAACCCCACGCCGCAACAGAACCAGTTATAACCCTTCTCCTCCTCTCAATCTGTGACTCCACTGTCGCGTTTTTCCATCTCCGAGTCGTTCCCGTCCGGGGCCTCGTTGTCGTCCACCGCCTCGTTGCGTTCGTGCGGCGTGGTCAACAAACGAGAGTCATCGGAAGAGGACTGTATGTGGAGAGCTTGACGGCTGGGACCCACGAGGTCCATGGTCGCACGCAAGGAAAGTTCCTCCTTATTAAGCTGAAAAAAAATGTTTCCTCCAAGCGGCAATTTGGGACCCACGGCTGTATCTTCGCATGCGGAAGGAAGTGCCTCCTTGTTTTGCGAAAAAAATTACTCATCCGTTGGATTTGGGACCCGTCGGTTGGTAGTGACATGCGCCTACTAAGCGGGCGTGTATGCACGGCTTTGTCAACTTAATCAACAAATGATTCTAGCAATTTGGACCGTTGGATGTTAATCCAACGGCCGTGCTCCTTCTTCAACCTATGTTCTTGCTCCTGTCTCCGTAGGCGGCACCGTGGGTGTGCTTCGCGCACCCGAACGATGAAGTTTCCCACTCCTCTCCATCTGCGACTCCTTTGCCCGTCTTCCCCATCTCCGGGTCGTTCCGGATGCAGGTGCGCTCGGCATGGTGTGGTCAACGTGGTCAACAACCGAGAGTCATCGGAAGATGACTGTACGTGAGAGGCTGACAGTGGGGACGCACCACACCCATGGACGCATGCATGCAACGGAACGCAGCGAGGTCAACGTGGTCAAGGAACGACTTCCATCGGAAGTGTAGGGGCCGTTTGGTTTGCTGGCTGTCCATGGGTGGATGGGGGATAGCCATATTTTAGGATGATATGAGCCGTTTGGAAGAGAGGATACGGTGGATATGGGCAGCCATGTTTAGAGAATATTCAGTGTAAAACCTGGTTGTGAGTAAATCATATTCTCATGAGACGAGGGCAGCCACTCGCGTTCTCCTCACTGAAACGTTTTCCCCATCTCCCACCTCCTGAACAGAATCCTCACGCCCTGCTCGCTCTCGAACGAAAATAGCGGCAATGGCGGGTGGGATTTTTGATTGGGTGGTGGCACGATTGAGGAAAAGGCGGTCCCTCTCCCTTCTCTCCTTCTCTCCTTCCAGCTGAAAGCGACATGGTCGTAATTTGTGAGCTCAAGCAGCTAAGCCCGACCTGCACGGGCATAAGGGGGCTGGTGGTGGACAAGACGGCAAGCAAGGAAGTCGATGGAGAGAGCTGGGTGGTGTGGCGGTGAGGGATGGGCCTGGGATGCTTCTTCTCATATGAAAAAATAGTTCATGCTTCATCTGTATGTGGTTAGGCAGGCCAACGCCAACAAAACCTTTGGATATTCGTAACAAATGATCATCTTGTTCATGAATAGAACAATAACAATGTTGTTTACGTTGGGAGAAGCGGGGCTCTTGTAAGTGCAACATGTGTGCGTCGTCGCTTTCACAAGTGTACATGTTGTTTAATTTGTTGAATAATTTTTATAATAACAACATGTTTTGGTTTTGTTTCCTTTGTTATCGGATAGTTGATATAAGGTTTTTCTGAAACAACATATTTATCTTTGAATGGAATTATACCCATTTATGAAACAGCATAGTGCATGATTGCATGTAACAGAGGTAATCTCACAACTCTAAGAAGAAGGTCAACACGAAAAAATGTATTTTGCGAAAAAACCGTTTGCCCCGTGACTGCTGGGACCCACCTGACGGGCCACCGTATTTCGCGAAAAAACATTCCCCCCGCCGTCAGCTCGGACCCACCGGAAGTGCCCCCTTATTACGCATAAAAAAATGAATACTCCCCCGGCTAGCTAGGACCCACCTTGGTGGGAGGCTGGCTTGTGGGCCTACTAAGTTGATGGGGACGAAGGGCTTTGTCAACTTAGTCAATATGAACGATTCTAGCTCCAGTGACCGTATGATGTCCATCCAACGGCCGTAGTGCTTCTTCAACCTCTTGCTCCAGCCGCCCAAAGCAGCGCCCGGTCGTTGCATGCTCCCTGTCTCCGTGGCGGTCAGGTCTTTGCCGCTGGAGGCCTCACCGCCCCTACTATTCCCACCGCTGGCCAGACCACATGGCGACGGCAGCCTCACACCGCAGTCAACCGGTGAACCCTCGTACTCCTCTCCGCGGGCTTCCACTACCGTGTCTTCCCGGCTCGCGTCGTCCCTTCCTAGGCCTCGCCATCGTCCACCGCCGTGGTGCTCTCTGCTTGTGGCGTGGTCAGCGTGGTCAAGGAACGACTTCCATCGGAAGAGTACTCAGACGTGGAGAGGTGACAAGCTGGGTCCATGGCCACAGCCCAGTTTTTTGTGATTTGCCAAGTAAATCGCTTTGTCGGGCTGTTGGGCTACAAATCTTTCAAGACGAGGAGAGCTTTCATTCGGTGGCCGAGAAAATGGCCCATCAATAAAGAGAAATGGGTTGTACATTTTAAAACACATCAAACCGCAATTAGTTTCAAATATCTTTTTTCATTTCAAGATTTTAAATTACATTAATTTTATGCGTGGAGAATTTGTTGGATTTTATATTGATATACATTTATTTTTAAAATCAGTTTGAATGTGAGTCGAAATTTCGGGATTAAAAACAGTTCGGACCGCTTTTGAAATATGCAAAATTTCGTATAATTTTTTAACCGTGGCCACAATATGGGTTGTAATGCTAAAAAAAAGAATATGGGCTCCAAAATAAACCTTAAGAATTAGCAAATGGGCTGTAAATTATTAGAAATAATGGCAGATGGGTTGTATGTTGTTTTCCACAGATTTGAGGCTTTCCTAAAAAAAAGGTTGACACACAAGCAGTGACTGTTGGATGTCCATCGAACGACCGTCGTGCTTCTTTAATCTCTGCTCTTCCTGCTCCAGCCGCTCAAACAAGCTCCCGTGACTGCTCGCTCCCTCCTCCCACGGGCGGTCAGGCCGCCAAGCAGCCTCACCGCCCCACCGTACTCTCATCGCTGGCCTAGCCATCCCTCTACTCACCCACACCTGCTGTTATTCTCCGGCGACGGCAGACGAACCAGTAAACCCTCATACAGTCGTACTCCCCTCCGCGTGGGAAACAACTGCCGAGTCTTCCCTGCCTCTGTGTCGTTCCCTTCCTAGGCCTCGCCGTCGTCCACTGCCGTGGTGCTCTCGGCGTGGCCTGGTCAATGTGGTCAACGACCGACATGCATCTGAAGTGGACTGTACATGGAGAGGCCGACAGCTGGGTCCACGGTCGCACGCAAGGAAATGCCTCCTTATTACGTGCAAAATAATGATTCCTCCACCTGACATCAAGGACCCACCGAAAGGGCCTCTGTATTTCGCGAAAAAACGTTACCGCCGCAGACAGCTCGGACCCACCAGCTATATCTTCGCATGCAAGGAAGTGCCTCCTTATTACGCACAAAAAAATGAATACTCCCCCTGTTAGCTGGGACCTAGTATAGTGGCAGGATGACTTATGGGCCTACTAAGTTGAGGGGATGGAGGGCTTTGTCAACTTAGTCAATATGCACGATTCTAGCTCCAATGACCGTACGATGTCCATCCAACGGCCGTAGTGCTTCTTCAACCTCTGGTCTTCTTGCTCCCGGCCCAAACCAAGGCTTGCGGTGCGTGCCTCGTGCTCCTGCCTCCCGTGGCCGGGTTGGCGACATCGGCGGAGGCCTCACCGCCCTACTACTCCCACCGCTGGCCGTGCCATCCCTCTACTCACCCACACCCCGTTATTCTGCGGCGCGACAGCCTCACACCGCAGTCAACCGGTGAACCCTCGTACTCCTCTACGTGGGCATCCACCGCCGCGTCTTCCCGGCTCCGCGTCGTCCCCTTCCTAGGCCTCGCCGTCGTCCACCGCCTGGTGCTCTCGGTGCGGCGTGGTCAACGATGCTCAAGGAACGGCTTCCATCGGACATACCTTTGTACATGGAGAGGCGATACCGGGTCCACGGCCGCAGCAAGGAAGTGCCTCCTTATTACGTGCAAAATAATTATTCCTCCACCTGACAGCGGGGATCCACCGGACGGGCCACCGTATTTCGAGAAAAAAACGTTTGCCCCTGACTGCTGGGACCCACCAGCTACATCTTCGCACGCAAGGAAGCGCCTGACAGTCGGGACCCACCTGGTCGAAGCGTACGTAGCGCTGTCATTCTGGTCACGAACGTGTATGTACATATATACTGGTCGATGTAGAGGCGCGCACGTGTCGTAGTAGAGGCGTGCACGTAGCATGTACACGTACGTACAACGGCCAGGGTGCAAGAAAGAAAATACGGCCACGTATGTGTACATATGGACGGGGTCTCGAATGCCTAATCGCGCATACGTACAGCTAGGGCTCGTGTACATGGCTGGGTCGGAACAGAGAAACAGCGTCGTCGTCGTGTTCATGGGGAGGCAACGGAATGCGTCGTGTTCATGGGGAGGCAACGGAATGCGTCGTGTTCATCGGGAGGGCTTGGATGGAACATGCGATGGAAACGAGGCCTGGCGTAGCGCGGAACGGAGGAAACGGCCTTGTGTTCGACTGGCCACGTTCGAAACTGGATCCTGTTCATTGGGAGGGGTCTGGCGTACCGCAAGACAGAGGAAACGGACTTCCTACGGTCGAAACGGGGGTCCTGTTGATCGGGAGGGGTGTGGCGTACCGCAAAACGGATGAAACGGACCTCCTACGGACGAAACCGGGGTCATGTTGATCGGGAGGGGTGTGGCGTACCGCAAAAGCGGAGGAAGCGGACTTGTGTTGGGCGCCACGGTCGAAACGGGGGTCCTGTTCATCGGGAGGGGTGTGGCGTACCGCTAAACGGGACTCCACGGGATACTGTTCATCTCCACCGTCGACCTCCTCCAGCCTCCACGGGCTATTGTTCATCCAGCCTCCACCGCGCGCTACTCCACCGCCATCGCTCAACCACCCTCCACCGCTTCATCGCTCATCCAGCCCTCCACACCACGGGGTCCTGTTCAACCACCCTCCACGGGCACCCTCCACCTTCTCATCGCTCATCCAGCCCTCCACACCACGGGTCTGTTCAACCACCCCTCCACGGGCACCCCTCCACCGCTTCTCTGTTCATCCAGCCCTCCACCCCACGGGTCCTGTTCCTCCACCCCTCCACGGGCACCCCTCCACCGTTCGACTGTTCATCCAGCCCTCCACCACACCACGGGGTCCTGTTCATCCAGAGGCAACGCCATCGCTCACTGTTCATCCAAACCCCATAACGCCACTGTTCATCCCGAGGCGGCATCGATCGGCTTCGCTAGCGATGATTGATTGCTCGGGTTCGATGAACGCCAGTAACTTCGCAGGTAATCGCCGGGTTCGTTAGAGCCCAACGCCTCGCTCGGGTTCACTTAGAGCCAACGCCTCACACACCGCAGCGTGCGTGTCACGAGAGAAAGCAGCATCGCCGGCCCCGACCTCCCACCGTAAAGGAACTCCCGAAATTTTCCTCGCCCTCGCTTCTACCATGGTTTTTTCCGTCATGGACGGCCCAAAGAATGTCATGCAAATACCGTCTTCGCCCGCCTAGGACGAAAAGCCCATTTTCTGTCATGATTTTTGTCATAGAAGTAGGAGCCCACCACATCTATGATGATACCGGGTTTTGTCACAATTATCGTCATAGAAGTGTCATATGTATGACAGAAAAAATTCGTTCGACCCAAAATGTCACGGATGTGTCTTTTTTTTGTAGTGAAACTATGTGCGATGCATGAATCGCAAACAGTTTGGTAATAAAAATGTCACCAATAAAACAAACTCTGTGCGATGGCGGATCCATCAAGCATGATTCAGATTAGAGTTGTGTGTGGGAATCATGGCATATAGTTGATCCATATGAACTGTTTGTGATGAGCCAAAATGACAGAAATGGTCAGCCAGATCAAGGTGTGTACGCTAGATGGCATACAGGTCACTCGGATGAACTGTGTGCAATGAGCCAAAACAACATAAACGGTTAGCTAGATGAAGGTGTGTGTGATAGAAGGCATACACGTTAATCGGATGAACTGTTTGCAATGATCCAGAAGAACACAAATGATTCATCTTAACAAGATGTGTGGGATACCCAACAAACAGGTCAATAGTAAAATTGTGTGGGAAGACCGATGATAACACACACGATTCCTGCTAATAAGTTGTGTGTGTTGTGGGAAAACACTTGCTGGTATACAATTGTCAGCGATTGATGAAATCATCACCGATGGGTTCCGTAGTTTAGTCCGTGTCGATGTGATTTTCTCTGTCTGCACAACATCTATGCTCTGTCTAGATAACAACATATATATTTGTAAGAACATGATTGCATAACCAAATTAAACATCCAGTTACATAAGTGACTACACACATAACATTTTCGCACACCAAAGTAAACAATTACATGCATAATAAACTAGGAGAAATGATCATCAAATCATCTACTTGTTGTGACGCTTGTCATTGCTCTACTTCCGGCTGGATCCCTCGCCATTTTGGGGAAGGAAGCACTTGCTCAAGTCAACGATCCGCCTGTACATCTCATAGCTCGTGTATGCCTCCTTGTCCGCATACACGACGCGGTCTTCGTCTAGTTTCTCCATCCAGGCCGAGTGCCAGGCATGCATGTCCTTGTTGCAGGATCCTTGAAGTCTTTGTAGTAGGGGTTGATTCTGGTCTTGATGAGGTGAACCGGTGAGTCCTTCTCATGCTTCTTACTGCCCCAGATCGTTTATTGGCCCTAGATGTTGACAAGATTCTGGCAAGCAATGCCCGAATTCTACAACACCTTTACATTGTTGGTGATGTCCGCCATAATGAACCTGTAGTCGAAGCTGTTGACAAACCTGGTGAAACACTCGCAAAGCCTTGTGGCCAGGAAGTAGTGGTAGACGAGGACGTGATTGTGTACGCACATTTGGGCGACGGCGACCTTCTGATGATACCCGACACGAGCGCCGGTGTACTTGATGTCGAACCCGACCACTTTGTACTTATCCATAGCAAGCAACATCTCGATAGTGTGGATGGAGTTCTCCACCCACATCGGGTTGTTGGTGTACACCATCGAGAGCTCCATGAACCTTGTGTGGGTGTCCACTACGACATGCATGGTGAACTATCGCTCGTTGTTGGCAGCCGACGGGAGCGCCATTGGAGCCACACTGTGACGCCACCGATTCGACCGTACACTAATCATGAACGCAAATGTGTACGACCAAGATCAGGGACTCACGGGAAGATATCACAACACAACTCTAGACACAAATTAAAATAATACAAGCTTTATATTACAAGCCAGGGGCCTCGAGGGCTCGAATACAAGCTCGATGCACAAGCGTCAGCAGAAGCAACAATATCTGAGTACAGACATAAGTTAGACAAGGATGCCTTAAGAAGGCTAGCACAAACATCAATGATCGAAGAGGCAAGGCCTCCTGCCTGGGACCTCCTAACTACTCCTGGTCGTCGGCGGTCTCCACGTAGTAGTAACCGTCAGTGGTGGCTTCTGGCTCCAGGGGTCCACCATCTGGTTGCATCAACCGGAAAGAAGAAGGAAGGGGGAAAAGGGGTAGCAAAGCAACCGTGAGTACTCATCCAAAGTACTCGCAAGCATCAGATATATGCTAAGTATGCATTGGTATCAAATGGAAGGGCTGTATCTGTGGGCTGAACTGCAGAATGCCAGAATAGAGGGGAAGGCCTAGCCTATCGAAGACTAGCATCTTCAAGCAGCTCCAAGCATCTTGCAGCATGTAGAAGAGTAAAGAATAGCAGTTTATATTTAACAAACATGTTGTAGCAATAATGCCCAGAGATCCTTCCTCGACTCCCTGCGAGAAAGCAATCCCGGAGCCACATAACTTAAGTATCCATTTCTAGTTGTATTAGATCAAGATATAAGTCTGAACGTCCATTACCATGGACACGATATTCGAATAAAGATCTTCCCTGCAGGGGTGCACCATGTTACCCAACACGCTCGATCACTCTGGCCGGACACACCTTTCTGGGGTCAATGCCCGGCCTCGGAAGATCAACACATCGCAGCCCTACCTAGGCTCAGCAGAGAGGTGCCGGTCTACATCCTAAGTACTCAAGGTGCAGGCCCCATCGCGTTGCACTCCGGGTCGTTGTGTGCAGGGTGGATACCAGCACTACCCGTGTAGTGGATGGCATGACCCGACCATGCCACAATGCTGAATTGGACATCTGACAAAGCTTCGGCTGATACCACGACGTCGAGGCCCATATCTATTCTCGCATGGTGGTTAGTGTGTAAAGGCCAAAGGCAAACTCAGAACAAATACCCAAACCTGTTAGTGCATTCGGGGCTCGCGGAGATGAGCAGAGACTCACGATAATGTGACCCCATCGCCCCGTCTCGAGGAAATACGGCAAGGGCAAGCCCAGCCCACTCGAGGGCTGCCTGACTTCCCGGCCGTGCCTCATAACCATCTTGCGGGTGCTCTCCGGGCCCGCCCGACTTTCACCAAGGTCTCCAGTAAAGACAAGTTTACCGTGTGTCCAAACATCAAGGGGGAAACCCAAGGAATCACCCTTGGAGGATTCCACTCGATGTAATCATCAAGGTGAACGTAAGAGGGACCACCCTCGAGGTTCACACTTGAGGTGTTGAATGATAGAGCCATATCGGGAATGGTGAAAGAGGAAATCAGCCTCGGCGACCACGACCGAATAGCTACACTACAGAATTATCATCAGGAGTGCGTTATGAGGGATCACCCTCGGCACTCGATAGTAGTTCTGCAGAGTCGAGCAACAAAAGGGGCGTGATGTGATGTGAGGCGTCGGGCTCTGGTAGTTGATCACGCTGATCGAGTCGTCGATGATGAAGCAGGGGCAACAAGGACAAGGTGGGGGTCACTGATGGATCACTAACCAACCTATACTAAGCAGTTTAGGATAAGCAGGTAAGGTACAACAGCAGGTTACAAAAGCAGGCTATGCATCAAAATAGGAGCAAAATCTAATGCAAGCATGAAAGAATGGAATGGGCGATATCGGGATGATCAAAGGGGGGCTTGCCTGGAAGCTCCGGTGAAAGGGAAGAGGGTCGTCGTCGACATAGTCGATCATAGGGGCATCAGCGCCAGTCTCGGGGTCTACCGAAGAGAAGAGGGGGAAGAAACAGTAAATACAGAGCAAACAGAGCATAACAGGACAACAGACAAAGCTAGACATGTTCTAACGCGGTGCTACACGATACCAGCGAAGGGGGAAAACATCCGGGAATGTTTCCCCAGTGTTAGGCATTTTCAAATAGACAAACCGGAGGGGGAAAGTTGCATGTTCAAGTAGTTAGGGGCATGTGGTAGACGAACAGATCGCTTATTCGGATTCGTCTCGTCGTTCTGAGCAACTTTCATGTATAAAACTTTTTCATCCGAGTAACGGATTAATTTATATGATTTTCCAAAGTTTAAAACAATTTATGGATTTATTAGTAAATCGTAAATATATTAAGTGTAAATGCTATGGGTACACAGAGAGTGTACCCAGAGATGTGAAAGTTTGGCTGACAGTGGGGCCACACTGCTGAGTCAGCGGCTGACCCAGTCAACGTCCAGTGAGCAGTCAACTAGTTTGACTGTTGACTGGGCCAAACTAGCAGGTGGGCCCCGCATGTCATGGAGTCATTCCTTCAACAGATTGTTTTTAAAACACGTTAGTTAGTTGTGGGGCCAGTGTGTCAGTGTCTCAGGGGATTATTTAACTTTAATTAAAACAGTTGACCGGTTAATTAATCTATTAGGGCCCACATGTCATTGAGTGGTTAGTGGGGGGGGGGGGGTCAGCACTAAACTTTTTTAGCCCCCTCTGAACCGAACCGGCTGGGGCCTTACCGGACAGAGGCTCACGGTGGCCACGGGTGGCTGGTTGCGCACGGAAGCAGGAGGCTCCGGCGATCATGGCCAAAAGCAAAGTGCGGGGTCGACGAGGCACAGCAGGCGGAGCCGAGCCCAGGCGGCAGCATGTGAGCAGCGGGCGGCAGAGCATGCGGGAGCGCGCCCATGAGCGCGAGCTCCAGTGAGCTCGGCCACGGTGACATATGGCGTCACGACGGATCCACGCGAAGGAGGAGGGGGATCGACGGAGGGGCTCACCAGCCCTGTAGTGGTGCAAACGCGTGCTCGGGGAGGGCCGTAGTCGCGGGGAGAGGCGGGGACGACGTGGTCCTGCGAGGACAGGACGGGGTAGACAACGGCGAGCTCTGCGCGGCTGTGGCGTCAGGGCCGAGCCCGAGTTCCAGATCGGGGGCGGAGGGGAGGGGGCGGTGCGGACGGGAGTCGGGGCCGGCTCGGGGCTGCCGAGGTGCAGGCAATGGGGAGGGCGTCGCCGGTGTTGGGGCCATCTAGGATAGGGAGGCGCGGGGTGGGCTGGCTGGGTGTGGGCTGAGGCCCACGGGGGAGGGGAGGCCTTTTCTATTTATTTATTTTCTGCACTTTGTTTTATTATATTTTTGTGCACTAAAACACTAAAAAAAATGTTGGTTCACCACCATAAATAAGAATTGAATATTTGTCACATGATCAACATTTTAGTTTTCATGTTTGAGAAATTTGAATTTTGGACTTTGATTTGAATTTGAAATTGAATTAAGATTTGAATCAAGCGAGGATTAGCAACAGTAAAGTGATCATCATTAGCAGAGGATTACTGTAGCTTAATTATTCGGGCGTCACACACACAGGATACCCTCTCTGTATTTGTCATCGTGGGTGTGCTTCTTGCAATATTGGGGCGCGATCAAAAGGTTAAAAAGACACAAGGGTTAAATCACCACTGTAATATATGGGGGTTGGACAGCCTGTAATGGTTACGTCTTGTCACCGCGTTCCCAGATTCCAGTGCACGCTTGACCACCCTGATACGTCTCCAACGTATCTACAATTTTTTTATTGTTCCATTCTATTATAGTTTCAATCTTGGATATTTTATATAACTTTTTTGTGCTATGTTATATCATTTTTTGGGACTAATATATTAACCCAGTGCCTAGTGGCAGTTGCTGTTCTTTTCAGTGTTCAGAAAATTATTACCAGACGGAGTCCAAACGCTACAAAACTTTTTGACGATTTTTTTCTGGACAAGATAGACCCTAGGAGCTTCAAGAGAAGACCAGACGACATGGCAACAAGGCACAACCTGGGAGGGGGGGGCGCACCCTGTTGCCTTGTGGGCCCCTCGTGGCTCCGTCGGACCTAATTCCACCTCTATAAATTCTCTAAAATTGGGAAACCAACAGAGAGCCACCCAAATCTCTTTTTCCGCTGCCGCAAGTTTCTGTTCTTCCGTGATCCCATTTGGAGGCATTTTCCGATGAAGCATGAGTAGTTCACTACAGACCTACGAGTCCATAGCTAGTAGCTAGATGGCTTCTTCTCTCTCTTTGATCTTCAACACAACGTTCTCCTTGATGTTCTTGGAGTTCTATCTGATGTAATCTTCTTTTGTGGTGTGTTTGTTGGGATCCAATGAATTATTGGTTTATGATCTGACTATTTATGATAAGTAAGGGAGTCTTTTGTAAACTTTATTATGCATGATTGTTATAGCTTTGTATTTCTCTCTGATCTACATGTTTGGTTTGGCCAACTAGATTGATTTATCTTCACTGGGAGAGGTGCTTTGTAATGGGTTCAATCTTGCGATGCTCTATATCCCAGTGACAGAAAGGGACAAGACACATTTGTGCATTCTTGCCAATAAGGGTAAAACGATGGGGTTTATTCATATTAATTGAGTTTACTTTGTCTACATCATGTCATCTTGCTTAAGGCATTACTCTGTTTTTATTAACTTAATACCCTAGATGCATGCTGCATAGCGGTCGACAGGTGGAGTAATAATAGTAGATGCAGGCAAGAGTCGGTCTACTTGTCTCGGAAGTGATGCCTATATACACGATCATTGCCTTGAGTATCATCATAAATATGCGCTTTTCTATCAATTGTCCAACAGTAATTTGTTCGCCCACCGTATGCTATGTGTTCGAGAGAGAAGCCTCTAGTGAAATCTATGGCCCCCGGGTCTACTTTAATCATATATAAAAACCAAAATATTCTCGCTGCAATTTATTTCTTTTTATTTTGTTTTGTAATTTATCTATTTAACTATATAAGATTTGATCCTTGCAAGTAACGAGTTGAAGGGGATTGACAACCCTCTTGCCCGCGTTGGGTGCAGGTATTTGCTTTTGTGTGTGCAGGTGTTGGTCATGAGGCTTTGTGTGATTCTCCTACTGGATTGATACCTTGGTTTCACTGAGGGAAATACTTAACTCTACAGTGCTGCATCTCCTCTCCTCACCGGTACATCGAGGTGCTATACAAATGGTTTTTAACCCCTTTCCATGACGGCATTTGGAACCGTCGCCAAGTGAGTGACTGCGATAGGGGGGGGGTCCTTCCACACGACCTAGAAACCATCGGGGATAGGGAGCCACCCAGACGCTGCATCCTTGCAACTCGTTTGTGCTCACATTGCCATCGCAGTCAGTATTCTGTGGTCCTACGTTTACGATGCACGACCCATCACAGAGGGTTCACGATTATAGAACGTGTATGATAAGCAGACAATCACACACATTCACTTTTCCCAAACCGTATGCGATAACTAGTTAAGAACATTAGTTAATCATCGTACGAGTGTTGGACAGGTTTACGAAACCCAGACCGTCATAACATCATCGTACATGACAACTATCACACACGCTATTCTGTGGTGCAACATTTACGATGCATACCACATCAGAAATAGTTCATGGTTGCGAACCGTGTACGATAAGGAAACTATCACAAACGTTTAGTTTGCCCACACCGTTTGTGATATTGTCTGACATCGCACACGCTTTGCAAACGACAACTGTGTGAATGCAGAAAGGGTCACAAACGGTGTGAATGCAACCTATATGGTACCAGCTACCGATATCCTGAACAGTGAGTATATATAAGCCATGGGATGAAACTAACCTCGATGGAAAACAACAGTCGTTCCCAAAATTGTCCTGTGTAAGTACATCGAGAGGCATGTTAAGCACAACAGGCAAAACATCAACCAAATATATCCATGGCAGACACAACAATCTCCAAAAGATAGCTTCAGTGTGTAGGCTTAAGCCCACTAGTAAAGCAAAACAAGTGGAAAGGTGTGTTAACTGCAACAGGCCTAACATTTAACAACAAGCAAACATAGTCATTCAAACTGGTATTGTGCCGGTCTAAGTACACTGGTAATTGTTAAATAAAAATGGAACGGCATGTTAACTACAAGATGCAACAACCAAATGTAGTCATTCATAGTGGTATTGTTGAAACTGGTATTGATGAAATTGAACTGCACAGTTCATACTTGCACATATAGAACATCAAATAAACAAGGCATACTACGAACAACCAAAGATATCATTCGAAACTGGACATATGCTAACTACAAACAACCAAACAATCAAAAAACTTTAAAAGAGGCATATGCTTGCTATAACAGGCTTAACAGCAAGCAAATATATGCATTCCTATTGGTATGATTAAAATTGGATTGATGAAATGTACTGCACCGTAAATAGTTGCACATATAGAACATCACATTGTGAACAACTGAAATAAACAAGGCATACTGCAAACAACCAAATATAGCAATTAAAACTGGACATATTCTCACTACACTACAAAAGGGACTCGACAAAATAAATCATGGGTTCCCCCCTGTGAAGAGGCACGACAAAACAAATCATGGGTTTCCGCACTTGTCACAGATGGGCTCGTTCTAGTTGGAAGAGCATGGACCCTGGATGCGCTCCATGTTGTCGTAGATGGGCTCCTTCCCCTTGGAAGAGCACGGCTGTAGGGTGCCCTTCCTGATGTCGCACACGGGCTCTTTCCCCATGGAAGAGCCGGAGAGGGTGCCCTCCTCGTGGTCACCGTCGATGAGGTCTGACTTGGAAGCTGTGGATCCCAAGCCAGGGTCACAGAACGTGTCCTTCAAAAATGACAAAAGGGGCTCCATGGCGATGTAGGATGGCAAATTCTTGACAGCGAGCCAAAGGAGATCAGCGGCGGGGCCATGGATGAGATCGGCGGCGGTTGAACCCGAGGGACTGGGGGTGGGCCACTTAACCTGTGACATAGGCCGCGTTAGGCCATGGCTGTCGACGACCTCGATGTCATAGCCGGTGTCCGCTACATACCCGCATACTCTAGCCCGCTGATTGAGTGCCTGCGGCCAGTAATGGTCGTCAGCTTCCTCGGCGGCCACCTCGGCGACGTCGGGCGAAGAGACCACGATACACCTCTTTTGGGCCAGTCGCTCCTCGAGCTCCACGGGAAGCATAGCCTGGCTTAGGCTGTGACGCTCTGGAGTGGGGGATGGGGATGGGGATCTCACTACTAGGAAAAGGGCTATAGATAGGACTGATTCTAATGGCGCACCAGGTAAGTAGTGCGCCACTACTATATACTAATGGCGCACCGGTTGCTCGTGCGCCATTAGTGTGGAAGACACTAATGGCGCACCGTGCTCACGGTGCGCCACTACTATTGATTTTTTTCCCATTTTTCCATACAAACTAATGGCGCGGGATGGCAAAGTGTGCCATGCATTACTAGTTAGAACTAGTAATGGCACACGACCAAGACAAAGGCGCCATTAGTATATAATTTTTTTTTACTTTTTTGCAAACCTACTAATGGCGCACTATGCCAAAGTGCGCCATTAGTAGTTTAAACTACTAATGGCGCACTGTGCCACGGTGCGCCATTAGTATAAAAATTATTATTTTTTTACTTTTTTGCAAAACTACTAATGGCGCATGATGCCATTCGAAAGGATGAATGGTGTCATCAAAGGATACGTTTGGAACATGTCACGTCCAGAGGGAAGTATAGCCAGGGGCTTTCTGATCGAAGAGTGCATCTCCTACTGCACGAATTATCTAGGCATCGAGAACCCCGTCGGTCTGCCGTCAGCAGCACCTCTCGGCAGGCTCGCTGGATGGGGTCACCGTGAGGGTCACCGCGAAATGCATGTCGACTACGAGGGTCAACTCGCCGACTTTGAAAGAGCAAACCTAGTCGTGCTACAACACATAGACGTGGTCGATCCTTGGGTGGTAGAGCACAAAACCTTTATTGAGAAGACGTACAATGACCGAGGCCAATAGAGGACGGACGGAGATATACTCAAAGAGCACAACTCATGTTTCACGCGTTGGTTCAAGAAGAAGCTTCTGTCGTACCCTTTACATGAAGATTCTTCCGCGGAAGAACAACTCATATTCGCCTTGTCACGGTATGCCGAGCACAACCTCGATGACCTATGAGGCGTACGATATCAACGACTACACATTCTACACCGAGGACGAGGACATGAAGAGCGATGGTTATCGAACTCCGGTAACGATGGAATCCTACACCGGTAAGGACAAGGACAGATACTACGAAATGATCGAGGAGATCTGGGAGCTGAGCTACGCTGGAGAGAAGGTGCCGATGTTCCGTGTCAGATGGGCCAAGAGTGTCCTAAAAGAAGACCGATATTTCACAACCATGGTTATACCCGAAGCCAAATCCAAGACCGCGGGCGCAAACGTCACCGCAAAAAATGAGCCATGGGTACTGGCTTCCCAAGTGGACCAATGCTTCTTCATTACCGACCCGCCAAAGCCCAGTCATGTTGTCGTGAGGAGAGGCAAAAGGAAGATCATCGGAATGGATGGAGTAGCCAATGAGCAAGACTTCGACAAGTACGGCGACCCGAAGATCGAACATGACGACGACGATGAAGTAGCAGCACACACCACAAGAAGAAGCAGGACCACCCTACCTAAAGGACGCCCGTTCCACAAAAGAACTCCATTTGCGGAAAAGAAGGGCAAGAAGATTGTGAACAGATAGCTAGCTAAGATCGATTGTATTTAAATCGTAGTCTTCATTTCTCGATTGTATTTCATGGGCACTTTTTGATATCATGAATATTTTTAAATTTCATGGGCACTTTTTGAATTCATGAGGACACTTGATCTCGACCCCCCTCCATCTCGATCTCGATTCCCCCTCCATCTCGATCTCGATCCCCGCACCCTCCCCGCCTCCACCGCCGGCCGATGATATTTTCAAGTAAGAAATTTGAACATATTTTTAACAAATTATTACTGTTTTTATAAAAATAATACTATTATGATTTAAACAAGTTTGAACATATTTAAACACAAATAAATATAAAAACAACATTTAAAATGCATAAAAAATATTGGGGAGCACAGGAATCGAACCCGAGACCTCCCGGTGTGTGTGTCTTTAACGTCTTGACCAGTCGAGCTAGTGGGTGGGTTCTGTTGTAGATAGGGTTAGGTTGTAGATATGGTTAGTGGGCTAGATTAAAACAAAATTCTACTGGCGCACCGAGGGATGGTGCGCCATTAGAATAGTCATACTTATGGCGCCTGGCTGGGCGGTGCGCCATTAGAACCCTCCCTAGCTATCCACCCTCCCTCTCGCCAGATCCCCTTCGACCCTCTCTCCCTCGCCACCAGATCCACCCGCGCGTTGCCCCGACCCACGCTGCCGCCGCCCCCGCGCCTCTGTCTCCGTCGCCGCCCCCAGTCAGCCCCTGCCCTGCCCCCCATCGCCGTCCGCTCTCGAGCCCACGAGCTCCACCGCGTGAGGCGACAGGCAAGGCGGCGGGCAGAATCTGCTTCAACACCGGGCCGGCGAGCCGCGGAACTAGGGCGCGACGGTGCTCGACCCCTCCACCCCCCCCTCCACCACATCATCCTCGGGTCGCCATTGTCTTCCTCAACTTCGCCACATCTGTTGCTACTAAGCCGTCATGAGGCATCCTTGCGCCTCCCGGTGAGCTCCGCCTCCTCTCCCCTCTTCCTTCTCGCGTGCCAAGAAATGCATAGCAATTATTTGCTTCACTTAGTTATTTGATGCTCTGTTTCCTGTGTGGCTGAAATGTTTGCAGTTAAGTTATGTGGTTGGAAAGATCATGTGTCATTTTTTTTTCTCGAGTAACACCTCAAGGGGGCAGGGGTTCTTGCATTTCATATAGAAGAGAGTCTCCCGGTTAATGCGTCATTATTTTTGAAGAATCAGGAAAGTGTTAGAGCAGTTAACTAAGGTGATTATGGACCGCATGAGAAACTTGGAAGCTAAAAACATTGCGATCCTCACCATAAGGATGATTATATCTTCCATGCCCTAATAGCTCTGCCTAAATAATAAATAGATAAAGGTAAAACTAAACCATGCTCGGCGATGAGATGATGTCAACTCGACAACCAAAGCAAACTTGTTCATCATTACAAAAGCAAACTTGTTCAACATAACAAAAGCAAACTTGTTCAACATAACAAAAGCAAACTTGTTCAACCACATAACTACAACCGAGACACGATGGTAGGGGTCATCCCAATACCACAAACAACTCAATATCCCCAAGAGTAGGGGTCATCCCAATGATCCTCCGCCTCTTGCCGTGAGCTCGAAACCTTCTTTGGTGATTTCGATTTTCTTCCATGCCTCGTAGGTGACGTCACGCATCTTCATGGCGTACTCGATGAGCTTGTTTGGCGATGGGCTGTCCCCCATAGTAGGTGTCCGAATTCTGTCGATCTTCGCTTCATTTTTGAGTAGGATGGGTGGATGAGGCTGGCTGCAAACTCAGCCAAAGACTGCCACTTCTTTCCATTGTTTGGAACTCTCCATTTATACTGCAAGTCGGCGTACTTATCGGGGTTGATCTCCAAACCGGACAACTTCAGCTTCTCCTTGTTGCCTCCAATGCGAAGCCAACAAAGGTGTACAACTTCTTCTCCTGCAGGAGCGGCGGAGTTCCTTGGGCCTGCATCAAAATAATCTTTAGCATTCAAATTCATCTACTTCAAAAACTTCAGAAACTACAGAATTAAAATGGGTTCAGTTGAAGCAAAATTCAGTTAAAATAGCATCTTCAGTTCGACCAAAATTCAGTTAAAATAGTATGATCACAACAACTACTAAATGATCACAACAACTACAAGACAACATTACAGATGATCAAAACAGCAAGCATAACATCTCAATGATGTATTTTTTGCAATCTTTTGCATTACAAGACAACATTCAAAATAATCTTTAGCATTCAAATTCATCTACTTCAGAAACTACAGAATTAAAATGGGTTCAATTGAAGCAAAATTCAGTTAAAATAGCATCTTCAGTTCTGACCAAAATTCAGTTAAAACAGTATGATCACAACAACCACTAAATGATCACAACAACTACAAGACAACATTCAGTATGATCAAAACAGCAAGCATACCATCTCAATGATGTATTTTTTTGCAATCTTTTGCATTACAAGACAACATTCATAACAACTACTAAATGATCACAAAAACTTGTAGACAACATTCTGTATGATCACCAAAAAACTACTTCAGAACTGGATGTTTTTACCAATTGGTTGCCGCGGTGATGTGGTATACCAGGACGAGATCCTCCATGCATAACTACAGAACTGCAGCAATTTGTGGAGGTTTGTCTTCCCTGGTATACTCGACATCAACGCCGATATTCCGAGAAAGCATGCCGCCGAGCCTCCTCCTCATCTTGCGGATCATCTTGTCGGCCGTGCGGATTGCCGGTGCATACGACATCCAGCGGCTCCTTCAGTGGATATCAACCTTGAGCGGCACGGTGTAGTCCCGCTTACGCCGGGGACGGGCGTCGTCGTCGACCACCGGCTCGTTGCGGACTCCTCACCACGGTGATGCTTGGCGACGGAGGAGTTGCTCCACGATGCCTCCGCCATTCTCTTGGCAGACGGAGGGGAGTTGCTCCACGATTCCTCCGCCATTGCCCTCTGGCCAGCGATGGTGGAGGCAGAGGGGAGTTGCTTGATGCCGGAGGCGAGAGGGAGGTAGAGGGAGGAAGATGGAGCGGCAATGGAATGAGGAGGGAGGCAGAGGGAGGAAGATGGAGCGGCAATAGAATAGGAGGGAGTTACCTGGATGTGGGAAGAAAACCCTCTCTGCGTCGTGGGGAGTTGCCCGGTGGAGGGAGGCGTGGGGAGTTGCCTCGAAAACTCAAATGTCACGCCCTTTGGAGGGGAGACGTGGGCCCTCGAAAACTACGGAGGGAGACGTGGGCCCTCCCTGTTTCAAACGTGGGCTCTCTATTTCTCTTCTTATTCAGCGATTACGCAGCCTAATGTAAAACGAGAAACTAGGCCACTTAGGGTCGTGAGCACTGCCATCCCAGCGCTCCCCGCGCGTCACCCGCGATGCAGTCATGACCGTCTAGTTCGTGCCATCCCATGGTCGGGTCAGGGTCGCGGAGAAACCTAACAAACTACGACCGAGGCGCAGCTCGGATTATTTGAAACTAAAAGCAAACTTCTCTGATGAAACTGACAGAGACTGAAAACTACACCTATATCTGACGAAACTGAAGGTGTTCTTCAGCAGTTGATTAAAATTCAGTTAACAACAACATCGGTAAAAATTCAGTTAATTAAGCGAAGAAGAGAAGAGAGAAAGTAGAGAGCAAGAGGAGTACTTGCATTAACTGAAACGTTTTACTTTAAACTTGCATGCATTCTTTGCTTGTTTATATTCATTCTTGTAAACTGAACATGCTCATCTATCTATCTATCTATCTATCTACCTGCTTAAGTATGTATGTATGCATTGTATTTTTATTTCCTTTGGAAAGTAAATTTTATTTCTGGCTGGCTGGCATGATGGCTCATGGATCCCTCAAATGCAGCTACGATTTGGAGCTCAATCTGATCTCATCTGAAATGAATCTATAAATACTGAGTGTAGTTAGTTACTGAGTAGCGTAAATAGTTCTTTGGATGCGATTACTTGCATGGGCCTGGCTGATGAAGAAAAACTTTATATATATTCATACTGATGTTAACTCTATAAATCATACTTATTGGACATGTTTTATGTGTTGATCCATCAATTGATCACATTGAGAAAGACCATCGTGTCTCCGACCATTTTGCTAAGGTCATGTCTCCGACCATCGTGTCGTGATGAATTTGCAGGTACCCCGAGAGGCCCTTGAGTTTGTCGGAATGTTGATTAACTTCCGTTCCGGAAAATTCGGGTACTCCATATGTCCTATTTTCAGCAAAGGTCATGCTGAAATTTTCCGTGAATTTTAGCATGACTTTGCTAAAAATAGGACATATGGGTACTTATGACTAATGCATGGGCCGGGGTATCTTAGTACTTAGTTAAGTAGGATCAACTGCCCGCCATTCTTGCTGCATTAAACCATAGGTGGCAATAGAGCCAAGTGATTAGGCCCAACTTAGAATTCTCCTTAGCATCGATAAACCCTAGATGATAAACCCAACATAGGTGGCAATAGATCCAAGTGATTAGTGCCAAGTGATTAGGCCCAACCTAGGGTGCCTCAGCATCAATAAACCCTAAATGATGAAAACTTAACTTGGCTGCCCCGGATGCCTCGGTGTCGATGAGAACCTAAATGATGTACACTTAGGCTTTTAGGGTGCCTCGGCATCGACAAACCCTAAATGATGAAAGCTTAGGCTTTTAGGGTGCCTCGGTGTCGACAAACCCTAAATGATGAGACCATGATCTTGTTCCTTGACAATAACCAACTTTTTGACCAAACTTTTTTCCTATTTAGAGCTAAACATGTCCCACAACGATGAGGCCGGTGGTTGAGCGGCAAGCAATTACAGGAGCTGTCCCGGAGATGGAGGAACAACCTCACCGCTATGAGGACGCCATGAAGACACCGATCCTGATTACACAACCCCTAGTGGCGTCGGGGATGACACCACTAATGGTGCCACCGAGGATGCCACCACTGATGATGGCGGCGCACACACAGATGGCAGCCAATTGAAGAAGCAAAGGAAGGATCGGCGTCCGAATGCGCTCCGCACCGTCAAGGAGGAATTCACTCAAGTGGACTCCGACGGGAATCCAATGGAGCCCAAACATATAGTCAAGGGGATGAGGACCAGTTTGATCGCGATGATGCTCATCGTGATGACCACAACTCTCTTTTATGTGATGGTAGTTTAGATGATCGATATCGACTTGTAATGTGAAGACAAACTCGATACTCATGGTCTTGAGACTTGTAATGTTTTATCTTTGTTCGGTCTTTTGAATTCGGAGACTAACATGATGAATTGTATTCGAGACTAATCTTCTATTGTATTCGATGAATCTGATGTTGCTGTGTGCTGCTGTCTATATTCTGTCCAATAATATATTTTGTAACCTGTGCAAAAATCAGAAAAGCAAAAAAAACCAAATATTCATACTAATGGCGCATCAAGGCAGAGTGCGCCATTAGTGTGACAAAGCACATGGTTACATATGGCCCCCCGGGAGGCATACTAATGGCGCATGGAGTTACATACTAATGGCGCACTGCTAGGTGCGCCATTAGTATACCAGATACTAATGGCGCACCAGTGGTGCACCATTAGTAAAAAATTCTAATGGCGTGCTACTAATGGCGCACCGGTAGTGCGCCATTAGTAGGCAAAACCGGTGCGCCATTAGTAGGCCTTTTTCCTAGTAGTGTCTGTGGGAAAGGGGCGTTTGGCAGGCGTCATCTAAGAAACTCAGGGCGGCCTGGGTATGGAGATCGGTGGGTAAGCTGCACGGGCAAACTGGCAGATGTTGACAATGGAGGCCTTGCGGCGGCGATGACGACGACCTTGCTAGGTTTTCGAGCGAGGGAGTGTGTGTGAGTGTGTGTGTGTGTGTGTGTGTGTGTGTGTGTGGAGGGGGGGGGGTGTGTTTGAGGAAGTGATGCGGCTACTAAATTTTTTACTACACGGGAGTGAAATGCGGGGCTATTGAAAATTTGGATGATGGTGCATCGCACACGGTCCGGAAATAACAACCGTGTGTTACGAAACAGAAAAACCCTCGAGGCAGGCAGATATTTTTGAGGGATGTAGGCGAGAGAGGGAACAAGAAACATCACACACGGTCGAAACATAATAACCGTGTGTTATCAAAAAGAAAAAACCTGCAGGCTGGTAGATATTTTTGAGAGGGGCAGCCTCGTGGAACCCAATGTACTATGTGGATGTGCGTGAGGGGCACTGCATGGCTCACGGTTAGTGTGAGTGAACTGCGTGTCTGCTAAGGCCATCCGACTTGTCTAATGTTCATAAATATGGTGAAAATGACATGGGAGAGGGTCATAACATGAACATACTTGCATGTGGACCAAATATATGTATGAAAAGGGTGGTTTGATGTTCGAATACCAAATGCAACTTCGATGTGGCACCTAGCTCGTAAAGCACACGATATTGCTTGCCCCCCTCCTGTCGGCAGGAGGGGAATCCTAAGCTATGAATGCATGCCCCCACCCCCCCCCCCCACTCCACGGAGGTTCACCTAGCAAAGTGTGAAGTAGCAGTCCCCCCCCCCACACACTTTCATTCGGCGGGCCGGAGAGGGCATCTCACCAAGATGGATCATAAAACGGACCAAGAATAATCCACCTTGGTCGTACAACCTCTCTCTTGTTGTTGGTCAAGGTAATGGCCGTCCATGCGACCCCGGAGATGGGCTAGCTCGCCAACAATCATGCAAGTAGCTAGTCCCCGAAGACAACCACTGCCTGTGTGTGGCCCAAACATATGTATGGAGAGGTGTGTTTGAATACACAATGGAACAACTTTGATGTGGCACCGTTCTTTCAAACCAGAAATCCCCACACTGAGCAAGGGTTAGTTGATGATGCATATGTATGTCACACCACACTTCAAGCCGATGACGGGGATTCATGCATGCATAGTATCCGCTCAAACTTAATTAGGTCTGAATCTCACCATGACCTATACTATGATAACACGAACCAAAGGAAGAATCCGCCATGGTAACCTATCTTGTTTGTCGGTCAATGTGATCATCGATGTCCACCCGGGCCCACGAATATATAGGCTTGTCGCTGATAACCACGCGAGGGAGTGTACCGTTCGAAGACAACCACTACATGCGTACGTATGGAGGTGATGCATGAATGCATGTTTGAATACCATTTCACAACATTGATGTGGCGCGTGCGTCGAAAATCGTACAGTCCCCACACAGAGCGAGATCGGTTCATTACGTGTCATGGCACTAGCCACTTCGACTCGATGGGAGGGATTCATGTGTACACATGCATGTGTGTGCTCAAACTATATCATGTCATCCCAGAGCATGACCTATATATATATATACCATATTACAAACAAAAAGAATAATCCCCTTCTAAGTCAAATTAACCTCTCTCGTTGTCAGGCAAAGTAGTGATGTACCAAGCGGGCCCACAGATGGAAAGCATCGATATCACTGATAACCGCTTAAGTGGGTATGAGAGGACAACCACCATCGCTTTGCATGTGGGCCAAACATACGTTGAATACCCAAAATGCACAACTTTGATGTGGCACATGCCTCGGAAACCGTAAAGTCTCCACATAGAGTGAGGTTCATGAAGCGTACTACATATGATGGTCCCCTTCCCCCTCTTTGACGCATACTATATGCTCCTACCGTAATACAACCCAAAAAGAATCCTCCTTGATGGTGAAATTAATTAACCTCTCCCGATGTAGGTCAAAGTGATGCATGCATCGACGATGGCCTCGCGGGCCCACACATGGAAGCGTCACACTTGAGTGTCCTAGGATAACCACCGCCTGCATGTATGTGGCCCAAAGAGGTGTTGTATGATGTTTGAATAGCCAATTTCACAACTTTGATGTGGCACATGCCTCAAAAACCAAAAAGTCCTGACACTGAGTGAGGTGTACTTGTTCACGGATGCGTACGTATAGTATATATGCTATTCCCCTCCCACCTCTTTGACGCGTACTATATACTCCCACCATAACACAAACAAAAAAAGTTTCTACCTTGCTGGTCAAATTAACCTCTCTCTGCTGTTGGTCAAAGTGATGGACGAGGGCCTCATGGGCCCACGTAAAAGCGTCCACACGCGAGTGAGTATCGTGTAGGACAACCATCGACTGCATGTGGCCAAAACATGTATGTATGGAAGGGTTGTGTAATGTTTTAAATAACGAATTCACGGCTCTGATGTGGCACCTGCCGCACAAAACGGCCAACCCACATGATGGTTCATGACTCGTAGTGTACTGCCAGCCACCCCCACCCCCAGATGCACACACACACACATACACACACACACACACACACACACACACACACACACACCGCGAATCCCCCGCAACTATGATGTATGTTAAATTATCCCGCGGTGAACATATGTTACCAAAGGAGGGACATTTTAATTTTGAAAAAAAACCCAGAGATCATTAAGACGTTTTAGTACATTGATTGATTTTCTACGGGTATAATGTGCAAAAATCAAATTTGAGCTACATGCACACATGACAGTGCTCCTAAATGGATTGCAAAAACACATGTGTCTCACTGGGTGCATGTTTACTCCCCGTGAAAGAAATTTCAAACATTGAGAATCTTGATTTTTAAATTCTAGTACATCCAAAACTTATTTGAAATTCATGAAACTTATCGTGTTGTCACATGGACACCAATACAAAGTGGCATTGTACTTTTTTTGTCAAATTTGAGACCAGTTACGATGTAATCTTTATCTTCTTACGAACGAGAGATTATTAATAATTGGGAACCAATATCGCAAACAGATTATTTATTTGAACCGTGAGCGTTAGACCAACAATGGATATGTGCCATGCTTCGGTTAAGCAATAAAGCGGCAACATTAATCATCCAAATAGAAAAACAATATACATGCCGCCACGCGACCCGTGTGCCGTGCGAGCAGGCGTGAGTTGACGAGACGCAAGCGACCAGTCCGCCACCCAGGCAGACCGGGAGGCGTGCGTGCAGGTGTGTGTATTGACGGGAGGCATGCTCACTGCACAGTGTCATCGGGAGGCGTGCGAGTAGCTGTTGGAAACGACGGTAGGCATGCCAGTAGTCCGGTGCGCAGGCTCACCGGGAGGCAAGCCGACGGTTTGACCGCCGCCCACCTCTCTCCCACTACTCTAGATTACTGGCGCGCCCGAGTAGCCGCACCCCCCATCCTCGCCACACACATAATCCACTCTCTCCGCTTGCATCCTCGACGCCACTCTCAGTCCTCAAAGCCGTCAGTGTATGAGGATGCCGCCGAAGCGCCCCATCGGAGGGAATGGCGACATCGGGGATGCTGAAGCACCGGAGCACGTCGTGGAGATGGAGACAGAGGTTGCCGTCACCGCCGGCGAGGTATTGCTGCACCCTGACGTCGTCCACGGCGTCGTGCTTCCACAACCCAGTCGGAGGTCCACACCGACTCCGATGACGACTCGAGCGATGACCCCGATTCCGACTCCCACGACCACTCCGGTGACGACTCCGACGACGACGGACAATCGGTTAGTCATCTATACCTATTTATGTGTCAAATAGATCCTAGGGTTTCTCTGGTTACTCCTGCCTCCCCCTTTTTGGAATAAAAATCCTATTGTTATGTTCTCCCAATCCATGATCTGAGTAAGTTTCTTTAGATCCGTGTAGTGTATTGATTGTTTGAATGGTACAAGTGATAAGTGATAAGTTGTTTCATCTGTGCAAGTGATTTTTGCTAGCAATCTGACTAGGTTTATTGTTCGTGCTAATAATTCCTAGCCAGGACTTGACAATATATTTTGATTGACCTACATATATGTTTGTGCCATTATTTTCTTCAAGATTGGTCTGTACTTAGACGATTGTGCTTAAAAATCGAACCATTGATTTGATTCCAAATTTGGCAACTACCAAATGTTCGCTAGAGATTAGTTTGCAAACATTAATTTGATGCCACATTTTTTACTATTTGTATAGGTGCTGTCTAACGATGTGGACATCGAGGATGAAGATGGCCAAAGGAGGTACAAGAGGCAAATCCTGAGGTAGCTTTATGCGGGAATGCATAACATGCGTATTAGGACCTGGGACAACGGCTATCGATTCCCATTTTGCAACCAAAAGCTTCATGACACGTATCAAAGTGTTACGGCACATGCAAGAAGGGCGAGCCGTTGGCTCCTTCAAGCGTAAGTTTTCTCGCAGGTGGCGCCGCGCCGTGCCGAGTACCAGGAGAAGCTTCGGGATCGCTACCGACGTAAGATGAGATATGGGATTGAACTATCTACGCTTGAGTATGCTAAATGACGGTTCAACTATGTACTTATGGTTGAACTATGCTTGTGTACGCTTATTATCTATGTCTCGAAAGTATGTTTAATCTATGTTTACTAATGTCTAAATGTTGGATATGGATGCAATCACTTCGGTTGATGGAATCTACCTCCGACCAGGTTTATTGGTAACATATGTAATTTGTGTTAAATTTTGGACAAAGATTTATATGTCAAAATGTTAGTGTAGGTCAACAAAAATTATATTGTTGGATGCGTATTTGAACATAGTGTTCGATGATATAATTTTTGGTGACATGCATAAACATTCGTTAGTTAAATCTTTGGTCAAAATTTCGCATAAATTACAAAGGGGGCCAATAAACCAGGACGGAGGTAGTACGTTAATCACACATGGTTCCCCAAATTTGAACCGTGTGCAATGACTTTCATTTTCCCTGTTACATCAATCACACACGGTTGGCTCTAGCAAACCATTGCCTCCGAAACTCTTTCCCATTCACACCTGCACAAGCTCTTCCGTGTCTATGCATGGCACTGCCTATCGCCGCGGCAACCACTTAGCTCGACGCCTGCCGCCGCCGCTAGGCTGCCGGCAAACTCCACCACATTTCGCCACTTCTGCTTGCCGCCACTTATCGCCATCGACTTTCTCGACGCTGCTCGCGGTCGACCCAACTCCGCCCGGTTGGGGAATCCGTCGTATTGAGGTTTTTTCTCATGGACAACAAGGTAATTAATTTAATGAGATATTATCTCATCTCTTATCCCAGTTCATCTGCCTCCTTTAATCACCGGCGAAATCACCGTGAATTCATTTTTATTCAAGTTGATTTGAGGGTTTTCTTTCATTCATAGAGTGTACAAGGCATGGACACATCAGACTTTGCGGCCTCCGCCAGACATCCATGGAGTTCCATCTCATCGTACTGTATGACTTGAGGATGCGCGCGGTATGTTCAGTCTCACCCTAAATCGGTTGGCACGGCCTAATTTTCTGAACATATACTAAATATTGCTATATTTGGATAAAAGGTGCCACATGCAACATATACGTCAAAGGGGATTTTTTCCTCTTCTTTCTATATTAGGAAAATTAATGATGTATTGTTCTTTCGATTACTCTCATATTTCCATGACATCATGTTTACCCTATCTATTTAATTATAGATTTTTGTCCTTTGATTTCAACTGCTGTACAGTTCTTTCAATTTGGGCCCATATTTGCATGTTACCATATTTTCTTTAACAATCCTACCATTTTCTACAGCGCGTCCCTTGCTATGCAACAAAACCTGTAGTACACAATATTTCCCTTTACATAAATTAAGACTGCAGGGATGTCATACTGAACACAAACCATGGATTTACAATCGTTGCTACTGTAAGACTTGATGAACATGGTGACTCCTATTTTGGCACTGGCCTTTGGAAAGAAATATCTAAGTTTTATGTCTTGAAAGATGGCACTAAAATTGCACTACACATAAAAGAGCATGGTCATGAGATATATGCTAACTTCCCGATGATATCATCCGTCTGAATTTGTTTGAAGTAAGTGTTCTTTTCAAGTATCTGCATGTTGACTTACCCAACAATATCAAATGAATTGTGTAGTATTTAAGCAACCAATTGTTATTCCATTTTCTTACTCTATTCCTACCTACTAACTTCTAGTTACCAATACACTTTTCTATTACCCTGTTTTAACTAAATATTCCCTGTACTCCCACTTCTATCAGAAACCGCCGCTTACAAGGAGACTCCAGAGGTGGAGAAGGGGGCTGCCAACACGGGGTGGCTGGTCGATAAACAACCGCAAGCGACTCCAGCAGGCCTAGACTTCATCAACAGCCTCCCCGATGATATGTTGACAGTCATCATCGCCCTCCTCCCAATCAAATATGGGGCACGGGCAACCATCCTTTCCCGGCGGTGGCGCCCCCCTATGGAACTCTACCCCTCTCAACCTCATCAACACCCACGAGATCTGCCATGGCTATCACAAAAGCTTGGATGCATTCCCCAAGATCCTCGGCAGTCACCATGGCCCAACTAAAGGCCTTAACATGGGCAAGTTCTGTTGCAACAGCAAGGACCGAGCCAAGCTTGATGACTGGTTAAAATTCCCCATCCTAGATCAGCTCGAGGAGCTCACTTTTGATAATGGGCATATGCGCTCACTGCCAACGTCCGTGCTCTGCCTCGCGCCCACGCTGCGCGTCGCCAAGTTCAGGAAGTGCCATCCCCCCTTAATGACGCACCCACTCTTATTCTACCACGACTGAAGCACCTCGAGCTCATCCCCGTCTGCCTCCCAAACGGTGGAGCGCCTGCTCCGTGGCTGTACTGCACTTGAGTACCTTCGTCTTCAGGCAATCAATGGGTTGAGTAGCTTCCGCATTACCTCCATGACTCTCCGGACAATTTATGTGTTGCAGGTGCTGCAAGAAGACATCACAAGATGTGTAGCACGGTATGATCATTGAGGACACACCTTCACTTGAGAGATAACTTGTAGTTGATCAAGAAGGTCCAACAAGAATCAATGTCATTTCTACGCCGAAATCGACTGTTGTGGGCTACTCGTCTGACAAATACTCCGAACTTGTTATTGGATCCACACCCATTTAGGTACAAGAGCCACCTTCCACCTCCCCTTCTAGAAATTAACATTATTTCTAATTTTGAAGATGTATTTTCGTCTGTCATCCTGAAAATGATTCCGACAAGCTTGACCCTGAAACTGTGCACAGTGAAGGTCTTGGCACTGGAATCTATCGGCCCCAACCTGGAGCAAGTTGTCAGTTTCCTGAGATGCTTTTCGTGCCTGGAGAAGCTATATATCGAGGTGATGTTCCTTTCCTGTTCAATGTTAACCATAAGGGAGTTCAATTTGTGACACCTTTTTCCAAGTTTACAATGACAATGTACTACGATTTCTGAAGGATTTTTGGAGGATTTCAAGACATACATATTCCCCCCTCCATATTGGTTGCTTGATCCATATGGTTACAATCCATAAGCATTTCTCCTTTGGATTCATCTGTACTAGTTTTCTTAGGGAACTTTTCATCCACTCCAACCTCTTGGGAAGAAGGCTACATTTTTCTAGATTGTAATCAAATGCCCATGTTAATCATGTCGGATCGAAGATGGCATGTTAGTGCATTTTACAAATCCTACAAAACAAATAGGCGTGTAGTAGTGTTGAAAACTGCATGTAGGCACCACTAGCGAGGGAGTCCTGGATTAAGGGTCCTCGAGCGTCTGTGCTATGTAACGTGGGCGGACCGATGGGACATAAGACTTCCTCCCGTGTCCGAATGGGACTCTCCTTTGCGTGGGTGGCAAGCTTGGCTTTCGGATATGAAGATTCCTTCCTCTGTAAACCGACTCTGTACAACCCTAGGCCCCTCAGATGTCTATATAAACCGGAGGGTTTAGTCCGTAGAGGCAATCACAATCATACATGCTTGACATCTAGGGTTTAGCCATTATGATCTCGTGGTAGATCAACTCTTGTAATCCTCATATTCATCAAGATCAATCAAGCAGGAAGTAGGGTATTACCTCCATCAAGAGGGCCCGAACCTAGGTAAACATCTTGTCCCCCGTCTCCTGTTACCATCGACCTTAGACGCACAGTTCGGGACCCCCTACCCGAGATCCACCGGTTTTGACACCGACATTGGTGCTTTCATTGAGAGTTCCGTTCTGTCGTCGCCAGAAGGTTCGATTGCTCCATCCATCATCTACAACAATACTGCCCTGAGGGAGGTCTTTCTCCCCGGCCAGATCTTTGTGTTCGGCGGCTTCACACTGCGGGCCAACTCGCTTGGCCATCTAGAGCAGATCGACAGCTACGCCCCAGATCACCAGGTTAGTTTTGGAAGCCTGGATTATGTCGCTGATATCCGAGGAGACTTGATCTTCCAAGGGTTCGCGACCCCAACCCCCGCTTTGGCCTTAGATCCGGAGCACATCACCAAGTCCGAAGACAGGATTCTCAAGCCCGCCGGACTCTCTGCGGACATTGAGCCTAGCATGGGAGAGCCAGAGGAAGTAGTATCAATGACAATCATCATGAAGCCGGACTTTTCTCCGAACACTGGCCCCGAACCCTCAGAGTCTGCATTATGTGAGGCCGACCTAGGGATTTTCTTCCCGTCGTACTCCACAGACTCTCTTTTCCCCGGCTAAACCTCGCCTTTAAGTGAGGCTCTGGACCTAATGCGATCACTCGTCATTACAAAGGAGCAACGTCAGATACGCCCAGCCGGACTAGGGCTGAGGGCGGAAATTTTACGTCCCACCCACCACCCACTTCATAGCCACTGTCGAGGACCTTGCCGACATGCTTGACTGTAACTCTGAAGACATCTACGGTATGGACATTGATGCCGGAGACGAGCAAAGCCGAAATCCGCTGCATGCCACACGCTGGGCGGCCACCTCCACATTCGACGTATGCATGGTAGATACGCCAAGAGAGGATGGCAGTGAGGGAAGTAAGGATCCAATCAAGGACAACAACACTGATAAACCACCAAAGAAGCGGCATCAGCGACGCCATTCAAAATCACGCCATGACAAGGAAAGCAATACCGACAATGGAGACAATAACACTCCAGAGAACACCAAAGACCGAGATGCCCCCGTCGAACCAACACCCAAACATGATGATAGGGAGGATGGGCAGGGTAACCCTGACGAGCCAGTCGGAAGCGAGGACTTGGAGGACATCAATTACATGCCACCCTCCGAAGACGACATAAGCCCCGGTGATGAAAATTTCCATCGTGCCAGAGGAACCCCTCAAGCAAGAACGCTTTAGGCAATAGCTCATCGCAACCGCGAGGAGCCTGAAAAGGAAGCAGCTGTTGACACCAGATTTTGGCATGATCGAAAATATAATTAAGAAGGCCTTAAATGGGAAAGTGCTCAAAGTGAGGAAGTTTTGTATCGTCAAAAGGAGAAACTTTGATATTTGGGCCATAGCCATCCGGTCTCATCTCTAAGGCCGAAGTTGTGTTCGAAGTACTGAGATTTTGTATCTAGAACACTATTCGGCTGATTACACCCTTAAGATGGCCTCAGATGAAGGAGCACTCTAAAGTAATTGTATTCGTATCATCGAGGCGATCGATTTTCATATATAAATCATCTCAATTTGAGTTCGTATGCAAAAGTTACAGTCAATATGGTGCGGACCAGCTAGGGATCAATATATTATACCGACATCGTACACATGTTGATGGATGTCTGATACAATGCGTGAGCAATTAGCCATTGAATACAATCTCAGATCTAAAAGTGTTCAACATGAAAATTGTTCGCCTCTTTGAAACGTTTAATATTGCTTTTGGGCTTGTTTCCGTCCGAGGTCGTTTACCACCTCAAAAATTACCCGCAAGGTGCAGCCAGTTTAAACCGAACAGTTTTGGAAAGTTCGGACAAAACCAATCCGAATTTGACTAGGGTTTTGGACGTGAATCCAAACATTTTCCTTGCACGGGAAGTCCAGCCGCCTCTTATATTCCTAAGGGGTGACGGCCGATTGAACAACACACAATCGATCAATTCATCTACCACTTTTTATCTTTTATCTTTTCTCCTTAACCCTAGTTCTTCTTCTTCCTCGTTCTTCGTCTATTCTTCTTGTTGCAGGGCGGCGAATCTCGAGGCCCTAGGGGCGATCAGGTCGACCTAGGGCAGCCCATAGCCGCCGCGCGTCCTGACGGGGTCCCTCCCGGGCGTGTGGAGTTTCGGGTGCTCAAAAGCGCCCGCAGGATTGCATGCGTACCGCGCTTCCGGACGGGTCTCCTTCGACGTGAGCTGCAGTGCATCACCCTCGGCGTTGGGGGTACACGGTGACGTTTTCATGTGCGAACACACTTTTTGGTGACTCCTCCGGGATCGAAGCTTTGAGCGGTCTCCGGCCGCGTTCTTACTACTGAAGAGATCGTCATCTAGGGTTTGCAATCTGCAAAGGTAACATGAATACCCAATTCACTTATGTAGATGAGATCATTTAATGAGCATAATGTATCGGCTAGCCCTAGCTTTATCAATCATGCATCTAATTATGTGCAAGAGCCGATGCAACAAAATCTCCATGCTTCTACCTCATATAATTTTAGCAACATGGAACATATGTATACGAACTCCCATGCATCGGCAGCCCCACAAATCCATATGCCGATGAACAACATGATGAGTTCCGTTAATCAAGTTGAAACACTTCACATAGGAACTTCTGATAGTATGCAACAAAGTGTTTCATCTTTTTATTCATCGGCAACTAGCTTGCAATATGTTAATCAAAACATGCCGGTGGATACGAGAATTGGCCATGCTACTACTAGTTATCCGGCTAATTACCCTCAATCATCATATGCTACACCTCATGCTACTAATTGTTTGGCACCATATGCAACTATGGGTATTCATAATTCGGCTTCGCACCTTCATGCTAATAGCCGAATAAGTGAAAATTCTATAGGATCACATGTGTCTTCACCTAGTATCGTAGCATACAATGTTTCCAATGCAAAATTACAGAATTTTGGTGACATCTCGTTACCAAAAGAGTCTAAAAGTGTCGGGGGGCAATTCTATCCAGATTGGGTCATTAAGAAAAATCTTACGTCTTTTTGGGACGAATGCATTGTTGTTCTACATGAATTAATAAAAGAGGGAAAGCCTATTAATTCTGCTGCAATTCAAGATAGATTATGTCAAAAAGAGAAAGCATTGGGTGTTGATAGAATTATCAAAAAAGATGGTGATTCGGATAACAAAGTTAATTCGGCTATTGAAAAGACCGAATCAAATATTACGTATGCCGAATCTATTCTAGAAAAACAGGATGACAAGGTGTTGGGGAGCTATTCGAAAGAGGAACAACCTATCGTTCAAGTAACGCAACCATCATGCTCTCTCAACGTGTTTGAAAAGGTATGTCTAGCAAGTGATTTACCTATCTTCCGATTTGGTCGCAACTTTATTGTTGATGCTTCTATAAGAGAAATTCTCATAAATAATTTTGAAAGACCAATGACGAAGGGAAATTTACTTGTTAGAAATAAAACTGTTATAGAACATATCGGTCAATCTATTGTGCCATTTATAGAGACCGATAGTAACCTATTATTGCAGCCAAAGTTTTCCCCATTGCTTTCTCAAAATTTCATATCTAATTGGGTAGCTATGCTTGTTTCTTACTTGGGTTGCACTTGGTCTCAATTGAGACATGCGTATTCTAACTATTTTCATTTCAGAAATTTAAAGCCAAGGTCAAATTCTTTTGAGAAATCTGATGCTAATATAATATCTTATCCAAATACATCGGAGATAGGGTGTAAAACACAATGCATAGCCGAATGGAGAGATTCTAAATCTGAACCATTCGTTTGCTTACTTCCAAAGCCGCTTGCACACCAAGATCGGCTAAAAACAAAATGTATACCTTCGATTCAAACATGTGCGATCAAATCTTTGATTTGTTGTTGAAAAATAAGTACATTAGAATTCTTGATCACCATGTCAAGCCATCTATCCAAGGATGAATTTATTGTAAGTTGCATGATTCATTCAAGCATAGTATTGAGGATTGCAATATGTTTCGTCAAATAGTTAAATCGGCCATTGATAAAGGACGGTTGAAATTTGTTGAGACACCAAGAGATAATGAGTCTATTCCAATTGGTCCCGATGGTAAAAGGTTTTTGCATCGGCTGATTCAAGGTGATCCATTTAAAGAGAAGGTAAAAACTGCAGGGGATGGGATCAAGCTTTCAAGTAAAGAAGTTGTTAAAGAGCATAATGAACATAATCTTGAGGGCAAGAATTCCATCGAAGCTACAATGGAGACGCCAAGGACTAGGGGGCAACAAGAAAATCCAAAGATCGGTGCAAGCACAACCAAAGAAAACAAAGGCCGATGTAAGCACAAAGGTAAGAAGCCGAAAGTCACTTTCGCGCAACTATTGGAAAAATATCAGAAGATAAGTGAGGAGAACTGTGCTTATCGACCAACTAATATAAAAGCATCAAGATCACCCCCTAGGCGCAAATCCAAGGATCGGTATTGGCAAGAAGAGAATTTTAATGCAATGTGTTCATATCCTTATTTTGGGCCGCCAATGCCAATGTCGTGGATGCCTCCCTATGCTCATGTAGATCAATATTCATCATGGGACAGGTATGATACAATGGCACATTCTCCATCATATTTTAGACCATCTCACCATTGTTATGCAGCTCCAAGAAGATCAACGCGTTCGGTGAGCTGTCATATGTTCAAGACCGTTTCAATAAGAAAGAAACGGTCCGAGCTCAAGAAAGAAGGAAGAGGTGATCAAACAAGTATATCGAAGTTAAAAAAGATGGTCGCAAGAGTGCCAGTTCAGATTTGATCTTAAAGGATAAAGGGACAATTAAAGTGTTAACATTGGCTACTAAAGGTAATGAGATGAAGCAATCAATTGTCGATAATCAAAGTGCCAAATCTGAAGAAAAGAAGTTGAAAGTGCACAAGGTAAAACAAGAATTGTCATTAGTTCAAACAAAATCACAGCCGGGCGCCACTGCTTATCATATTGGCAAAAGAAGAAATTACAAAAACTTAGTGCACAAGAACTTGAAGAAAGGAACATGCCATGGGTTCCTAAAATAAGTACTCAAAATAAGAATTATGTGAAAGCATCCATTGCACGAAGTGCGGCAAAGACGAAGAAGAGAAAGAGTGAAAACTATGAAGGACCAAGACGAAGGTTTCAACATATTCGGTCCACACATTATCCATATTCTTCAACTATGTCGTTGATGCATATGCCATGGAATTATTCATCAGGTATGACTGGTTACCCTCAATCGGCTTATTTTCATCCATGCATGCAATATAATTTTTTACATCATGATAGGGTATTACCAAATCATCATATGTTCAATTAGCTTCACTTTGTTGCTAATCTAAATGGCCGATTTATACCTATCGTCCTAAGCCCGGACAAATGGCCGATGAAGTGTTGACATCGCGCTTAGAACAAACTTCATGCCTGCTATTTTTCGGCACACAAGTTTTGCCGAAAAACAGGGGAGCATGTGTTGACACCAGATTTTGGCATGATCGAAAATAAAATTAAGAAGGCCTTAAATGGAGAAGTGCTCAAAGTGAGGAAGATCCGTATTGTCAAAAGGAGAAACTTTGATATTTGGGTCATAGCCATCCGGTCTCATCTCTAAGGCCCAAGTTGTGTTTGAAGTAATCGAGATTTTGTATCTAGAACACTATTCGGCTGATTACACCCTCAAGATCGCCTCGGATGAAGGAGCACTCTAAAGGAATTGTCTTCAGATCGTCGAGGCGATTGATTTTCGTATAAAAATCATCTCAATACGAGTTCATATGCAAAAGTTACAGTCAATATGGTGCGGACCAGCTAGGGATCAATATATTACGCTGGACATCAGACACATGTTGATGGATGTCTGATACAATGCGTGAGCAATTAGCCATTGAAGACGATCTCAGATCTAAAAGAGTTCAACATGAAAGTTGTTTGCCTCGTCGAAACATTTAAGATTGCTTTTGGGCTTGTTTCCATCCGAGGTTGTTTACCACCTCAAAAATTACCCACAAGATGCAGCCAGTTTAAACCGAACAGTTTTGAAAAGTTCGGACAAAACCAATCCGAATTTGACTAGGGTTTTGGACGTGAATCCAAACATTTTCCTTGAACGGGAAGTCCAACCGCCTCTTATATTCCTAAGGGGTGACGGCTGATTGAACAACACACAATCGATCTGTCAGGACCCCGATTCCAAGTCACATCGATCTAGCCGGTAACACCTCATATCACTTTGCGGCCTCACGCACGGTATTCCCACGGGTGTCGCCTTACCATGGCCGGGGACCGTTTGAGACTTTTGGCTCACGTATATGATAGTGTTGCTAGCATCCATATGACAGAGAACCCGGGCCGACATGGCTAGTCGTGAACCCAAAGCGGCACTAACCCATGGGGACAGGCATACATGAATCAACTTCGAGCATGGCGGTTAGCGGCGTGTGAACCCAGGCTGTAGCACTGGCTAACAGGACTCCGGGAACCCGGGCTGTAGCAGGCTAGGCAGGACTCCGGATGTCACCGCGTGACATTTCCCTGAAGGGACAGACACAGGAACGAAGTGAAACACATGCCGGCCAGCCAAGTGTCCTGAGCAGTAGTGTTGGGCTAGCAGGACTCCAGTGAATCGGGCTGTAGCAGACTACTATGGCTCAAGGAAGCACTAGACTACATTTCCCCATAAGAGAGGCTGCCAAGGGTAAACAACTATATTGTCGGATCCCACACATACCAAGTATTTCAAACATACACACAATATGCTCGATATGTGTAAATACAACATGGCATCACAACATAACTCTACGACTAAAAGTATTTATTCATTAGGCTCCGAGGAGCGAGATATTACAAACATGGGTCTCTCGACCCAGCATTCAGAGCATATAAGTCAAACACATGCGGAAGCTTAACATGTCTGAGTACAGACAACTATAAATGAAAAAGGCTGAGAAGCCTGACTATCTACCAGATCCTACCGAGGGCGCAAGATCGTAGCTGAGGTAACAAGCTAAATGTCGAAGTCCACGCGGAACTACTAGCGAGACTGACGTCTCTCTGCAAAACATAAAATAGGCAAACGTGAGTACAAATGTACTCAGCAAGACTTACATCGTAACTAGCTACATATGCATCATTATCAACAAAGGGGTGGTGGAGTTTAACCGCAGCAAGCCAGCTTTGACTCGGTGGCTATCCTGAACTACGATCGCAAATAACTCTTTTGAGGTGGCGCTACGAGTCCACATATTCACCATATATATACACCACTATGGATCCGCCTCCCGCCTCCCTCACGAGAACACCATCCATAGCACTCACGCTTATCTTGCGCATTTTAGAGTATCCACTTTCTCTTGTCTATGAAGCGTTATAGGCAACCCAGTAGTCGTTTACCGCAGTCACGGCTATTCGAATAGATCATTTATAACCCTGCAGGGGTGTACTTGTTCACACACGCTCTCGCCACTTACCACCATGTACACATCGTGTATCTCGGAAACCTTCAAGCGGAAGCCTGGCGAGGGAGTCGGCCACGACCTGACTAAACACACGAGTCCCTAGTCCAGGTTTATCGCCTATTCGGGTTCCATCCGTAGGGAGTCCGGCCGAGGTTTCCATTAAAGTCCCCGAACGATGTGTGCAGGGTTCCCGAGACACATAACGGGCGAATCAGTACACCGTGCCACGTGCCTACCGCAACATAGCCCACCCCTAAGGTCAGCCAAGGCACCCCAAAGATGCTACAAACACCAGAAACTACTTTGCAACTCCCGGACAGAGGATAAGAGTGGTTAATAAGTCGAGAGGGTCCATTGGTTTCGGGCCCAATGCGTGGTAGTAACTGTTTCATGGATCACAAACACAGAACTCAGTTCCTGAGGATGGCTGCAATGAGACAACCCACCATGTACTCCTACATGGCCTCTCACCGCTACCTTTACCAAATCGTGTTCACACACTTAGCTCTCAACAAGAGGACATGTTCACACAGCTCCGATTCATCCCGGATGAATCGGACTGACACAACTCTAAGCAATAGCAGGCATGACAAACAAGCATGAATGAGTAGGCACATCAGGCTCAAACAACTCCTACTCATGCTAGTGGGTTTCATCTATTTACTATGGCAATGACAGGTCATGCAGAGGATAAAGGGGTTCAGCTACCGCAGCAAGTAACAGATGAATCTTTGTTGTCCTAATGCAGTAAAAGAGAGCAGGAGCGAGAGAGTGGGATTGTATCGGAATGTACAAGGGGGTTTTTCTTGCCTGGCAGTTCTGAAGATAATATAGTTCTTCATCGGTGTCATCGAACTCATTGTCGGTACATCGCTCATCGAGGGGACAAATACCGGCAAACAAGGAAGAACACAGTCAATGCAATGCACAATATGATGCATGATCATGACATGTCAAAATGCTGTGATTTTAGCTAATGCAACTAGCAGCAGATTAAATGGAGTTGGTTTGAATCCAAGATTCAAATTCAAACTCCATATATGACATTTCAAATGCCATTAATTCAAATTGTTGTATACAGCAGCTTTAAGTTGTTATAACATGCATGAAAACAGTACAGATGGATATATTTCATTTTTCTGATAATTTTTCATATATAAATTATTTGATTTGGAGCTACGGTTGATTTTCTATGATTTTTAGAAGTTTAGGCAATTTTAAGAATTCCTGTATAAGAATAATTCCGGAATTGGATTAATGCGTCGACATTGCGCCGTCGGTGACGTCGGTGGTCAAAGGGGACGCCCAGTCAACCTGACCAGTGGGTCCCGTGGTGTCGCCAGCTATCTTAACTAACTAATATCTCATAGCACTAATCTAAGTTAATTAGCGTAGCGGGCCCCACGTGTCATAGACTCAGGGGGAGTCAACCTGGACCCACCCAGTCAACGTCAACGGTCAAACTTGCCGGCGTTTAGCCGCCGACGAGGCCAGACACGGCGGAGGAAGTGCATTAGTGCGTTCCGGCGACCAAATGGATGACAGAGACCTTCTACGCGAAGCTGGGAACGAGCCGCGTCGTTTGGTGGCAGTGGTGGAGCTCGTGGTGGCCGGGAACGTCGCCGGTGACGACCTTGGCGGTCGCCGGAGCTCGGCTGAGCTCGGTTTCGACGCTACGGCGGTCGGGGCAAATCGTGCGGGGTACCTACGTGCTCTACGCGGCGCGGTGAGCATGTTGGACACGACGCCCAGACCAAATGGTCGCCGGAGTCGTGTCGGTGGCGAATCTTGCGGCGCGGCCTTGATCGGCGAGGGGCGTGGCGGCTACGGCGTGCAAGAGAGAGAACGGAGAGGGGGAGGATGATCAGAAGCTCACGTAGAACACGACGAGCAAGTCGGTGAGCTCGGGGAGGCGTCGGAGACGACGGGCGGGCGCCGGCGATCTCCGGCGGCAGAGGAGGAAGAAGACGAGGTAGCCGGTGATGCGGGGCGTCCGTCATCGCGTGGCTCCTCGCAGATGATGAAGACAACCCTACGGTTCTCCTGGGCGGGCCGGCGAGGCGAGGGGAGCTCGGTGGGCACGGCTATGGCGAGCGGCTGCGACGGCGATGCTCGGGTAAGAGAGGGGGAGAGAGCCAGAGGAGGGGATGAGCATGGGGAGAGTGAGAGAGGGTCCAGGGGGGTTGCGTGGCGTCTCCAGCCAGCTCCAGGCAGTCGGCGGCAAGCAGGAGGAGGCGTGGCGAGCTCGGCGGTGTCGCGGTGTCCCTCCTCTGCCTACTGGCAGAGGTAGGCAATGACTGGCACCAGGCCAGTGGGCTGGGCTGTGCTGGGCCAGGCCAGGTAAGCGCCAGGTAAGTGCTTTCTCCGCTCTGTCTTTTCTAGTTTTGTTCTGTTTTATATTTTTCTGCTACTATTTTGGCTTTAGTAAAAATACTAAAGCATTTTGTAAAATGCTGCAATAATTTGTGGACACTCTATGGATTATTCCAAAGGGCCCACATTTAAATTCAGCATTATTTGAGCATTTAAATTATTTATAGTGTTTAAATGCCCAAATTCAAATATGATATGATTTAATTCAAAAAATCCAGAATGTCCTAGAAAAGTGTGCACCATTTTTGTCAGAGGTTCTAGACCAAGGCAAAGATGATGAACATTTTAGAAGGCATTTTGGGTTCATTGAAAATGATTTTAGTAAACCCTAGTTGGTTTAAGGGGGTGCTTTGGGTTACATCATCCGCATTTCATATTTAAGAGAAATTTAAACATGATGCATGGAAGCTAATGCAAAGACAAGCAAGGCCTGAACTGGGGCTGTGACAACTCACCCCCACTAAACAAGAATCTCGTCACGAGATTCAAGACGTGAGGTAAGAAGACAGAGGGGGCACAAGCTAACACGGTCTTCATGATCCAGGTTACACTTCATAGGAACGTTGACATGATCACCATCTTTGTCTCGACGTCTTGCCTTGAGAATTACATCCAACCTGACAACGAGAAGAAAGGGGGGATTTTAGAAGAATCGATCTTCTTGAGGTTCGAACAATTTAGGATCATATTAATGATCACAAGATCAACTCATGGAATGAGACATGGGAACATCTCTGGAGCTGAGAGGCAAGGCATGCATCAGGAGCGACAGAAGAACAATTTGACGAGGGTTTCAAAGTAGCGAGGGAAATTGCCATGATTCCAAAACGGGGCACCTCAGGGAAGGTGACTCGAAGAACTATTCCCTTAAGTGGCAAAAAGAATTACTTTTGATATCTAGATCATTGAAACTCTTTATACCAGCCTAAGGAAATCACGAACGATCATTTGGCGGAGTTCAAAGGAATGGCATATCCGGATTCGAATGGATGATGTGGACTACCTTGTTGAAGACAACACGATGGATGATTTTGCTTATCATCGGAAATGGATGGGACCCATGGTAGGACCACTTTTGAAGATGATCCTGACCAGAAATTACCGAGAAGGGTAGCCCATGGTTGGATGGCACAATGGCGGTGCAAGCTAGGGTCAAAGTGCTAATGCTGGGAATGTTCCAACCATCATATCTGCCTGAGATTCAGATCTGGTTGGTGTCAGGAGATTCCAGACTCATCAAGTCTAGAAAGAAAAATGAAGGTTTGCAACACAAATCGACGAGATGACGTTGCGAGATTCTCGGGAGATGAACTACGATAGCAAGCCCCAAAACATGAGCTGGTTCTGCTACATACATGTGAACACATTGTCCCAGACAAGCATGATCACGTGGTAGTCTTATAATAAAACACTACCGAAGTTCGTGTGGGGAACCATCATCGAGGATATTGAAATCTTGTGCATGAACTAGTATTCGCACAGCAACTCCTTTTCCTCGAACAAATCAATCAGTGGCTTGGTGTTCTAGGAACACATATGGAGTGGAGGCGCCCAACCTATCAAACCATAGCGCACTTCGCACGTGCATGACTAACTTGGGATGATTCCAGAGGAGGCTAAAACAATCTTTCTCGAACTCACGGCGGCAGCTTACATGAAATGCACGTGAGTTAGAGGAAGTCACTTCTTTCATCCAAACATATACCTCATGAGCGGAACATGAAGGCAATGCTTACAAAGTTTCCAATGCTAGTTTTAATGTTCCACATGAATCATGGGGGAGACAAGATGCTACTGATGGGCTCAACAACGACTCATCGGGATTTCCATATCACTAGACTTCCACCATCATGTGAACACGGTGATAGCATTGGTCAGACCAGAAGATGTAATGGTGTATGCTTGAGGATCAACCACGAGTAAGACAACATTACGAACATCGCTGGTTCTGATTTGACTTGATGATAGCCCATACTCAAGTCAAAGTTTTGATAAGGCAATAGATCCAACAACTGATCACGCAGACCAATCAATGAAGATATCATCTTTCTTTAACACACACTCAAAAGGATATCCCTTAAAATGAACTAGTTCGGACAAGCTTTTATCTTCCAACTCTCCAAGTTGTTGTTTAGCTCAACCAACTAGCTCCGGGGTATCCAACACAGATTCTTGGAGAAGGGGTGGTTTACCAGAAACCAACTTGATCACGAACTTAACATAGCGGTCAGGTGACAACCTGGTAGCACTTCCAAGAAGATATTTGGAAAGTCACGAACCACCGATATATTACTAAGCTCGAGAACAATCTTGATTTTCAGGGCAAGACGACATGATCAATAAGCAAGGGATTGAATAATACTAACTCATTGATCGAAGAGTGCACCGGAAATAAGGACTAGGTAGCACAATCAATCTTAGGATGATGATTTAATAACCAACACGCTAAGAATGAGAATATTGTCCATTAACTACCAAGCAACGAGGTTGCTAGGAGTATCGATTTCACACATCACAGTTCACTTGTCGGCATTCCGGTTACGACAACACGAGACCGAGGAATGAATAATGATAGCGAGAAGTATCACTACGTCAAGAATTCATGAGAAATGGTGCAATCCTCATGACAATCCTGACATAAACGGGTATTACTCCGAGGTAGAATGTAATCAAAAGCTGGATTGGCATTTGATTTGCGGATTACAACTGCTTTGACCCAATCCTGGATATGGATGAGGTACTGGAGTTTGTCTCTCCTAGTCATTCCAGAGTAGAATGGCTTGACGGACCACAAGAATAATAAGCATCGATAACACGAATGCACAATTACTCATGACTATCAATTGATAGACGATGGTCGGAATACAAATGAAGAGGGACAACTCAAGGGAACATATATCTTTGAGTTGTGGATGCATAGGTTTGTATGTCGAACAAGTTCAACATATTTCTTCCGGATAACCCATGCCGAAAAGGAAGGACTGGCAGGTTCACAATATAGAATGGAGAACTCATCAAGAGCACTCTGGTTGTGATTCTTTTGGTTCAAAAGAACTCCTGCCAAGGATGGTTCATGGTATTTGGAAGAATGATATACCACGGGCCTCAAGACTATCACAAAGGTTACTAATATCCTAAAGGAACTAGCAACACTATCAACATTAGGTAAGTAGGGTGAATCTTGGGTCAAGAACCCATGAGTAGAATACCTACTAACTAAATTGCATCACGGGATGCTTTCGAGAATGATGGCCGGAATCATCACACCGGGAGCACAAAACATGGCTAGATTACTAGGTGACTCCTAAAACACCTAGGTTCATAATAATAGCTCCATCATATATGCCGAGGCAACAAAGTACCTCAACTCACCGATTAGTGTGCTTATTCTTACCAAAAAGGACATCAGGAACGGAAAGAAAGGATTTGCAAATGCATCTGATGTTGCTATGTGCTGCTGTCTATATTCTGTCCAATAATATATTTTGTATTCGGAGACTAATCTTCTATTGTATTCGATGAATCTGATGTTGCTATGTGCTGCTGTCTATATTCTGTCCAATAATATATTTTGTAACCTGTGCAAAAATCAAAAAAGCAAAAAAAAACCAAATATTCATACTAATGGCGCATCAAGGCAGAGTGCGCCATTAGTGTGACAAAGCACATGGTTACATATGGCCCCAGGAGGCATACTAATGGCGCATGGAGTTACATACTAATGGCGCCTTTGCCAGGTGCGCCATTAGTATACCAGATACTAATGGCGCACCAGTGGTGCGCCATTAGTAAAAAATTCTAATGGCGTGCTACTAATGGCGCACCGGTAGTGCGCCATTAGTAGGCAAAACCGGTGCGCCATTAGTAGGCCTTTTCCTAGTAGTGTCTGTGGGAAAGGGGGCGTTTGGCAGGCGTCATCTAAGAAACTCAGGGCGGCCTGGGTATGGAGATCGGTGGGTAAGCTGCACGGGCAAACTGGCAGATGTTGACAATGGAGGCCTTGCGGCGGCGATGACGACGACCTTGCTAGGTTTTCGAGCGAGGGAGTGTGTGTGAGTGTGTGTGTGTGTGTGTGTGTGTGTGTGGAGGGGGGGTGTGTTTGAGGAAGTGATGCGGCTACTAAATTTTTTACTACACGGGAGTGAAATGCGGGGCTATTGAAAATTTGGATGATGGTGCATCGCACACGGTCCGGAAATAACAACCGTGGTGTTACGAAACAAAAACCCTCGAGGCAGGCAGATATTTTTGAGGGATGTAGGCGAGAGAGGGAACAAGAAACATCACACACGGTCGAAACATAATAACCGTGTGTTATCAAAAAGAAAAAACCTGCAGGCGTGTAGATATTTTTGAGAGGGGCAGCCTCGTGGAACCCAATGTACTATGTGGATGTGCGTGACAGGGGCACCGGCATGGCTCACGGTTAGTGTGAGTGAACCGTGTCTGTTGCGTCATCTGACTTGTCTAATGTTCATAAATATGGTGAAAATGACATGGGAGAGGGTCATAACATGAACATACTTGCATGTGGACCAAATATATGTATGAAAAGGGTGGTTTGATGTTCGAATACCAAATGCAACTTCGATGTGGCACCTAGCTCAGAAGCACACGATATTGCTTGCCCCCCCCTCACAGCCGGCGGAGGGGAATCCTAAGCTATGAATGCATGCCCCCCCCCCCCCCCCCCACTCCACGGAGGTTCACCTAGCAAAGTGTGAAGTAGCAGTCCCCCCCCCCCACACACTTTCATTCGGCGGGCCGGAGAGGGCATCTCACCAAGATGGATCATAAAACGGACCAAGAATAATCCACCTTGGTCGCATAACCTCTCTCTTGTTGTTGGTCAAGGTAATGGCCGTCCATGCGACCCGGAGATGGGCTAGCTCGCCAACAATCATGCAAGTAGCTAGTCCTCAAGACAACCACTGCCTGTGTGTGGCCCAAACATATGTATGGAGAGGTGTGTTTGAATACACAATGGAACAACTTTGATGTGGCACCGTTCTTTCAAACCAGAAATCCCCACACTGAGCAAGGGTTAGTTGATGATGCATATGTATGTCACACCACACTTCAAGCCGATGACGGGGATTCATGCATGCATAGTATCCGCTCAAACTTAATTAGGTCTGAATCTCACCATGACCTATACTATGATAACACGAACCAAAGGAAGAATCCGCCATGGTAACCTATCTTGTTTGTCGGTCAATGTGATCATCGATGTCCACCCGCCCACGAATATATAGGCTTGTCGCCGATAACCACGCCGAGGGAGTGTACCGTTCAAGACAACCACTACATGCGTCGTATGGAGGTGATGCGTGAATGCATGTTTGAATACCATTTCACAACATTGATGTGGCGCGTCGTCGAAAATCGTCTGATCCCCACACGTAGGCGAGATCGGTTCATTACGTGTCATGGCACTAGCCACTTCGACTCGATGGGAGGGATTCATGTGTACACATGCATGTGTGTGCTCAAACTATATCATGTCATCCCGCAGCATGACCTATATATATATATACCATATTACAAACAAAAGAATAATCCCTTCTAAGTCAAATTAACCTCTCTCGTTGTCAGGCAAAGTAGTGATGTACCAAGCGGGCCCACAGATGGAAAGCATCGATATCACTGATAACCGCTTAAGTGGGTATGAGAGGACAACCACCATCGCTTTGCATGTGGGCCAAACATACGTTGAATACCCAAAATGCACAACTTTGATGTGGCACATGCCTCGGAAACCGTAAAGTCTCCACATAGAGTGAGGTTCATGAAGCGTACTACATATGATGGTCCCCTTCCCCCTCTTTGACGCATACTATATGCTCCTACCGTAATACAACCCAAAAGAATCCTCCTTGATGGTGAAATTAATTAACCTCTCCCGATGTAGGTCAAAGTGATGCATGCATCGACGATGGCCTCGCGGGCCCACACATGGAAGCGTCACACTTGAGTGTCCTAGGATAACCACCGCCTGCATGTATGTGGCCCAAAGAGGTGTTGTATGATGTTTGAATAGCCAATTTCACAACTTTGATGTGGCACATGCCTCAAAAACCAAAAAGTCCTGACCTTTGAGTGAGGTGTACTTGTTCACGGATGCGTACGTATAGTATATATGCTATTCCCCTCCCACCTCTTTGACGCGTACTATATACTCCCACCGTAACACAAACAAAAAAAGTTTCTACCTTGCTGGTCAAATTAACCTCTCTGCCGGCTGTTGGTCAAAGTGATGGACGAGGGCCTCGCGGGCCCACAGAAAGCGTCACACGCGAGTGAGTATCGTGTAGGACAACCATCGACTGCATGTGGCCAAAACATGTATGTATGGAAGGGTTGTGTAATGTTTTAAATAACGAATTCACGGCTCTGATGTGGCACCTGCCGCACAAAACGGCCAACCCACATGATGGTTCATGACTCGTAGTGTACTGCCAGCCACCCCCACCCCCAGATGCACACACACACACACACACACACACACACACACACACACACACACCGCGAATCCCCCGCAACTATGATGTATGTTAAATTATCCCGCGGTGAACATATGTTACCAAAGGAGGGACATTTTAATTTTGAAAAAAACCCAGAGATCATTAAGGCGTTTTAGTACATTGATTGATTTTCTACGGGTATAATGTGCAAAAATCAAATTTGAGCTACATGCACACATGACAGTGCTCCTAAATGGATTGCAAAAACACATGTGTCTCACTGGGTGCATGTTTACTCCCCGTGAAAGAAATTTCAAACATTGAGAATCTTGATTTTTAAATTCTAGTACATCCAAAACTTATTTGAAATTCATGAAACTTATCGTGTTGTCACATGGACACCAATACAAAGTGGCATTGTACTTTTTTTTGTCAAATTTGAGACCAGTTCTGATGTAATCTTTATCTTCTTACGAACGAGAGATTATTAATAATTGGGAACCAATATCGCAAACAGATTATTTATTTGAACCGTGAGCGTTAGACCAACAATGGATATGTGCCATGCTTCGGTTAAGCAATAAAGCGGCAACATTAATCATCCAAATAGAAAAACAATATACATGCCGCCATTACCGACCCGTGTGCCGCGGCGAAAGCGTGAGTTGACGAGACGCAGCGACCAGTCCGCCACCAGTGCATCGGGAGGCGTGCGTGCGAGTGTGTGTATTGACGGGAGGCATGCTCACCGCAGTGTCATCGGGAGGCGTGCAGTAGCTGTTGGAAACGACGGTAGGCATGCCAGTCCGGTCTGCGCAGGCTCACGGGAGGCAAGCCGACGGTTTGACCGCCGCCCACCTCTCTCCCACTACTCTAGATTATCGGGCGCGCCCGAGTAGCCGCACTTCCATCCTCGCCACACACATAATCCACTCTCCGCTTGCATCCTCGACGCCACTCTCAGTCCTCAAAGCCGTCGGTGTATGAGGATGCCGCGCCCCATCGGAGGGAATGGCGACATCGGGGATGCTGAAGCACCGGAGCACGTCGTGGAGATGGAGACAGAGGTTGCCGTCACCGCCGGCGAGGTATTGCTGCACCCTGACGTCGTCCACGGCGTCGTGCTTCCACAACCAGAGTCGGAGGTCCACACCGACTCCGATGACGACTCGAGCGATGACCCCGATTCCGACTCCCACGACCACTCCGGTGACGACTCCGACGACGACGGACAATCGGTTAGTCATCTATACCTATTTATGTGTCAAATAGATCCTAGGGTTTCTCTGGTTACTCCTGCCTCCCCCTTTTTGGAATAAAAATCCTATTGTTATGTTCTCCCAATCCATGATCTGAGTAAGTTTCTTTAGATCCGTGTAGTGTATTGATTGTTTGAATGGTACAAGTGATAAGTGATAAGTTGTTTCATCTGTGCAAGTGATTTTTGCTAGCAATCTGACTAGGTTTATTGTTCGTGCTAATAATTCCTAGCCAGGACTTGACAATATATTTTGATTGACCTACATATATGTTTGTGCCATTATTTTCTTCAAGATTGGTCTGTACTTAGACGATTGTGCTTAAAATCGAACCATTGATTTGATTCCAAATTTGGCAACTACCAAATGTTCGCTAGAGATTAGTTTGCAAACATTAATTTGATGCCACATTTTTACTATTTGTATAGGTGTTATCTAACGATGTGGACATCGAGGATGAAGATGGCCAAAGGAGGTACAAGAGGCAAATCCTGAGGGAGCTTTATGCGGGAATGCATAACATGCGTATTAGGACCTGGGACAACGGCTATCGATTCCCATTTTGCAACCAAAAGCTTCATGACACGTATCAAAGTGTTCTGGCACATGCAAGAGGACGAGCCGTTGGCTCCTTCAAGCAGAAGTTTTCTCGCAGGGTGGCGCACGCCGTGCACGCCGAGTACCTGGAGAAGCTTCGGGATCGCGCCGACAGAAGATGAGATATGGGATTGAACTATCTACGCTTGAGTATGCTAAATGACGGTTCAACTATGTACTTATGGTTGAACTATGCTTGTGTACGCTTATTATCTATGTCTGAGTATGTTTAATCTATGTTTACTCATGTCTAAATGTGGGATATGGATGCAATCACTTCGGTTGATGGAATCTACCTCCGCCCAGGTTTATTGGTCCCCTTTGTAATTTGTGTTAAATTTTGGCCAAAGATTTATCTGTCAAAATGTTAGTGTAGGTCAGCAAAAATTATATTGTTGGATGCGTATTTGAACATAGTGTTCGATGATATAATTTTTGGTGACATGCATAAACATTCGTTAGTTAAATCTTTGGTCAAAATTTCGTACAAATTACAAAGGGGGCCAATAAACCAGGACGGAGGTAGTACGTTAATCACACATGGTTCCCCAAATTTGAACCGTGTGCAATGACTTTCATTTTCCCTGTTACATCAATCACACACGGTTGGCTCTAGCAAACCATTGCCTCCGAAACTCTTTCCCATTCACACCTGCACAAGCTCTTCCGTGTCTATGCATGGCATCGCCTATCGCCATGCAACCACTTAGCTCGACGCCTTTGCCGCCGCCGCTAGGCTGCCGCAAACTCCACCACATTTCGCCACTTCGCTTGCCGCCACTTATCGCCATCGACTTTCTCGACGCTGCTCATGGCCGACCCAACTCCGCCCGGTTGGGGAATCCGTCGTATTGAGGTTTTTTCTCATGGACAACAAGGTAATTAATTTAATGAGATATTATCTCATCTCTTATCCCAGTTCATCTGCCTCCTTTAATCACCGGCCGAAATCACCGTGAATTCATTTTTATTCAAGTTGATTTGAGGGTTTTCTTTCATTCATAGAGTGTACAGTGCATGGACACATCAGGACTTTGCGGCCTCCGCCAGACATCCATGGAGTTCCATCTCATCGTACCAGATGACTTGAGGATGCGCGCGGTATGTTCAGTCTCACCCTAAATCGGTTGGCACGGCCTAATTTTCTGAACATATACTAAATATTGCTATATTTGGATAAAAGGTGCCACATGCAACATATACGTCAAAGGGGATTTTTTCCTCTTCTTTCTATATTAGGAAAATTAATGATGTATTGTTCTTTCGATTACTCTCATATTTCCATGACATCATGTTTACCCTATCTATTTAATTATAGATTTTTGTCCTTTGATTTCAACTGCCACAGATTCTTTCAATTTGGGCCCATATTTGCATGTTACCATATTTTCTTTAACAATCCTACCATTTTCTACAAGCTGCGTCCCTTGCTATGCAACAAAACCTGTAGTACACAATATTTCCCTTTACATAAATTAAGATCAAGCAGGGATGTCATACTGAACACAAACCATGGATTTACAATCGTTGCTACTGTAAGACTTGATGAACATGGTGACTCCTATTTTGGCACTGGCCTTTGGAAAGAAATTTCTAAGTTTTATGTACTGAAAGATGGCACTAAAATTGCACTACACATAAAAGAGCATGGTCATGAGATATATGCTAACTTCCCCGATGATATCATCCGTCCAGAATTTGTTTGAAGTAAGTGTTCTTTTCAAGTATCTGCATGTTGACTTACCCAACAATATCAAATGAATTGTGTAGTATTTAAGCAACCAATTGTTATTCCATTTTCTTACTCTATTCCTACCTACTAACTTCTAGTTACCAATACACTTTTCTATTACCCTGTTTTAACTAAATATTCCCTGTACTCCCACTTCTATCAGAAACCGCCGCTTACAAGGAGACTCCAGAGGTGGAGAACGGGGCTGCCAACAAGCGGAGGCAGGTCGAGAAAGAACCGCAAGCGACTCCAGCAGGCCTAGACTTCATCAACAGCCTCCCCGATGATATGTTGACAGTCATCATCGCCCTCCTCCCAATCAAATATGGGGCACGGGCAACCATCCTTTCCCGGCGGTGGCGCCCCCCTATGGAACTCTACCCCTCTCAACCTCATCAACACCCACGAGATCTGCCATGGCTATCACAAAAGCTTGGATGCATTCCCCAAGATCCTCGGCAGTCACCATGGCCCAACTAAAGGCCTTAACATGGGCAAGTTCTGTTGCAACAGCAAGGACCGAGCCAAGCTTGATGACTGGTTAAAATTCCCCATCCTAGATCAGCTCGAGGAGCTCACTTTTGATAATGGGCATATGCGCTCACTGCCAACGTCCGTGCTCTGCCTCGCGCCCACGCTGCGCGTCGCCAAGTTCAGGAAGTGCCATCCCCCCTTAATGACGCACCCACTCTTATTCTACCACGACTGAAGCACCTCGAGCTCATCCCCGTCTGCCTCCCAAACGGTGGAGCGCCTGCTCCGTGGCTGTACTGCACTTGAGTACCTTCGTCTTCGTGCAATCAATGGGTTGAGTAGCTTCGCATTACCTCCATGACTCTCCGGACAATTTATGTGTTGCAGGTGCTGCAAGAAGACATCACAAGATGTGTAGCACGGTATGATCATTGAGGACACACCTTCACTTGAGAGATAACTTGTAGTTGATCAAGAAGGTCCAACAAGAATCAATGTCATTTCTACGCCGAAATCGACTGTTGTGGGCTACTCGTCTGACAAATACTCCGAACTTGTTATTGGATCCACACCCATTCAGGTACAAGAGCCACCTTCCACCTCCCCTTCTAGAAATTAACATTATTTCTATTTTTGAAGATGTATTTTAAATACATCATCACGAAAATGATTCCGACAAGCTTGACCACTGAAAGCTGTACAAGTGAAGGTCTTGGCACTGAATCTATCGGCCCCAACACAGAGCAAGTTGTCGGCTTCTGAGATGCTTTTCGTGCCTGGAGAAGCTATATATCGAGGTGATGTTCCTTTCCTGTTCAATGTTAACCATAAGGGAGTTCAATTTGTGACACCTTTTTCCAAGTTTACAATGACAATGTACTACGATTTCTGAAGGATTTTTTGGAGGATTTCAGTACATACATATTCCCCCCTCCATATTGGTTGCTTGATCCATATGGTTACAATCCATAAGCATTTCTCCTTTGGATTCATCTGTACTAGTTTTCTTAGGGAACTTTTCATCCACTCCAACCTCTTGGGAAGAAGGCTACATTTTTCTAGATTGTAATCAAATGCCCATGTTAATCATGTCGGATCGAAGATGGCATGTTAGTGCATTTTACAAATCCTACAAAACAAATAGGCGTGTAGTAGTGTTGAAAACTGCATGTAGGCACTAACTGAGGGAGTCCTGGATTAAGGGGTCCTCGGGCGTCCGTGCTATGTAACGTGGGCCGGACTGATGGGACATAAGACTTCCTCCCGTGTCCGAATGGGACTCTCCTTTGCGTGGGTGGCAAGCTTGGCTTTCGGATATGAAGATTCCTTCCTCTGTAAACCGACTCTGTACAACCCTAGGCCCCTCAGATGTCTATATGAATCGGAGGGTTTAGTCCGTAGAGACAATCACAATCATACATGCTAGACATCTAGGGTTTAGCCATTATGATCTCGTGGTAGATCAACTCTTGTAATCCTCATATTCATGAAGATCAATCAAGCAGGAAGTAGGGTATTACCTCCATCAAGAGGGCCCGAACCTAGGTAAACATCTTGTCCCCCGTCTCCTGTTACCATCGACCTTAGACGCACAGTTCGGGACCCCCTACCCGAGATCCACCGGTTTTGACACCGACATTGGTGCTTTCATTGAGAGTTCCGTTACGTAAATCGCCGGAAGGTTCGATTGCTCCATCCATCATCTACAACAATACTGCCCGAGGAGGTCTTTCTCCGGCCAGATCTTTGTGTTCGGCGGCTTCACACTGCGGGCCAACTCGCTTGGCCATCTAGAGCAGATCGACAGCTACGCCCCAGATCACCAGATTAATTTTGGAAGCCTGGATTATGTCGCTGATATCCAAGGAGACTTGATCTTCCAAGGGTTCGCGACCCCAACCCCCGCTTTGGCCTTAGATCCGGAGCACATCACCAAGTCCGAAGACAGGATTCTCAAGCCCGCCGGACTCTCTGCGGACATTGAGCCTAGCATGGGAGAGCCGGAGGAAGTAGTATCAATGACAATCATCATGAAGCCGGACTTTTCTCCGAACACTGGCCCCGAACCCTCAGAGTCTGCATTATGTGAGGCCGACCTAGGGATTTTCTTCCCGTCGTACTCCACAGACTCTCTTTTCCCCGGCTAAACCTCGCCTTTAAGTGAGGCTCTGGACCTAATGCGATCACTCGTCATTACAAAGGAGCAACGTCCGTATTACGCCCAGCCCGGACTAGGGGCTGAGGGCGGGAAATTTTACGTCCCACCCACCACCCACTTCATAGCCACTGTCGAGGACCTTGCCGACATGCTTGACTGTAACTCTGAAGACATCTACGGTATGGACATTGATGCCGGAGACGAGCAAAGCCGAAATCCGCTGCATGCCACCGCTGGTGACCACCTCCACATTCGACGTATGCATGGTAGATACGCCAAGAGAGGATGGCAGTGAGGGAAGTAAGGATCCAATCAAGGACAACAACACTGATAAACCACCAAAGAAGCGGCATCAGCGACGCCATTCAAAATCACGCCATGACAAGGAAAGCAATACCGACAATGGAGACAATAACACTCCAGAGAACACCAAAGACCGAGATGCCCCGTCAGACCAACACCCAAACATGATGATAGGGAGGATGGGCAGGGTAACCCTGACGAGCCAGTCGGAAGCGAGGACTTGGAGGACATCAATTACATGCCACCCTCCGAAGACGACATAAGCCCCGGTGATGAAAATTTCCATCGTGCCAGAGGAACCCCTCAAGCAAGAACGCTTTAGGCAATAGCTCATCGCAACCGCGAGGAGCCTGAAAAGGAAGCATTTGTTGACACCAGATTTTGGCATGATCGAAAATATAATTAAGAAGGCCTTAAATGGGAAAGTGCTCAAAGTGAGGAAGTTTTGTATCGTCAAAAGGAGAAACTTTGATATTTGGGCCATAGCCATCCGGTCTCATCTCTAAGGCCGAAGTTGTGTTCGAAGTACTGAGATTTTGTATCTAGAACACTATTCGGCTGATTACACCCTTAAGATGGCCTCAGATGAAGGAGCACTCTAAAGTAATTGTATTCGTATCATCGAGGCGATCGATTTTCATATATAAATCATCTCAATTTGAGTTCGTATGCAAAAGTTACAGTCAATATGGTGCGGACCAGCTAGGGATCAATATATTGCGCTGGACATCAGACACATGTTGATGGATGTCTGATACAATGCGTGAGCAATTAGCCATTGAATACGATCTCAGATCTAAAAGTGTTCAACATGAAAATTGTTCGCCTCTTTGAAACGTTTAATATTGCTTTTGGGCTTGTTTCCGTCCGAGGTCGTTTACCACCACAAATTACCCGCAAGGTGCAGCCAGTTTAAACCGAACAGTTTTGGAAAGTTCGGACAAAACCAATCCGAATTTGACTAGGGTTTTGGACGTGAATCCAAACATTTTCCTTGCACGGGAAGTCCAGCCGCCTCTTATATTCCTAAGGGGTGACGGCCGATTGAACAACACACAATCGATCAATTCATCTACCACTTTTTATCTTTTATCTTTTCTCCTTAACCCTAGTTCTTCTTCTTCCTCGTTCTTCGTCTATTCTTCTTGTTGCAGGGCGGCGAATCTCGAGGCCCTAGGGGCGATCAGGTCGACCTAGGGCAGCCCATAGCCGCCGCGCGTCCTGACGGGGTCCCTCCCGGGCGTGTGGAGTTTCGGGTGCTCAAAAGCGCCCAGGATTGCATGCGTACCGCGCTTCCGGACGGGTCTCCTTCGACGTGAGCTGCAGTGCATCACCCTCGGCGTTGGGGGTACACGGTGACGTTTTCATGTGCGAACACACTTTTTGGTGACTCCTCTGGGGATCGAAGCTTTGAACGGTCTCCGGCACGTTCTTGCTACGAAGAGATCGTCATCTAGGGTTTGCAATCTGCAAAGGTAACATGAATACCCAATTCACTTATGTAGATGAGATCATTTAATGAGCATAATGTATCGGCTAGCCCTAGCTTTATCAATCATGCATCTAATTATGTGCAAGAGCCGATGCAACAAAATCTCCATGCTTCTACCTCATATAATTTTAGCAACATGGAACATATGTATACGAACTCCCATGCATCGGCAGCCCCACAAATCCATATGCCGATGAACAACATGATGAGTTCCGTTAATCAAGTTGAAACACTTCACATAGGAACTTGATAGTATGCAACAAAGTGTTTCATCTTTTTATTCATCGACAACTAGCTTGCAATATGTTAATCAAAACATGCCGGTGGATACGAGAATTGGCCATGCTACTACTAGTTATCCGCTAATTACCCTCAATCATCATATGCTACACCTCATGCTACTAATTGTTTGGCACCATATGCAACTATGGGTATTCATAATTCGGCTTCGCACCTTCATGCTAATAGCCGAATAAGTGAAAATTCTATAGGATCACATGTGTCTTCACCTAGTATCGTAGCATACAATGTTTCCAATGCAAAATTACAGAATTTTGGTGACATCTCGTTACCAAAAGAGTCTAAAAGTGTCGGGGGGCAATTCTATCCAGATTGGGTCATTAAGAAAAATCTTACGTCTTTTTGGGACGAATGCATTGTTGTTCTACATGAATTAATAAAGAGGGAAAGCCTATTAATTCTGCTGCAATCCAAGATAGATTATGTCAAAAAGAGAAAGCATTGGGTGTGGATAGAATTATCAAAAAAGATGGTGATTCGGATAACAAATTAATTCGGCTACTGAAAAGACCGAATCAAATATTACGTATGCGAATCTATTCTAGAAAAACAGGATGACAAGGTGTTGGGGAGCTATTCGAAAGAGGAACAACCTATCGTTCAAGTAACGCAACCATCATGCTCTCTCAACGTGTTTGAAAAGGTATGTCTAGCAAGTGATTTACCTATCTTCCGATTTGGTGCAACTTTATTGTTGATGCTTCTATAAGAGAAATTCTCATAAATAATTTTGAAAGACCAATGACGAAGGAAATTTACTTGTTAGAAATAAAACTGTTATAGAACATATCGGTCAATCTATTGTGCCATTTATAGAGACCGATAGTAACCTATTATTGCAGCCAAAGTTTTCCCCATTGCTTTCTCAAAATTTCATATCTAATTGGGTAGCTATGCTTGTTTCTTACTTAGGTTGCACTTGGTCTCAATTGAGACATGCGTATTCTAACTATTTTCATTTCAGAAATTTAAAGCCAAGGTCAAATTCTTTTGAGAAATCTGATGCTAATATAATATCTTATCCAAATACATCGGAGATAGGGTGTAAAACACAATGCATAGCCGAATGGAGAGATTCTAAATCTGAACCATTCGTTTGCTTACTTCCAAAGCCGTTTGCACACCAAGATCGGCTAAAAAACAAAATGTATACCTTCGATTCAAACATGTGCGATCAAATCTTTGATTTGTTGTTGAAAAATAAGTACATTAGAATTCTTGATCACCATGTCAAGCCATCTATCCAAGGATGAATTTATTGTAAGTTGCATGATTCATTCAAGCATAGTATTGAGGATTGCAATATGTTTCATCAAATAGTTAAATCGGCCATTGATAAAGGACGGTTGAAATTTGTTGAGACACCAAGAGATAATGAGTCTATTCCAATTGGTCCCGATGGTAAAAGGTTTTTGCATCGGCTGATTCAAGGTGATCCATTTAAAGAGAAGGTAAAAACTGCAGGGGATGGGATCAAGCTTTCAAGTAAAGAAGTTGTTAAAGAGCATAATGAACATAATCTTGAGGGCAAGAATTCCATCGAAGCTACAATGGAGACGCCAAGGACTAGGGGGCAACAAGAAAATCCAAAGATCGGTGCAAGCACAACCAAAGAAAACAAAGGCGATGTAAGCACAAAAGGTAAGAAGCCGAAAGTCACTTTCAAGCAACTATTGGAAAAATATCGAGAAGATAAGTGAGGAGAACTGTGCTTATCGACCAACTAATATAAAAGCATCAAGATCACCCCCTAGGCGCAAATCCAAGGATCGGTATTGGCAAGAAGAGAATTTTAATGCAATGTGTTCATATCCTTATTTTGGGCCGCCAATGCCAATGTCGTGGATGCCTCCCTATGCTCATGTAGATCAATATTCATCATGGGACAGGTATGATACAATGGCACATTCTCCATCATATTTTAGACCATCTCACCATTGTTATGCAGCTCCAAGAAGATCAACGTTCAGTGAGCTGTCATATGTTCAAGACCGTTTCAATAAGAAAGAAACGGTCCGGAGCTCAAGAAAGAAGGAAGAGGTGATCAAACAAGTATATCGAGTTAAAAAAGATGGTCGCAAGAGTGCCAGTTCAGATTTGATCTTAAAGGATAAAGGGACAATTAAAGTGTTAACATTGGCTACTAAAGGTAATGAGATGAAGCAATCAATTGTCGATAATCAAAGTGCCAAATCTGAAGAAAAGAAGTTGAAAGTGCACAAGGTAAAACAAGAATTGTCATTAGTTCAAACAAAATCACAGCCGGGGCGCTCACTCGGCTTATCATATTGGCAAAAGAAGAAATTACAAAAACTTAGTGCACAAGAACTTGAAGAAAGGAACATGCCATGGGTTCCTAAAATAAGTACTCAAAATAAGAATTATGTGAAAGCATCCATTGCACGAAGTGCGGCAAAGACGAAGAAGAGAAAGAGTGAAAACTATGAAGGACCAAGGCGAAGGTTTCAACATATTCGGTCCACACATTATCCATATTCTTCAACTATGTCGTTGATGCATATGCCATGGAATTATTCATCAGGTATGACTGGTTACCCTCAATCGGCTTATTTTCATCCATGCATGCAATATAATTTTTTACATCATGAAAGGGTATTACCAAATCATCATATGTTCAATTAGCTTCACTTTGTTGCTAATCTAAATGGCGATTATACCTATCGTCCTAAGCATGGACAAATGGCCGATGAAGTGTTGACATCGCGCTTAGAACAAACTTCATGCATGCTATTTTTCGGCACACAAGTTTTGCCGAAAAACAGGGGGGCATGTGTTGACACCAGATTTTGGCATGATCGAAAATAAAATTAAGAAGGCCTTAAATGGAGAAGTGCTCAAAGTGAGGAAGATCCGTATTGTCAAAAGGAGAAACTTTGATATTTGGGTCATAGCCATCCGGTCTCATCTCTAAGGCCCAAGTTGTGTTTGAAGTACTGAGATTTTGTATCTAGAACACTATTCGGCTGATTACACCCTCAAGATCGCCTCGGATGAAGGAGCACTCTAAAGGAATTGTCTTCGTATCGTCGAGGCGATTGATTTTCGTATAAAAATCATCTCAATACGAGTTCATATGCAAAAGTTACAGTCAATATGGTGCGGACCAGCTAGGGATCAATATATTACGCTGGACATCAGACACATGTTGATGGATGTCTGATACAATGCGTGAGCAATTAGCCATTGAAGACGATCTCAGATCTAAAGAGTTCAACATGAAAGTTGTTTGCCTCGTCGAAACATTTAAGATTGCTTTTGGGCTTGTTTCCATCCGAGGTTGTTTACCACCTCAAAAATTACCCACAAGATGCAGCCAGTTTAAACCGAACAGTTTTCAAAAGTTCGGACAAAACCAATCCGAATTTGACTAGGGTTTTGGACGTGAATCCAAACATTTTCCTTGAACGGGAAGTCCAACCGCCTCTTATATTCCTAAGGGGTGACGGCTGATTGAACAACACACAATCGATCTGTCAGGACCCCGATTCCAAGTCACATCGATCTAGCCGGTAACACCTCATATCACTTTGCGGCCTCACGCACGGTATTCCCACGGGTGTCGCCTTACCATGGCCGGGGACCGTTTGAGACTTTTGGCTCACGTATATGATAGTGTTGCTAGCATCCATATGACAGAGAACCCGGGCCGACATGGCTAGTCGTGAACCCAAAGCGGCACTAACCCATGGGGACAGGCATACATGAATCAACTTCGAGCATGTCGATTGACGTGTGAATCCGGGCTGTAGCCGGGCTAACAGGACTCCGGGAACCCGGGCTGTAGCAGGCTAAGGCAGGACTCGGATGTCACAGCGTGACATTTCCTGAAGGACGGAACCACGAGCGAAGTGAAACACATGCCGGCCAGCCAAGTGTCCTGAGCAGTAGTGTTGGGCTAGCAGGACTCCAGTGAATCGGGCTGTAGCAGACTACTATGGCTCAAGGAAGCACTAGACTACATTTCCCCATAAGAGAGGCTGCCAAGGGTAAACAACTATATTGTCGGATCCCACACATACCAAGTATTTCAAACATACACACAATATGCTCGATATGTGTAAATACAACATGGCATCACAACATAACTCTACGACTAAAAGTATTTATTCATTAGGCTCCGAGGAGCGAGATATTACAAACATGGGTCTCTCGACCCAGCATTCAGAGCATATAAGTCAAACACATGCGGAAGCTTAACATGTCTGAGTACAGACAACTATAAATGAAAAAGGCTGAGAAGCCTGACTATCTACCAGATCCTGCCGAGGGCACAAGATCGTAGCTGAGGTAACAAGCTAAATGTCGAAGTCCACGCGGAACTACTAGCGAGACTGACGTCTCTCTGCAAAACATAAAATAGGCAAACGTGAGTACAAATGTACTCAGCAAGACTTACATCAGAACTAACTACATATGCATCATTATCAACAAAGGGGTGGTGGAGTTTAAGCTGCAGCAAGCCAGCTTTGACTCGGTGGCTATCCTGAACTACGATTGCAAATAACTCTTTTGAGGTGGCGCTGCGAGTCCACATATTCACCATATATATACACCACTATGGATCCGCTCCCGTCTCCCTACGAGAACACCATCCATAGCACTCACGCTTATCTTGCGCATTTTAGAGTATCCACTTTCACTTGTCTATGAACCGTTATAGGCAACCCAGAAGTCGTTTACCGCAGACACGGCTATTCGAATAGATCATTTATAACCCTGCAGGGGTGTACTTGTTCACACACGCTCTCGCCACTTACCACCATGTACACGTCGTGTATCTCGGAAACCTTCAAGCGGAAGCCTGGCGAGGGAGTCGGCCACGACCTGACTAAACACACGAGTCCCTAGTCCAGGTTTATCGCCTATTCGGGTTCCATCCGTAGGGAGTCCGGCCGAGGTTTCCATTAAAGTCCCCGAACGATGTGTGCAGGGTTCCCGAGACACATAACGGGCGACCAAGACACCGTGCCACGTGCCTACCGCAACATAGCCCACCCCTAAGGTCAGCGCCATATGCGACCCCGACATGCTACAAACACCGTAAACTACTTTGCAACTCCCGGACGGAGGATAAGAGTGGTTAATAAGTCGAGAGGGTCCATTGGTTTCGGGCCCAATGCGTGGTAGTAACTGTTTCATGGATCACAAACACGTAACTCAGTTCACGAGGATGGCTGCAATGAGACAACCCACCATGTACTCCTACATGGCCTCTCACCGCTACCTTTACCAAATCGTGTTCACACACTTAGCTCTCAACAGTAGGACATGTTCACACAGCTCCGATTCATCCCGGATGAATCAGACCTGACACAACTCTAAGCAATAGCAGGCATGACAAACAAGCATGAATGAGTAGGCACATCAGGGCTCAAACAACTCCTACTCATGCTAGTGGGTTTCATCTATTTACTATGGCAATGACAGGTCATGCAGAGGATAAAGGGGTTCAGCTACCGCAGCAAGTAACAGATGAATCTTTGTTGTCCTAATGCAGTAAAAGAGAGCAGGAGCGAGAGAGTGGGATTGTATCGGAATGTACAAGGGGGTTTTTCTTGCCTGGCACTTCTGAAGATAATATAGTTCTTCATCGGTGTCATCGAACTCATTGTCGGTACATCGTCTACTGAGAGGGGACAAATACCGGCAAACAAGGAAGAACACAATCAATGCAATGCACAATATGATGCATGATCATGACATGTCAAAATGCTGTGATTTTAGCTAATGCAACTAGCAGCAGATTAAATGGAGTTGGTTTGAATCCAAGATTCAAATTCAAACTCCATATATGACATTTCAAATGCCATTAATTCAAATTGTTGTATACAGCAGCTTTAAGTTGTTATAACATGCATGAAAACAGTACAGATGGATATATTTCATTTTTCTAATAATTTTTCATATATAAATTATTTGATTTGGAGCTACGGTTGATTTTCTATGATTTTTAGAAGTTTAGGCAATTTTCTGGAATTCCCTGTATAAGAATAATTCCAGTAATTGGATTAATGCGTCAGCATTGCGTCAGGGTGACGTCAGTGGTCAAAGGGGACGTCGAGTCAACTGACCAAATGGGTCCCGATGTGTCGCGAGTTATCTTAACTAACTAATATCTGTTAGCACTAATCTAAGTTAATTAGCAGAGCGGGCCCCACGTGTCATAGACTCAGGGGGAGTCAACCTGGACCCACCCAGTCAACGTCAACGGTCAAACTTGCCGGCGTTTAGCCGCCGACGAGGCCAGACACGGCGGAGGAAGTGCATTAGTGCGTTCCGGCGACCAAATGGATGGCAGAGACCTTCTCTGAAGCTGGGAGCGAGCAGCGTCGTTTGGTGGCGATGGTGGAGCTCGTGGTGGCGGGAACGTCGCCGGTGGCGACCTTGGCGGTCGCCGGAGCTCGGTGAGCTTCGGTTTCGACGCCTTCTGGCGGTCGGGGCAAATCGTCTTGAGGTACCTACGTGCTCTCTGGCGCGGTGAGCATGTTGAACCGCAACGCCAGACCAAATGGTCGCCGGAGTCGTGTCGATGGCGAAATCTGACGGCGCAGTCGGGCGAGAGGGGCGTGGCGGCTACGGCGTGCAAGAGAGAGAACGGAGAGGGGGAGGATGATCAGAAGCTCACGTAGAACACGACGAGCAAGTCGGTGAGCTCGGGGAGGCGTCGGAGACGACGGGCGGGCGCCGGCGATCTCCGGCGGCAGAGGAGGAAGAAGACGAGGTAGCCGGCGATGCGGGCGTCCGTCATCGCGTGGCTCCTCGCAGATGATGAAGACAACCTCACGGTTCTCTGGGCGGGCCGGGCGAGGCGAGGGAGCTCGGTGGGCACGGCTATGGCGGCGGCTGACAGCGATGCTTTCGCAAGAGGGGGAGAGAGCCAGAGGAGGGGATGAGCATGGGGAGAGTGAGAGAGGGTCCAGGGGGGTTGCGTGGCGTCTCCAGCCAGCTCCAGGCAGTCGGCGGCAAGCAGGAGGAGGCGTGGCGAGCTCGGCGGTGTCGCGGTGTCCCTCCTCTGCCCTCTTGGCGAAGGTAAGGCAATGGCCCAGCACCGGGCCGATTAAATTTGGGCTGTCTTTGGGCGAGGCAGGTAAGCGCCAGGTAAGTGCTTTCTCCACTCTGTCTTTTCTAGTTTTGTTCTGTTTTATATTTTTCTGCTACTATTTTGGCTTTAGTAAAAATACTAAAGCATTTTGTAAAATGCTGCAATAATTTGTGGACACTCTATGGATTATTCCAGTGGCCCACATTTAAATTCAGCATTATTTGAGCATTTAAATTATTTATAGTGTTTAAATGCCCAAATTCAAATATGATATGATTTAATTCAAAAATCCGAATGTCCTAGAAAAGTGTGCACCATTTTTGTCAGAGGTTCTAGACCAAGGCAAAGATGATGAACATTTTAGAAGGCATTTTGGGTTCATTGAAAATGATTTTAGTAAACCCTAGTTGGTTTAAGGGGGTGCTGGGGGTTCTGTCATCCGCATTTCATATTTAAGAGAAATTTAAACATGATGCATGGAAGCTAATGCAAAGACAAGCAAGGCCTGAACTGGGGCTGTGACAACTCACCCCCACTAAACAAGAATCTCGTCCTGAGATTCAAGACGTGAGGTAAGAAGACAGAGGGGGCACAAGCTAACACGGTCTTCACGATCCGAGTTACACTTCATAGGAGCGTTGACATGATCACCATCTTTGTCTCGGCGTCTAGCCTTGAGAATTACATCCAACCTGACAACGAGAAGAAAGGGGGGATTTTAGAAGAATCGATCTTCTTGAGGTTCGAACAATTTAGGATCATATTAATGATCACAAGATCAACTCATGGAATGAGACATGGAAACATCTCTGGAGCTGAGAGGCAAGGCATGCATCAGGAGCGACAGAAGAACAATTTGACGAGGGTTTCAAAGTAGCGAGGGAAATTGCCATGATTCCAAAACGGGGCACCTCAGGGAAGGTGACTCGAAGAACTATTCCCTTAAGTGGCAAAAAGAATTACTTTTGATATCTAGATCATTGAAACTCTTTATACCAGCCTAAGGAAATCACGAACGATCATTTGGCGGAGTTCAAAGGAATGGCATATCCGGATTCGAATGGATGATGTGGACTACCTTGTTGAAGACAACACGATGGATGATTTTGCTTATCATCGGAAATGGATGGGACCCATGGTAGGACCACTTTTGAAGATGATCCCACCAGAAATTACCGAGAAGGGTAGTCCATAGTTGGATGGCACTATGGCGGTGCAAGCTAGGGTCTAAGTGCTTTTGCTGGGATTGTTCCTACCATCATATCTGCATGAGATTCAGATCTGGTTGGTGTCAGGAGATTCCAGACTCATCAAGTCTAGAAAGAAAAATGAAGGTTTGCAACACAAATCGACGAGATGACGTTGCGAGATTCTCGGGAGATGAACTACGATAGCAAGCCCCAAAACATGAGCTGGTTCTGCTACATACATGTGAACACATTGTCCCAGACAAGCATGATCACGTGGTAGTCTTATAATAAAACACTACCGAGTTCAGGTGGGGAACCATCATCGAGGATATTGAAATCTTGTGCATGAACTAGTATTCGCACAGCAACTCCTTTTCCTCGAACAAATCAATCAGTGGCTTGGTGTTCTAGGAACACATATGGAGTGGAGGCGCCCAACCTATCAAACCATAGCGCACTTCGCATGCGTGCATGACTAACTTGGGATGATTCCGGAGGAGGCTAAAACAATCTTTCTCGAACTCACGGCGGCAGCTTACATGAAATGCACGTGAGTTAGAGGAAGTCACTTCTTTCATCCAAACGTATACCTCATGAGCGGAACATGAAGGCAATGCTTACAAAGTTTCCAATGCTAGTTTTAATGTTCCACATGAATCATGGGGGAGACAAGATGCTACTGATGGGCTCAACAACGACTCATCGGGATTTCCATATCACTAGACTTCCACCATCATGTGAACACGGTGATAGCATTGGTCAGACCAGAAGATGTAATGGTGTATGCTTGAGGGATCAACCACGAGTAAGACAACATTACGAACATCGCTGGTTCTGATTTGACTTGATGATAGCCCATACTCAAGTCAAAGTTTTGATAAGGCAATAGATCCAACAACTGATCACGCAGACCAATCAATGAAGATATCATCTTTCTTTAACACACACTCAAAAGGATATCCCTTAAAATGAACTAGTTCGGACAAGCTTTTATCTTCCAACTCTCCAAGTTGTTGTTTAGCTCAACCAACTAGCTCCGGGTATCCAACACGTTCTTGGAGAAGGGTGGTTTACGAAACCAACTTGATCACGAACTTAACATAGCGGTCGGTGACAACCTGGTAGCACTTCCAAGAAGATATTTGGAAAGTCACGAACCACCGATATATTACTAAGCTCGAGAACAATCTTGATTTTCAGGGCAAGACGATATGATCAATAAGCAAGGGATTGAATAATACTAACTCATTGATCGAAGAGTGCACCGGAAATAAGGACCAGGTAGCACAATCAATCTTAGGATGATGATTTAATAACCAACACGCTAAGAATGAGAATATTGTCCATTAACTACCAAGCAACGAGGTTGCTAGGAGTATCGATTTCACACATCACAGTTCACTTGTCGGCATTCCGGTTACGACAACACGAGACCGAGGAATGAATAATGATAGCGAGAAGTATCACTACGTCAAGAATTCATGAGAAATGGTGCAATCCTCATGACAATCCTGACATAAACGGGGTATTACTCCGAGGTAGAACAGAATCAAAAGCTGGATTGGCATTTGATTTGCGGATTACAACTGCTTTGACCCAATCCTGGATATGGATGAGGTACTGGAGTTTGTCTCTCCTAGTCATTCCAGAGTAGAATGGCTTGACGGACCACAAGAATAATAAGCATCGATAACACGAATGCACAATTACTCATGACTATCAATTGATAGGCGATGGTCGGAATACAAATGAAGAGGGACAACTCAAGGGAACATATATCTTTGAGTTGTGGATGCATAGGTTTGTATGTCGAACAAGTTCAACATATTTCTTCCGGATAACCCATGCCGAAAAGGAAGGACTGGCAGGTTCACAATATAGAATGGAGAACTCATCAAGAGCACTCTGGTTGTGATTCTTTTGGTTCAAAAGAACTCCTGCCAAGGATGGTTCATGGTATTTGGAAGAATGATATACCACGGGCCTCGAAGACTATCACAAAGGTTACTAATATCCTAAAGGAACTAGCAACACTATCAACATTAGGTAAGTAGGGTGAATCTTGGGTCAAGAACCCAGGAGTAGAATACCTACTAACTAAATTGCATCACGGGATGCTTTCGAGAATGATGGCCAGAATCATCACACTGGGAGCACAAAACATGGCTAGATTACTAGGTGACTCCCTAAAACACCTAGGTTCATAATAATAGCTCCATCATATATGCCGAGGCAACAAAGTACCTCAACTCACCGATTAGTGTGCTTATTCTTACCAAAAAGGACATCAGGAACGGAAAGAAAGGATTTGCAAATGCATCAGACTATTTAGAGACCTGGGATGACTCGGACAACATAACGAGTGTAAATGCTCAAAATGATTTGAGACATCCTGTAAAATAGTGGCATGACCACTCAACATCACAATATCAAGGTTCTGAGACCAACTATGAACATACGGAAGTAGTAAAAACTGAACTGAGATTTGAAACTATTAATACTATAAGTCCATGGATTAGTAACACACCATCCTGATAGATAGATGAGAAGGCCTAGTTCTTAATCCCCGTAGAAGAGAAGAGGTTGACTCAGATCAGAAGGCCATGAGATAAAGGAGTAAAAAGAGCCTTACGTTCTCTTCCACAATCAATTCCCTTACATAACTAAAGCATTTCTAGACACAACTTCGACCAGTTTGGCTTGGTAATCCTACAGGCAGTCAGGCTCTGATACCAAAGCTGTCAGGACCCCGATTCCAAGTCACATCGATCTAGACGGTAACACCTCATATCACTTTGCGGCCTCACGCACGGTATTCCCACGGGTGTCGCCTTACCATGGCTCGGGACCGTTTGCGCCTTTTGGCTCACGTATATGATAGTGTTGCTAGCATCCATATGACAGAGAACCCGGGCCGACATGGCTAGTCGTGAACCCAAAGCGGCACTAACCCATGGGGACAGGCATACATGAATCAACTTCGAGCATGTCGGATTAGGCGTGTGAATCCGGGATGTTGCACCTTTGGGCTAACAGGACTCAGGAACCCGTCTTTATGTGCAGGCTAAGCAGGACTCCGGATGTCATCGTGGCATTTCCCGAAGGGACGGACACAGAACGAAGTGAAACACATGCCGGCCAGTCAAGTGTCCTGAGCGGTAGTGCTTTGGGCTAAGCAGGACTCCGGTGAACCAAAGGCTGTAGCGGACTACTATGGCTGAAGGAAGCACTAGACTACATTTCCCCATAAGAGAGGCTGCCAAGGATAAACAACTAGATTATCGGATCCCACACATACCAAGCATTTCAAACATACACACAATATGCTCGATATGTGTAAATACAACATGGCATCACAACATAACTCTACGACCCAAAGTATTTATTCATTAGGCTCCGAGGAGCGAGATATTACAAACATGGGTCTCTCGACCCAAAGACATTGAGCATACAAGTCAAACACATGCGGAAGCTTAACATGTCTGAGTACGTATAACTATAAATGAAAAAGGCTGAGAAGCACGACTATCTACCGAGATCCTGCAGAGGGCACAAGATCGTAGCTGAGGTAACAAGCTAAGCGTCAAGTCCACGTAGAACTACTAGCGAGACCGACGTCTCTACGCAAAACATAAAATAGGCAAACGTGAGTACAAATGTACTCAGAAGACTTACATCGTAACTAGCTACATATGCATCATTATCAACAAGGGGTGGTGGAGTTTAACCGCAGCAAGCCAGCTTTGACTCGATGGCTATCCTGAACTCATTTGCAAGTAACTCTTTTGAGGTGGCGCACACGAGTCCACATATTCACCATATCAATACACCACTATGGATCCGCTCCCGTCTCCCTACGAGAACGCCATCCATAGCACTCACGCTTATCTTGCGCATTTTAGAGTATCCACTTTCACTTGTCTATGAACCGTTATAGGCAACCCAGAAGTCCTTTACTGCGGACAGGGCTATTCGAATAGACCATTTATAACCCTGCAGGGGTGTACTTCTTCACACACGCTCTCGCCACTTACCACCATGTACACGTCATGTATCTCGGCAACCTTCAAGCGGAAGCCTGGCGAGGGAGTCGGCCACGACCTGACTAAACACACGAGTCCCTAGTCCAGGTTTATCGCCTATTCAGGTTCCATCCGGAGGGAGTCCGGCCGAGGTTTCCACTAACGGCCCCGAACGATGTGTGCAGGGTTCCCGAGACACCAAACGGGCGAATCGGTACATCGTGCCACGTGCCTACCGCAACACAGCCCACCTCTAAGGTCAGCGCTGCGTGCGGCCCCCAGCATGCTACAAACACCAGAAACTAATTTGCAACTCCCGGACAGAGGACAAGAGTGGTTAATAAGTCGGGAGGGTCCATTGGTTTCAGGCCCAATGCGTGGTAGTAACTGTTTCATGGATCACAAACACAGAACTCAGTTCCTGAGGACGGCTGCAATGAGACAACCCACCATGTACTCCTACATGGCCTCTCACCGCTACCTTTACCAAATCGTGTTCACACACTTAGCTCTCAACAGTAGGACATGTTCACACACCTCCGAATCATCCCGGATGAATCAGACCTGACACAACTCTAAGCAATAGCAGGCATGACAAGCAAGCATGAATGAGTAGGCACATCAGGGCTCAAACAACTCCTACTCATGCTAGTTGGTTTCATCTATTTACTGTGGCAATGACATGTCATGCAGAGGATAAAGGGGTTCAGCTACCGCAGCAAGTAACAGATGAATCGTTGTTGTCCTAATGCAGTAAAAGAGAGAAGGAGCGAGAGAGTGGGATTGTATCAGAATGTACAAGGCGTTTTTGCTTGCTGGCACTTCGAAGATAATATAGTTCTTCATCGGTGTCATCGAACTCATCGTCGGTACATCGCTCATCGAGAGGGACAAATACCGGCAAACAAGGAAGAACACAATCAATGCAATGCACAATATGATGCATGATCATGACATGTCAAAATGCTGTGATTTCAGCTAATGCAACTAGCAGCAGATTAAATGGAGTTGGTTTGAATCCAAGATTCAAATTCAAACTCCATATATGACATTTCAAATGCCGTTAATTCAAATTGTTGTATACAGCAGCTTTAAGTTGTTCTAACATGCATGAAAACAGTACAGATTGATAGATTTCATTTTTCTGATAATTTTTCATATATAAATTATTTGATTTGGAGCTACGGTTGATTTTATATGATATTTAGAAGTTTAGGCAATTTTCTGGAATTCCCTGTATAAGAATAATTCCAGTAATTGGATTAATGCGTCAGCATTGCGTCAGGGTGACGTCAGTGGTCAAAGGGGACGTCCAGGTCAACCTGACCAGTGGGTCCCGTGTGTCAGCAGTTATCTTAACTAACTAATATCTGTTAGCACTAAACTAAGTTAATTAGCAGAGCGGGCCCCACGTGTCGTAGACTCACGGGGAGTCAACCTGGACCCACCCAGTCAACGTCAATGGTCAAACTCGCCGGCGTTAGCCGCCGGCGAGGCCAGACGCGGCGGAGGAAGTGCATTAGTCCGTTCCGGCGACCAAATGGACGGCGGAGACCTTCTCTGTGAAGGCCGGGAACGAGCGTCGTTTGGTGGCAGTGGTGGAGCTCGGGGTGGCCGGGAACGTCGCCGGCGACGACCTTGGCTGTCGCCGGAGCTCGGGTGAGCTCGGGGTTGACGCTATGGCGGTCGGGGCAACTTGTGCGGGCACCCTCGTGCTCTGTGGCCTTGATGAGCATGTTGGACGACGCCGGACCAAATGGTCATTTGGAGTCGTGTCGGCGGCGAGTGTGCGGCGGCAGCAATCGGGCGAGAGAGGCGTGGCGGCTACGGGCGTGCAAGAGAGAGAACGGAGAGGGGAGGATGATCGAGCTCACAGAGAACACGACGAGCAAGTCGGTGAGCTCGGTGAGGCGTCGGAGACGACGGGCGGGCGCCGGCGATCTCCGGCGGCAGAGGAGGAAGAAGACGAGGTAGCCGGCGATGCGGGGCGTCAGGCGTCGCGTGGCTCCTCGCAGATGATGAAGACTACCCTGCGGTTCTCCTGGGCGGGCCGGCGAGGCGAGGGGAGCTCGGTGGGCACGGCTATGGCCAGCGGCGGCGACGGTGATGCTCGGGGAAGAGAGGGGGAGAGAGCTAGAGGAGGGGATGAGCATGGGGAGAGTGAGAGAGGGTCCAGGGGGGTTGCGTGGCGCCTCCAGCCAGCTCCAGGCGGTCGGCGGCAAGCAGGAGGAGGCGTGGCGAGCTCGGCGGTGTCGCGGTGTCCCTCCTCTGCCTACTGGCAGAGGTAGGCGATGACTGGCACCAGGCCAGTGGGCTTGGCCGTGCTGGGCCAGGCCAGGTAAGTGCTTTCTCCGCTCTGTCTTTTCTAGTTTTGTTTTGTTTTCTATTTTTCTGCTACTGTTTTGGCTTTAGTAAAAATACTAAAGCATTTTGTAAAATGCTGCAATAATTTGTGGACACTCTATGGATTATTCTAGTGGCCCACATTTAAATTCAGCATTATTTGAGCATTTAAATTATTTATAGTGTTTAAATGCCCAAATTCAAATATGATATGATTTAATTCAAAAAATCCAGAATGTCCTAGAAAAGTGTGCACCATTTTTGTCAGAGGTTCTAGACCAAGGCAAAGATGATGAACATTTTAGAAGGCATTTTGGGTTCATTGAAAATGATTTTAGTAAACCCTAGTTGGTTTAAGGGGGGTGCTGGGGGTTCTGTCATCCCCATTTCATATTTAAGAGAAATTTAAACATGATGCATGGAAGCTAATGCAAAGACAAGCAAGGCCTGAACTGGGGCTGTGACACGATCAATTCATCTACCACTTTTTATCTTTTATCTTTTCTCCTTAAACCTAGTTCTTCTTCTTCCTCGTTCTTCGTCTATTCTTCTTGTTGCAGGGCGGCGAATCTCGAGGCCCTAGGGGCTATCAGGTCGACCTAGGGCAGCCCATAGCTGCCGCACGCCCTGACGGGGTCCCTCCCGGGTGTGTGGGGTTTCGGGTGCTCAAAAGCGCCCGCCGGATTGCCTGCGTACCGCGCTTCCGGACGGGTCTCCTTCGACGTCAGCTGCGGTGCATCACCCTCGGTGTTGGAGGTACAAAACGGCAACTCAAGCCGAACACCAGCCCATACTACCTCGCCGTAAGGATAGAGACACAACAGCTCGGGGATATACATATGACCTACGGTAGGACCTGGAAAATAGAGCAGGTCAGACCAGATCGATTTATGGATCGCGGGGGCATGCCCCCGCGCGCGATGATGGCTATCTATCCAGACGTGACAAACATAATCACGTCCGGGCCGGAAACCGCAGACGGACTCCATCCCAGCTATGTCATGACTTGGCCCGATATAGAGGCGCCGCACCACCCCCCCCTCCTCTACTTCACCGATGAAGTAATGGAGCACGAATTCCCAGAAGGGTTTAAACCCATGAATATTGAATCATATGATGGAACCACTGACCCCGCAGTATGTATTGAGGATTTTCTTCTCCATATCCACTTGGCTCGCGGTGATGATCTCCACGCCATTAAGTATCTCCCACTAAAATTAAAGGGACCAGCCCGGCACTGGCTAAACAGCCTCCCAGAGAACTCCATTGGCAGCTGTGAAGACTTGGAAGACGCCTTTCGTGACAATTTCCAAGGCACATATGTCCGGCCTCCTGACTTCGATGACCTCACTCACACCGTCTAGCAGCCCGGAGAATCAGCCAGGAAACTCTGGACTAGGTTCCTAATTAAAAAGAATCAAATTGTCGACTGTCCGGATGTCGAAGCACTCGTGGCCTGTAAACATAGCGTCCCTGACGAGTGGCTCGCCCGCCACCTCGGCCAAGAAAAGCCAAAGTCCATGGCGGCTCTCACCGCACTAATGACCCGCTTTTGCATGGGAGAAGATAGCTGGCTCGCTCGTAGAAGCAATTGCGTGAGCAATCCTGGCACCTCCGAAGTGAGGGACGGCAATGGCAAGCCATGACGCAATAAAGACAAGCGTCGCAACAATAATGCAGGAACCCAAGACACAGTGGTTAACGCCGGATTTAGTGGTTCCAATACCGGTGAACAGAAGAAGCCATTTAAGGCAAACAGAGATGGTCCATCCAGTCTAGACAAGATACTGGATCGGCCCTGTCAGATCCATGGTAGCCCGACAAACCCGCCAACCATACCAACATAAAATGTTGAGTTTTCAAACAAGCCAGCAAGCTCAATGCCGAACACAAAGGGAAGGGGCCGCCCAGTGACAGTGAAGAAGAGGAGGCTCGCCTACCGAGCACCGGGGGACAGAAGCAATTTCCCCCCAAAGTACAAATGGTAAACATGATATACGTGACGCATACCTCTGAAAGGGAGCACAAGCACGAACTACGAGACGACCACACCATAAAGCCAGACGCCCCAAAATTCAACCCATGGGCAGCCTGCCCGATCACTTTTGATCACGAGGACAGCCCAACCAGTATCCGTCACGGAGGTTCGACAGCTCTGGTCCTTGATCCAATTATCAGCGGATTCCATCTCATGCGATTCATCATGGACGGAGGCAGTAGCTGATGAGGACACAAACCTGGGGTCGGGTAATAGGCCTGACCTATACGTCCTACCTAAGGTCCTTGTCCTAAGAGCAAAGAAATTCAAGAATCAGAAGAAGGGATCCAGCAAAGATGTCTAGTGAAGTCCACTCGACCTACCATTCACTCGGAGACCCCTCTTTATCCAGGTCACTCGACCATCAAACCACTCGACATATAAGAAGACCTAAAGCCGCTCTACGCAGCAACGGTCGGGCATTTACTCATATATTTAATGATCATTTGTAGCACTTCATTGCAGGCGTTACCTGTAACGCCACCTCTTTATGTACATTGAATCCTATGTAACGGAGGGGAGCTGGGGTCCTGGCGCACTCTATATAAGCCACCCCCTCCTCTGGGACAAGGGTTCGCACCCTCTGTAACTCACACGCTTATAATCTAGTCGACCACCTCCAGGCTCCGAGACATAGGGCTGTTACTTCCTCCGAGAAGGGCCTGAACTCGTAAAACTTGCGTGTACAACTCCTCCATAGCTAGGATCTTGCCTCTACATTCCTACCCCCATTCTACTGTCAGACTTAGAACCACGACAGTTGGCGCCCACCATGGGGCAGGTGTCTTAGCAACTTGTTGGAGAAGTTGCAATTTTTCAGATCCCCTTCATCATGGTTTCAGGCGGAGGTTTGGCTGAGGGCCGTGAGATCCGTCTCAGCGCGCTCGTGTTTGTCGCCGACGAATCCGCTTGGCTTCAGGAGGCTCCACTCGACGTCGAAGCACTCCCCGTCCGCGAGGCAATGAACTTTCACGCGTGCGTCCGCGGCGTCCTCCTGCGGCAGCCATCAACCCAGTATCGGTCGACTCCTGTGGCGTCCTCCCTCCCTGTCGCCTGCCGGCGCAAGCGTTCCTATCGATCAAGGCTTCAGCGGTGGGTGAGGCATGCGGTGGCTCGCCAGTCGGCCACCCCCCAAGTCACGGCGATCGAGCCCGACGAAACTCTCTACGGCTTGTTCGACTGGCTCCGCAGAGACTGCATCCGAGTGCGACAGTAGTGATCCTGCGGCGGAGGTCCTGATGGTCGATGGACCCCACAGTCCTCCAGGCTTCCCCTGCGCCGACGGTGGCGACAGCGGAGGCGATCTGTCACGTGTCCACGAGGAGTACCTGTCGGCGTTCTGGGAACGGGGGTACCAGACTTGCCTGCCTGTGGCCTGCGGCGTGGCTCAAGGGGTGGCCCAGCACGGCCCATCTTCATTAGCACGAGCTCAAGACCCTCGCAAGGGGCCAAGCCTCATGAGGCGGGCGACAGAAGCTTCCTCGTGCACGGCCTCGTCAGCTGGCTCATGAGGAGGCGGAGAGATCAAGGCGGGTACCTCATGAGGTGCCCATGACGCAAGCCATGACGACCAAAGGGCGCCCGGTGAGGCGCCAGCCCTTGTGATGTCCTCATTTCCTCTTTGGTGCAAAGGGGGCAAGCGCAGGGGAGAGTATCAAGCAAATGCACCCATTTCAGTGCAACAAGACCAAGACCGTCGCAACGGCATGAAGGAAGTCATCGTGGAGCCCAAGCCGGCATCACCACCAGAGCCTTTGACAGGCGAGGACCAACTTTAGTCAGGATAAGTGTACTAGATGTTCCCCTTCAAAATGGCCAATTGTTGGCGCCCTTCCCGCTCAATATTTGGGAAGAGGCCCAGGGCCTTTGCCTATAAATAGGACTAGCCACCCACAGGGTAGAGGCATCAAGAATCAGCAGAGAGAGAGAGAGAGAGAGAGAGAGAGAGAGAGAGAGAGACTGAACTCCCCCTAGCAGTTCATCGCACCGGCCAAGAACAGACCCTCGCGAGGTTGTTCTTCCCTGTATTGTTCATCATCAGCCCAAGAGGCAATCCACCACACCACACACTGGAGTAGGGTGTTACACCACAATGGTGGCCCGAACCTGTATAAACCTTGTGTCTCTTGTGTTGTTCCTTTGGTAGTTTACATCCTAGCGAGGCGACGAGGTGCAGGTACGTAGGAGGCGAGCACCCCAGAGTTCGAACCTAGAGGGTCGGCCGGAACCCGAAATCCGATATTTGGCGCGCCAGGTAGTAGGTGCGCGGAATCCTATACGCCGCTTCGCGCCCGTCGCATCGTCATCATCATGTCCGCGCATCAAAGCGGGCAACGGATCCCCGGGCGGCTGGCCCGCCCATTACGTAACCGCTTCGCCGGGCGACCCCATGCCCAGGCAGCTCATGTCCGCAGGGCGCTGCGGGCCGCGGGCGACGCGGGTCAGTAACGACAAGACTCACACAAGCAGCGCGGTCGGCGGTTAGGGCCACCAACCACGCCCGGCCCACGATGCCGCATACACCGACGGGAGCAGGCGAACTCAAGGGCCGCTCATGGTGGCCCGAGAGCTACCGCAATGCAGGCTCTTTGGAAGGCGGGCGCGACGTCGTTGGAGCCGGGTGGCGAGCTCACTGGCTTCGCCGCATCGGGGCTCACCCTTCTGCACCCAACTCCCACCTCAGTCCAGGGTGGACCACGCGGAGGTTCACGCGACGCCCGCGCAGCTCCAGCGGACTCCAAGGCCGCTACGCCACCAAAGCCGCCATCGCCGGGCAATGCCCGCCGCCACCGCCAGCGAAGAAGGACTCGCCACGACCCATGGCCCCAGTGGGCCACCGCGCTACCACCCTCAGGTGGGCGTCTCAAGCAGAACTGCGTGGCACACGGAGCACTACGGCGCAGCATTCGGGATGGCGGCCCCGGAAGAGTACGTGCCCACATGATGGATCAAGGGCACGCGCAGGAGGACGAATATGGCTCGCTCCTTGACCCAAGCTGGGGGGACGAGGCACCAGAAGCTGAGCTCTTCCAGGAGCCTCGGGAAAGCCCCGTCGGCCGTGCTGGGAGCAACGATTATCGGGTACCGCTAATTCCTCAGGAGCAGACATACGCTAACTATGGATCGCAGGAGGTACAAGTCGCCGCAGCGGACGGCTGCCCCGCTCCCGCAGTTTCCTATCCCTCAGGAGGAGGCCGCCGGGGGCTGCAGGAGAGGGGCCGAGATCCGGCAACACCACCTCGGCGTTCGGAGCAAGGCGTCCTCAGGAGGTAGGCCCTCTGCCGGGGAGGTGCCTCAGGGCCTGCCTCGGCGGAGGACCCGTGGTCGCCGGGGAACTGGCGACCGCTCTACCCCATCGGCGGCGTCCTTGGTTTTCGGTCGTCGTTGGTGGCACTAAAGTGTGGCGCAAGGTGGGGCCCTCGTCTGGTAATATGAAGCAAGGCCGGTACTTGTGAAGAAGGCCCAGTGCCTGTGAAGCTCGCCGCCCCGTGACACTCTCACGTTATAATGAGTGGGGCTGTACATGCCCCGGAGTCTCAGGGGTGCCGGCCTCAGGCCCTGGGGCTCCCTCCCACGCCGAGACGTCCAAGACTAGACTAGGTGCCGGACGCGGCCTTTTTCTGCTTTCCTTGCTTTTCCCCTTGGCTGTCGTTTTCCCCCGTTGGATTTAAGTTAGATTTGAGCTTGAGATTTGCGTGTGTTCGTGGAACGGGTGTTTAGTATCGTTTGAGCAATCTCTCGCGTTCTGGTTACCACTTTGCCTCAGCTGCCTCCCATCGTGAGCCCCTCGCGAGCTGGGCCAGGCCTAGCTTGCGTGCAGCCCAAACTGCCGTCGCCGCCCCTCTCAGGAGGTCTTCATTATAGGTTCAATGGGCTTATTCAGGAGACCCTCGGGACACCGCAGCCCTCCGCAGGCTATCTCGGGGCCCACGCGGGTCGAAGGTAAACAAACCAGCCAGCTCGTCGCAAAGCCAGCCACTTGGCGCAGGCGTATGGGTGATATCGCATCTACTAGTACGCTTAAATGCAAGTTTTACATGAGGCTCCCTCCCAAAATGCTCTTACAACCTTCAGGAAAAGCCCGAACTCTACTGCGCAGGGTAAGGAAACAGGAACAACACACGGTCAGTCGGATAAATCCCCCAATGCATCCTCAAGGGCACCTCCTGAATCGTCGCTGGCGTCGCTGGCCTCGCCATCGCTCTCCGCGTTGCCGTCAGCGGCGTCAGGGCCGTTCACCACGCCGCCTTCATCAGCAGCCACGACCACGCCGTCGTTATCAGAAGCGAAGGCCCTGACGAGGGCATCCATGTTGTCTTCCACCCAAAGGCGCCAGTCGCCCCGGACGGCCTAGGGTACCGGGCGATGGCGTGTCAAAATCGGGTTAGGGTCCATGTTTCGGAGATGGCTGAAGACACGAGAAAAGGCGCGCCCGAGCAGGGCGCGGCTCCTCTCCTCCACCAACCTGTTGGCTCTGACCGACCGCACCTCCAGCTACGTCACCACGTCGGTGAAGAACTGAAGGTTGCCAGCATAGTTGACTGTGTGAGGCTCGCCAACGGCCGCCTCGCAGATGTTACCCAAGGCCGTGTTAGCTCTCTCCCGAAGCGTGGAGAGCATGGGGCCATGCTCGTGCTCCGAGATCTGCCGCTGGCGAATCTCGTCCTCGTTCTGCCGCGCAACGGCTTCAGCCTCGTCCACCCGATGACAGAGAAGAAGCGCCTCGGTGCGGGAGGTAGTCAGCTCCTCCTGCGCCACGCCGAGGGCGGCCCGGGAAGCGTCGGCCTGCCGTGTCACTTCATCCAACTTGGCCCTCAGGGCGGCGGTCCTGCCTTCAGCCTCGACCCTGATCAACCCCAGCCTCTCCTCGAACTCGCGCTCAAGGTACAAGTGGGACATCGCCACCCGGCGTTCAACCTCTTCCAGGACTTGGGCCTCACGCGCAGCGACGTCATCCTCCGTCTGCGTCACCAAGCGCTCCCTCGTCTCCAGACGCTCAAGATCGCGGGGGCGCTCGGCAGCTTCCAACGTCAGCGCCTCCTCGCGTCTGAGGAGCTCTGCCTGGTCGACCGAAGCCCCCTTCATCGACGCAAGGGCCGTCTCACGCAGCTCCACCTGCTGCTCTAGGGAATGGCACCAGGCCTGGAGTTCCCGCGCCCGCTCCTCCGCCGCCTCACGCCGCCGGTCAGCCTCTTGGGCCTCCTCGACGACCCGGGAGCGGGTCTCCCGAGAGGCGCCAGCGACGCCTCGGCTTTCTCATTGTCGAGGTCACGCTGGTGGCGCGCGAGGGCAACAACCACCTTCAGCTGGCGCCTCTCATCAGCCAGGCGCAGACCCTCAGCCTCAAGGCGCACGTCTTCGGCAGCGAGCTCTTCACCAAGATGGTTCACTGCGTCAGCCGCCCTCCGGAGAAACCCTTGGCGAAGAACGCGGCGCTCCCGGGCGCGTTTGAGCACGTATTCCGCGTCGTCCGCCGCCCCAGTGTCGCGAAGCGAACAGCACTCCCCACATGGGCGGGGCTGGGCGCCCTCGCGATGGCGAACGCGCCTCGCCAGAAGCCCGACCGAGCCAGCCCATCCCCAAATGCAGAGCGCAGGCTGACCTCAACAATCGCCATCCACGACTGCACGAGAAGCCCAAGGCAGGCTGGCAATGCCCCGAGAAGGCTCGCGAAGGGTCGGAGGTGCAAAGCGCCTTGAGCGCGATCGCCACAGATGGCTCACCTCTCCGACCGGCCTCGCCACAAGGGCTCTGCTTGAGCTCGGAGCGCTCGAAGACGATGGAGAGGGCGAAGCCTGGGGGGATGGCTCCTCAGCCATCTCCGTGAGCTCGGCAGGAAGGGCCCTATAGAGCAAGGATCAGCCAAAGCAACGGGAAGATCAGGAGCTAGGAAAGGGGAAGGCTTACTCATCAATGGTGAAATACTTCCTGCGCTTCAATAGGCGGCAAGGGTAGTCCTCACCCAAGGCCTCCCTTCTCTTCCGGAGAGCCTCGAAGTCCACGCAGAAGCGGCCCAGGAGTTGAGCGCAGGGATCAGCCTGCGACGAGGAAGAAGCATCAAGGTAACCAGCGTCAGGGGCATCGTCCTAACGCACGCAGCCAATCGCCTCACCAAGAAGGGTAGCTGGGGCCTTAGGGGCCTCAACCACGGGCGCCGCGGCCCGCGGCCCAACACCTTCAGCCGCAGCAGTGCGGACCTCAGGAGCTACCACCTCAGGAGCGCCGCCTGGCATCATCATCCCGGCGGAGGCCCCCTCAGCCTCCTGTGGCCCATGCCTCCCTGCTCCACCACTCGAGGAAGGACCGCCGTGGGCGACTGGAAGGGCAGTCACCACCACTGGGTTCTCGCGAAGCCCCATGAGGCCAGCGGGGCGCAGCCCCCATTCATCGAAGCCGGGCATCTGATTCACAAAGTCGCCCCTGTTCGAGCAAAAATACAGCAAAGCGCCCCCTTGCCGGATTCTGGGCAGGGGAGGGGTCCCCAGTCAAGACCAAGAGCACCTTCCTCGGTAACCCAGGCGGTGGGTCCTCCTCCACAGGCCTCATGCAGTCTTCCACGGCTGAAGGCCCACACCGCGGGAATGGCGCTGGAGAGGGGCAATGCGGCATAACAGAACTCCTTCACCACCTTGGGCGCCCGTCACGCCCGGGCGCCCTCGAGAACAGCGACGCCAGAAGAAGATGAGCCGGGGGCTCGTGAGCGTCTCCTGGCCCAGCCTGAATTGGGGACAGCGTGCGATGTTGGCTCCGAAAGCAGGGGGCTGGGCACCCCGACATCCACGTACAGCCACCGCTCGTGGAACCCAGACGTGGGTGGGGGAAGACTGAAATCAATCCCTGAAGCCGCCGTTTCAGGTGCGGCAATGAAGCTCACGCACCCCGAGCATTGGGTGGGGTCGACGAGGCGCAAAGAAAAGAAGTGACGCAGCAAGGCAACTGAAGGAGGGATACCCATCATCGCCTCATAGACAAAGGCAAAAACGGGAAGAAGAGTAATGGATTCAGGACCCAAATGCATCATATGGATATGGTAATGGGAAAGCACATCGTTGAAGAAATTGGAAAAGGGGGGAACCAGTCCCGCCCACAGGGCGTCGGTGAAGTACCGGACCTCGGTGACTATTCTGTCGATGGAGAAGTGAGACGCTGGCCAGGCCGTCGTCCTCCCACACTCGTTGAAGACAGTGGCCAGAGCAGAGCTGACCTTGTCCAAGCCTTCTCGGTTGAGTATGATCGACCGATCGACTGCAGGAGCCGTCGACAACGGCGAGCGAGGCGGAGGCACATGTTTCTTCCCTTTACCCTTCTTCGTCGGAGCCATGGCGACGGAAGGGGGGAGGATTCGAGATTGGACTGGAAGCGGAGACTGGAGCTCGAGAGGAGGAAGAGCAGGGGACGGTCGAGCAGCGAAAAGAGGGACAACTGTGTGCAATCACGGGTCCGCCTAGCTGGGTGCAAAATAAGGAGGCGTGGGGAAACAGGGCCGCCCATGTCCAATCAACGCCACTTGGCGCCCTTGAGGTCAAGAAGCTTTAGGGCCCGTGGCGCTTCGCACTTGCCCCTTCGCTTCTCTGCTCAGCCAAGTCCAGGCGCGCCTTGGGCCCGGGTGTAGGATCTTGAGAAGAGGTGTCTAGAGGGGGGGGGGTGATTAGACACTAAGTACCAAAGTTGCAGTTTTTAAGATTATTAAAGTTTAAGTGGAGTTTAGGCAGAAGTTTAATTTTTTCAATACATAACAAGCAAGCATGAAAAGAGTATATGAGCAGCGGAAAGTAAAGCATGCAACTTGCAAGAAAGTAAAGGGAAGGGTTTGGAGGATTCAAAGCGCGGTGGAGACACGGATGTTTTTGTCGTGGTTACGATAGGTGGTGCTATCGTACATCCACGTTGATTGAGACTTCAACCCACGAAGGGTAACAGTTCTTGTGAGTCCACGGAGGGCTCCACCCATGAAGGGTCCACGAAGAAGCAACCTTGTCTATCCCACCATGGCCGTCGCCCACGAAGGACTTGCCTCACTAGCGGTAGATCTTCAGGAAGTAAGCGATCTCCTTGCCCTTACAAACTCCTTGGTTCAACTCCACAATCTTGTCGGAGGCTCCCAGGAGACACCTAGCCAATCTAGGAGACACCACTCTCCAAGAAGTAACAAATGGTGCGTTGATGATGAACTCCTTGCTCTTGTGCTTCAAATGATAGTCTCCCCAACACTCAACTCTCTCTCATAGGATTTGGATCTGGTGGAAAGAGGGTTTGAGTGGAAAGCAACTTGGGGAAGGCTAGAGATCAAGATTCATATGGTAGGAATGGAATATCTTGGCCTCAACACATGAGTAGGTAGTTCTCTCTCAGAAATAGGATGCTGGAAGTGTAGGTTCAGTCTGATGGCTCTCTCCACGAATGAAGAGGAGGTGGAGGGGTATATATCGCCTCCACACAAAATCTAACCGTTACACACAATTTGCCAAACTCGGTGGGACCAAATTGAGAAACTCGGTCGGACCGATTCAGCAAATCTAGTGACTGTTAGGATTTTCGGTGGGACCTAAATGCAACTCGGTAGGACCGATATGGTTAGGGTTAGGGCATAACGTAATCTCGGTGAGACCGATTACACAAACTCGGTGAGACCGATTTTGGTAATTAGCTAACCAGAGAGTTGGTCGGGTAAATTCGGTGGGACCGATTTGCTCTTTTGGTGAGACCGAAATGTTACAAAAGGGAAACAGAGAGTTTACATTGCAATCTCGGTGGAACCGATCGCTCACTTCGGTTAGACCGAAACGTTATGAAGGGAAACAGAGAGATTACAATCCCATCTCGGTGAGACCGAGATCCTTATCGGTAGGACCGATTTGCCTAGGGTTTGTGGTAGTGGCTATGACTTTTGAAATCGGTGGCGCCGGGTAGGAAGATTCGGTGTGACCGATTTTGACTTTAGGTTTAGGTCATTTGTGGATGTGAGAAAGTAGCTGAGGGTTTTGGAGCATATCACTAAGCACATGAAGCAAGAGGCTCATTAAGCAACACCTCATCCCTCCTTGATAGTATTGGCTTTTCCTATAGACTCAATGTGATCTTGGACCACTAAAATGTAAAATGAAGAGTCTTGAGCTTTTGAGCTTGAGCCAATCCTTTGTCCTTAGTATTTTGAGGGAGTTCCCACATCCTTTAGTCCATGCCACTCCATTGTTGAACTTATCTGAAACATACTAGATAAAAATGTTAGTCCAACAAGAGATATGTTGACATTAATTACCAAAACCACCTAGGGAGCACTTGTGCTTTCAATCTCCCCCTTTTTGGTAATTCATGACAACATACATCAAAGCTTTAGATAAAGATATAAAGAATAACAAGTAAAGCTTTGGAAAGACATGTAACAGGCATAGGCCCCCCTACATGTATGCAATCATGTGAATATGGAATATAGAAGCATGTGATAGCATAACCATGATAGAGTAGGCAATGTGTTACATGTATCTTGGCCATATGCATCAGAGCAAAGAATATTAAAGAAAATACCTTCATGCCCATGAGTCCTTCTTGCAAACAGTATGTACATCAGCAAGAATTCCTCATACACATGATTGTGATGCATATACTTACCTTGTAGTCTTGAGTTGGCTTAGGATGGAATGAACCTGCGTAAACAAGGTTAGATAACACAGATGCACCTACTAGCCAGAGCAAACAAAAAGAAACCACAAGAATACCAAGACTGGGATGACATGTAGAGAGGGAGTACTAAGTACTACATTGGATTTGACATGTCCCCAAGAGTAAAGATATGCAATGAATTTAGATGATTTCTTTCCCTTAGATGTCTTGCTCCCCTGAATCTAGCATGGGATACTGGGAGAAGATAGGGAACATAAAATCAGAGCTGAAAGATATAAATGAACAGAGCTAATGCAAGCTAATGCAAATAAGCACATATGAACATGTCTTTCCCCTCAACAAGACATGTGGCATCTCTCCTCTTGAACACCAAGCATCTGGGATCCTTGAGAAATACTCTCTACTAGTATTCTCCCCCCTGGAGATCTCTCTCTCTCTCTGCCTGAAGGATCTCTCTCTCCCTCTGAGATGTGATCTCTCTCTCTAAATGATAAGCTTTGATGTGATCTCTCTCTCCCCCTTTGACATCAATTTCCAAGAAGGGCTTGATAAAAAAATGTGAGGTCTCTCTCCCCCGCTAGAATTTGTCGTGAATGGGTTTGATCCTTGAGTCACAACATAAAGCAATGATAAAAATGTGATGCTTGTAGAGGACAAGATTCATTGAGTGGAGCTGGATCAAAAGAAACACAGAATAAGTGGCAAACTAATTTTCCTGTTGTGAAATCGGTGGCACCGAGTGGTATGCTTCGGTGGTACCGAAAGTTTTCGGTTGGACCGAAAATAACAAATCGGTGTAACCGAGTTCATCGAAGAGAAAACACTTGTCACCTCAGCTCACTTGACTAAAAAGATCTCAAAAAGATTTGCAAGGAATTTACTGAATGATATGCAATGAATTGGGATGCAGAAAATGCAGAGCAAACAGAAAGAAATCTAGATGAAGTTTTTTTTTGAAAGGGGAAACACATATGCATGAGACAAATGCAAAAACTCAGAAAAGAACACAAGAGAACTTCATATAGAGATGGTCATGCGACAAAGTCACCTATGTTAGAGTATATTGATTTAGGAGTCAAGTGAGATCACTTGATCATAGGTCATACTCATCGTTTAAGCTCAAAATGGGGTTGCCATTTTCGTTTAATCATCTTGATGTATTCACATCTTGTCGAGTTGCTTTAACTCATGACTTGGAGTAAAGCTTCTCTAAGATGGAATAACATACCTTGGTTGGTGGTGTCGTCCATGTAGTTGAACTTGTGTGGGTTGCTCAAGGTTGATGTAGCTCATCAAGAAATTGGAGCACCACTTGGAATTTGAGTCCATCTACCTACATGGGTTAGTTCGTGCAAGGAAAAGCACTTGTGTATCCAACAATGACAATCATGAAGCTCAACATAGAATTTGTCAAAGGATATGTTTAAATGGTTTTGTGCTTCCTTGGCTTCAACCACCTTGTGTAGAGACTTGGTGATGTAGAGATTGCTCAAGATATGAGTAGGTTACAACCTCATGGAATTTGATTCAACCAAGTACCTACATGGGTTAGATAACATGCAAGATACAAATATATCCAAGACATAAGATTTCCATCATAGGAGAGATATCAAGGATTAAGCATAAGCTCATGTCTTGCATGTATCCAATGGAGTTTCTACTCCAAGTTTGAAGCATCAATGATGTTCAATTCTCCTCTTAACCTGCAAAACACTTTCTCATCAAGAGGTTTAGTGAATATATCCGCTAATTGCTTTTCGGTGCGAACATGCTTAAGATCAATATCACCCTTAGCAACATGATCTCGAATTAAATGATGACGAACTTCAACATGCTTAGTTCGAGAATGTTGTACGGGATTATGACCAATTTTGATAGCACTTTCATTGTCACAAAGCAATGGAACATGTTTCACATATATCCCATAATCTTTAAGAGTTTGGGTCATCCAAAGTAATTGAGCACAACATGAACCGGTGACAATGTATTCCGCTTCCATGATGGATAAGGATACTGAGTTTTGTTTCTTGGAGGACCAAGACACAAGAGATCTACCAAGAAATTGGCAAGTACCCGAAGTGGATTTTCTATCAACCTTGTCACTGGCATAGTCCGAGTCGGAGTAGCCAACAAGATCGAAAGAGGCCCTCTTAGGATACCAAATGCCAAAATTTGGTGTATGGATTAAGTATCTCACTATCCTTTTCACGGCCTTAAGATGACATTCTTTAGGAGCAGCTTGATATCGTGCACACATGCACACACTTAGCATAATATCGGGACGTGAAGCACATAGATATAACAACGAACCAATCATAGAGCGGTAAACCTTTTGATCAACATGTTCATCATCTTTGGTTAAGTCAAGATGTCCACTAGTAGGCATGGGTGTAGTCATACCTTTGCATTCTTCCATATTGAACTTCTTGAATAAGTCCTTGGTTTACTTCATTTGAGAAACAAAAGTACCTTCCTTAGTTTGCTTGATTTGCAATCCAAGAAAGAATTTGAGTTCACTCATCATAGACATCTCAAACTTCTCCGACATTAGCTTCCCAAACTTTTCACTAAAATGAGGGTTAGTTGAACCAAATATAATATCATCAACATAGATTTGGCACACAAATAGTTCACCATTAACCCTTTTAGTAAAAAGTGTGGAATCAATTTTCCCAATTTCAAAGCCTTTTTCAATAAGGAACTTGGTCAAGCATTTATACCATGCTCTAGGAGCTTGTTTAAGACCATAAAGAGCTTTGTGAAGTTTGTAAACATGATTGGGTTTCTTAGGATTGACAAAGCCGGAGGTTGCTTAACATAAACTTCCTCCTCTATTTCACCATTTAGAAAAGCACTTTTAATGTCCATTTGGTACAAGGTGATATCATGATGATTAGCATAGGCAAGTAAGATGCCAATGGACTCAAGTCTAGCAGCAGGCGTAAGTCTCACCATAGTCCATACCTTCGACTTGTGTGTAGCCTTGGGCGACGAGATGTGCTTTGTTGCGAACTACTTGTCCATCTTCATCTTGCTTGTTACGAAACGCCCATTTGGTACCGATGATGTTGTGGTTGTTGTCGGGCTTCTCGACCAATGTCCAAACTTGGTTCCTCACAAAGTTGTGTAGCTCTTCATGCATAGCATTTATCCAATCCGGATCTTTCAATGCTTCTTCAACCTTCATAGGTTCAATGCTAGAGATGAAAGAATAGTTTTCACAAAAGTTAGCTAAACGAGTTTTAGAGCGAGTGATTCTCCCGGTTTGAATATCATTGTAGATTTGCTCGTGGGATGGTCTTTAGCAATTCTTGCTCGAACTCGTGAAAGCTTTTGCTTGGGTCTTCGTTGAACATCTTCTTCATCTTGTTCTTCTTCTTGGCCTTCTTCATTGTTGGCGTTGTCGTTCTCTTGTCGTGGTGGAGAAGGAGGTTGTTGACGTTCATCTTGATGCACTTCCTCGTTTTCTTCATGTTGGTGTGTCCCACTTGTGGATGCCTCCGTATCAACTCTTGGTTCACCTTGTTGTGAAGTAGAAGCTTCCACTTGGACGGACGAGGTACTCTCCTTCACCTCCGTTGGACGAACTTTGCCAATAGACAAGTCTTGGATTGCTTCCGAAGGATCTTTGTCTCCTACATAAATTGGCAATTGCTCTATTTGCGAGCCGTTAGATTCATCAAACTTCGCATCTACCGTCTCTTCAACCTTTCGGGTGAAATTGTTGTAGACACGGTAAGTGTGAGAGTTTGAGCCATAACCTCGTAGGAAACCTTCATGAGACTTAGGAGCAAATTTAGAGCAGCGATGCTTATCAAGAATGTAGCACTTTGAGCCGAATACTCGAAAGTATCCAACTTGGGGTTTGTTACGGTGAGGAGCTCGTATGCCGTCTTGCCGAGTAGCTTGTGAAGATACAAGCGATTTGTTGCATGACAAGCTGTCTCAACCGCTTCTCGCCCAAAAGTGCTTGACGTCTTGTACTCATCAAGCATCGTTCTCGCCATTTCTATGAGCGTCCGGTTCTTCCTCTCAACAACTCCATTTTGTTGAGGTGTGTATGTAGCCGAGAACTCGTGTGAAATCCCTTCGTCAAGAAAGGTGTCCACATTTGCGTTCTTGAACTCCGTTCCGTTGTCGCTGCGAACCTTCTTGATCTTCACTTCAAATTGATTTTGGTCCTTTCTAGCGAAGTTTTTGAAGATCTTTTGGACCTGCGATTTATCATTGAGAAAGAACACCCACGTAAATCTTGAAAAATCATCAACTATAACTAAACCAAAAGAATTTCCACCGAGACTCTTGTAGGAGTTGGTACCAAAGAGATCCATGTGAAGTAGCTCGAGTGGCCTCTTTGTGGTCATGATGTTCTTCACGGGATGCCTTCCTCCAACCTGTTTACCTTCTTGACAAGCACTGCAAAGTCTATCCTTATCAAATATGACATCGTTAAATTCAAGGATATGATTCCCTTTAATAAGCTTGTCAAGGTTTCTCATGCCAACGCGTGACCCTAATCGTCTATGCCATGACCAACCTTTTGAGGATTTAGCAATGAAGCAAGTTTTAGGTTGAGCCTTTTAGTGAAATCAACAATGTATAGATCACCTCTATGTATACCGGTAAAGACCATTTTATGATTGTCTCGACGAAACACTTGGCAATCAATTTCAGTAAATAGGACATTGAAACCGAAATCAGCAAGTCTAGATACTGAAAGTAAGTTGTAGCCAAGAGATTCAACAAAGCATTACATTCTGGATGGAGCTATCATGTGAGATGGCCACCTTACCGAGACCAACCACCTTACCCTTTGAGTTGTCACCGAAGGTGACATACTTTCAAGGACTATCATTATCAGCAAGCTCATGAAACATGTCTTTATCTCCAGTCATGTGATCGGTACATCCACTATCAAGAACCCATTCCTTTCCTCCTGACATATATCCCCGAAGATTTGCCATAAGACCAAAGTGTCTCATTGCATCATCAAGATTGAAGTCACTATCATCATCCTCATCATAGTATCCATGTTCAACGTCGTCATGTGGTGGATCAAATCCTAGAGAGGGTAATTCGTTAGAGTGAGTTTGACAATGATCTTGCTTATGAATTCTTATAGCTTCGGAAATAATATCACTAATAATACCAACATTTCCTTTGGCACGCATAAGGTTTGTAAGCTCATATAGACGATCACCAAACATAGGATCACTAGTATTCATTTTACTCAAAGCAATAGACATATGGAGAATTTCATCTAGATTTTTCAAGGAATAGTTTGGAAATCGTTCCTCAAGAAATTTCCATATAGTATAGGCACACTTAAAAGTAGGCAAACATCCAATCAAGTTTCTAGGCAATCCTCTAATGATAAGCTCGGCAGTTCTAAGATTCCTAATCATGTCAATAGACTCATCATGGGTAGGATGCATAGGATCAACATGAGGTGCACAAGGGCTAGCAATGTACTTGTTCAAATGATATTGATTGAAAATTACAAGCATCTCATTTTTCCACTCATGAAAATACTCTCCATCAAGAATAGGCACTCTATGTCTAAGACTCCCCAAAGTAGACTCATCCATCTTCCTCCAATGGTGATTAAACCAAGGCAATGGAGACCAATGCTCTGATACCACTTGTAGGATCTTGAGAAGAGGTGTCTAGGTGGGGGGGGGGGTGATTAGCCACTAAGTACCAAAGTTCCAATTTTTAAGATTATTAAAGTTTAAGTGGAGTTTAGTCACAAGTTTAATTTTTTCAATACATAACAAGCAAGCATGAAAAGAGTATATGAGCAGCGGAAAGTAAAGCATGCAACTTGCAAGAAAGTAAAGGGAAGGGTTTGGAGGATTCAAACGCAATTGGAGACACAGATGTTTTTGTCGTGGTTCCGATAGGTGGTGCTATCGTACATCCACGTTGACGGAGACTTCAACCCACGAAGGGGTAGCAGTTGCGCGAGTCCACGGAGGATCCACCCACGAAGGGTCCACGAAGAAGCAACCTTGTCTATCCCACCATGGCCGTCGCCCACGAAGGACTTGCCTCACTAGCGGTAGATCTTCACGAAGTAGGCGATCTCCTTGCCCTTACAAACTCCTTGGTTCAACTCCACAATCTTGTCGGAGGCTCCCAAGTGACACCTAGCCAATCTAGGAGACACCGCTCTCCAAGAAGTAACAAATGGTGCGTTGATGATGAACTCCTTGCTCTTGTGCTTCAAATGATAGTCTCCCAACACTCAACTCTCTCTCATAGGTTTTGGATCTGGTGGAAAGAGGGTTTGAGTGGAAAGCAACTTGGGGAAGGCTAGAGATCAAGATTCATATGGTAGGAATGGAATATCTTGGCCTCAACACATGAGTAGGTAGTTCTCTCTCTCGTAAATAGGATGCTGGAAGTGTAGGTTCAGTCTGATGGCTCTCTCCACGAATGAAGAGGAGGTGGAGGGGTATATATAGCCTCCACACAAAATCTAACCGTTACACACAATTTGCCAAACTCGGTGGGACCGAATTGAGAAACTCGGTCGGACCGATTCAACAAATCTAGTGACCGTTAGGATTTTTGGTGGGACCTAAATGCAACTCGGCAGGACCGATATGGTTAGGGTTAGGGCATAACGTAATCTCGGTGAGACCGATTACACGAACTCGGTGAGACCGATTTTGGTAATTAGCTAACCAGAGAGTTGGCCAGGTAAACTCGGTGGGACCGATTTGCTCTTTTCGGTGAGACCGAAATGTTACAAAAGGCAAACATAGAGTTTACATTGCAATCTCGGTGGGACCGATCGCTCACTTCGATTAGACCGAAACGTTACGAAGGGAAACAGAGAGATTACAATCCCATCTCGGTGAGACCGAGATCCCTATCGGTAGGACCGATTTGCCTAGGGTTTGTGGCAGTGGCTATGACTTTTGAAATCGGTGGCGCCGGGTAGGAAGATTCGGTGTGACCGATTTTGGCTTTAGGTTTAGGTCATTTGTGGATGTGAGAAAGTAGCTGAGGGTTTTGGAGCATATCACTAAGCACATGAAGCAAGAGGCTCATTAAGCAACACCTCATCCCTCCTTGATAGTATTGGCTTTTCTTATAGACTCAATGTGATCTTGGACCACTAAAATGTAAAATGAAGAGTCTTGACCTTTTGAGCTTGAGCCAATCCTTTGTCCTTAGTATTTTGAGGGAGTTCCCACGTCCTTTAGTCCATGCCACTCCATTGTTGAACTTATCTGAAACATACTAGATAAAAGTGTTAGTCCAACAAGAGATATGTTGACATTAATTACCAAAACCACCTAGGGAGCACTTGTGCTTTCACCGGGGCGTACTGTCGGCGTTCTGGGAACGGGGGTACCCAGACTTGCCTGCCTGCGGCCTGCGGCGTGGCTCAAGGGGTGGCCCAGCACGGCCCATCTTCATCAGCACGAGCTCAAGACCCTCGCGAGGGGCCAAGCCTCATGGGCGGCGACAGGAAGCTTCCTCGTGCACGGCCTCGTCAGATGGCTCATGAGGAGGCGGAGGGATCAAGGCAGGGTACCTCACGAGGTGCCCATGATGCAAGCCATGACGACCAAGGGCGCCCGGTGAGCGCTAGCCCAAGCAGTTGTCCTCATTTCCTCTTTGGTGCAAAGGGGCAAGCGCAGGGAGAGTATCAAGCAAAGGCACCCGTTTCGGTGCAACAAGACCAAGACCGTTAACGGCAGGAAGGAAGTCATCGTGGAGCCCAAGCCGCGCCACCACCAGAGCCTTTGACAGGGGGAGGACCAACTTTAGTCGGGATAAGTGTACTAGATGTTCCCCTTCAAAATGGCCAATTGTTGGCGCCCTTCCCGCTCAATATTTGGGAAGAGGCCCAGGGCCTTTGCCTATAAATAGGACTAGCCACCCACAGGGTAGAGGCATCAAGAATCAGCAGATAGAGAGAGAGAGCGACTGAACTCCCCCTAGCAGTTCATCGCACCGACCAAGAACAGACCCTCGCGAGGCTGTTCTTCCCTGTATTGTTCATCATCAGCCCAAGAGGCAAATCCACCATACCACACACTGGAGTAGGGTGTTACACCACAATGGTGGCCCGAACTAGTATAAACCTTGTGTCTCTTGTGTTGTTCCTTTGGTAGTTTAGATCCTAGCGAGGCGACGAGGTGCAGGTAGGTAGGGGGCGAGATCTCCGCGCGCACCCCAGAGTTCGAACCTAGAGGGTCTGCCGGAACCCGAAATCCGACAGTACCTCCCCGAGCCCTTATCTTCGTAGCAGAGGGAAGAACTTCGCCGCCGGAACATGGATGCACTTCACACTCCTATAGTTGGAGAAACCCCCGAGGCCCGAGCCTTGGAGGAGGTGCGCCTGTCCAACTTGGCTGAGCGCACTCGACTGGAGAACCTCCAGCGCGTACTCGACGAGCGTGCTCGGCAGCGGGTTCCGGAATCCAGTCGATGACAACTTTTTCCGCCTCCGACTCAGGTATACCGAACTCCAATTTAGAATCTCACAGCTGCAGACCGAATAGCAGAGTCAATTCAGCCTTCCCAGTCAGAAGCTGGTAGAGGTTTGCTACAGATCCAGGCTCTTCTTCGGGCAGCGGGAGAGCAGAACACGGCAGTATCTCAGTCGCGGAATAGGATCCATAGCAGATCCGTGGTTGCAGAACCTGATCCAGTCGGCTCTGGCCCAAGATCGCCCAGGCGTGAGGGATGTGGAGACCCGGCGAGATCGATCTGAAACCGTGAGCAGTATGATGACCCACTCGATCATGATGGTCGTTGTCGAGTGCCCAAGCCTCCCCCAAGGAGTGGGTCGTACATGCCTCGACAGCATGATGACAGACGCCCTCACAGTGTTGGGCGAAGGATTCCAGTCGACCCCAGGGAGCCGGGCTTTGATGCGAGATCTATTCTCATACAAGGTTTGGTCGACAGAAACAGAGCTCACAGAGAAGTCCATGCAGAGATTTTCCAACCAGCAGCAGAGTGCATGTCTCGAGTCCGTAGTGCTTCAAGCAGAGCCATCGTGGTCGGTGATTCCTCCCAACTTCAGGTTGGCGACTGGAGTCAGTAAGTTCACTGGTGAGTCCAAGCCCGACACTTGGCTTGTGGACTACCAAGTGGCTGTTCAGATTGGCGGCGGCAATGATGAAGTGGCCATGAAACATCTTCCTCTGATGTTGGAGGGCTCGGCCAGAGCATGGCTGAATCAATTAGCACCCAGCAGCATTTACAGTTGGGAAGATCTTGCCCGAATGTTTGTCAGAACATTTGAAGGAACATGCAAATGGCCAGGAGGATTGATAGAGCTGCAATCTTGTGTGCAGAAGACAAATGAAACTTTGAGGGATTATATCCAGAGATGGATCACGTTGCATCACACGGTGGAGAATGTGTCTAATCACCAAGCAGTTTGTGCCTTCAAGGAAGGCGTCAAATATCGAGAGTTGAATCTGAAGTTCGGTCGGACCGGAGATATGTCTGTGAGTCGGGTGATGGAGATTGCCACCAAGTATGCCAACGGTGAAGAGGAAGATCGGCTCCGGAGTGGCAAGCACAAAATAGTCGCCCATGAAACCGGAGGAGGAAACTCCAGTCGGAAGCAGAAGCGCAAAGCCGAGCCAGCTGCTCCTGGAGAAACCTTAGCCGTAACTCAGGGAAAATTCAAGGGGAAGCCCAAAGGGCCATGGAAACCCAAGAAAATAAAGGACCAAGATGGAAATGATGTGCTGGGTTTGCCATGCCACATCCACACAAAGAAAGATGAGGAGGGTAAAATGATTTACCCGAAGCATACCACTCGACAGTGTCGGCTCCTGATCCAGCAGTTCTGAGAGAAACAACCCAAAGAGAAGGAAAAAGAGTCAAACAAAGTTGAGGACAAGGAGGAAAGTGATGTTGGTTACCCTCACGTCAATTCCACTCTGATGATTTTTGCTGATGTTGAGAGCAAAAGTCGACTGGAAGTCATCAACAGAGAAGTAAACATGGTCGCTCCGGCGACACCCAGTTATTTGAAATGGTCTCAGACTGCTATCACATTCGACCAGTCCGATCACCCGACGCACATAGCCACCCCTGGGAGGCAAGCATTGGTGGTCGATCCAGTTGTCGAAGGCACTCGACTGACTAAAGTTCTGATGGATGGTGGCAGTGGCCTGAATATTCTGTATGCAGAGACGCTGAAAGGGATGGGCATTCCGATGTCCAGACTCAGTGAAAGCAATATGAGTTTCCATGGAGTCATTCCAGGCAAGAAGGCTGAGTCACTCGGCCAGATTGCTCTTGATGTGGTTTTCAGTGGTTCCAAGAATTACCGCAAAGAAAAATTGACATTTGAAGTTGTGGATTTCCAGAGTGCTTATCACGCTATTCTGGGCAGGCCAGCTTATGCACGTTTTATGGCTCGACCATGCTATGTGTACCTCAAATTGAAGATGCCTGGTCCTAAAGGTGTGATCACTATCACTGGCAATCGAAAAAAAGGCAAAAGAGTGCTTCCAGAAGGGCTCGAAGATCGCCGATGCGCAGATGGCAGTAGTGGAATTGCAGGAGTATCATAAAAATGCAGATTTGAGTGATTTGTTGCGAGCTAAGAAGCCTGCCACGGATTCAGCATTTTAGTCGTTCGGTGAAACAAAACCGATTCATATTCACCCGACCGATCCCAATGCTGCTTCGACTCACATTTCAACAACACTCGACTCCAAATAGGAAGAAGCGCTCACCCAGTTCCTCCGTGAGAACTGGGACATCTTTGCATGGAAACCCTCTGGCATGCCAGGAGTTCCCAGGGGACTGGCTGAGCATAGTTTGCGAGTCGACCCAAAAGTGAAATCGGTCAAAGAACATCTTCGACGGTCCGCCGTACAGAAGAGAAAAGCAATCGGTGAAGAAGTGGCTCGGCTTCTGGCAGCTGAGTTCATTCGAGAGATTTACCACTCCAAGTGGTTAGCTAATGTTGTCATGGTCCCTAAGAAGGACGAATCACTTTGCATGTTCATTGACTTCGAGCATATCAATCGGGCCTGCCCAAAGGATCACTTTCCTCTCCCTCGCATCGATCAAATAGTCGACTCGACTGCGGGGTGCGAGCATTTGTCCTTTTTGGACGCTTATTTCAGGTATCATCAGATCCGTCTGTATGGACCCGATGAGATTAAAATAGCTTTCATCACCTCATTCGGGTGCTTCTGTTATGTCACTATGCCATTCGGCCTGAAGAACGCTGGAGCCACATTCATGCGGATGATTCAGAAGTGTTTACTCACTCAAATCAGTCGGAATGTGGAAGCGTACATGGATGACATTGTGGTCAAGTCACGTAAAGGTTCCGACCTACTGGCTGACCTTGCTGAAACCTTGCTAACCTTAGAAGGTATGATATCAAGCTTAATCCATTGAAGTGCACATTCAGAGTTCCAGGAGGAAAATTACTCGGTTTTCTCGTTCCGAACGAGGGATCGACGCTAACCCCGAGAAAGTGGGTGCCATACTCCGGATGGAATGCCCCGTGCGTGTGCATGATGTCCAGAAGCTTACTGGTTGCTTGGCCACCCTAAGTCGATTCATTTCTCGACTCGGTGAGAAGGCACTGCCTCTTTACCGACTGATGAAGAAGTCAAATAAGTTCGAGTGGACTCCTGAAGCTGATGCAGCGTTTGCAGAGCTAAAAGCTCTGCTTTCCACCCAGCCGGTGCTTGCTGCCCCAATCAGCAAAGATCCGCTGCTGCTTTATATTGCAGCCACCGGACAAGTTGATGCGGAGCATCCTTCGATCATCCGCATGGACACTACTTCGACCACACAAGCTCCAAGTGGACCCATGACAAGAGCCCGAGCATGTGCCATCCAATCCGAGGTTAACTCTCTCCTTGTTGAACTTCCCTTTGACCCACTTGAGACATGGCTACTACCACAAGCGGAGATGCTTTGTGTGATTAGGTACCAAGGAACCAACCTAGAAGAAGCTATGGAACAAGAAGGACGTCGAGAGCAAGAGGAGAAGTTTCCCAGCCTGGGACGGGCGGTACTACCGCCCACGACAAGCGGTACTACCGCTTAGTACCGCAAGCGGTACTACAGCTCTACATCCGCCGCCCTACCGCCGAACCCGAAAAACTCATGTGATCGAACGGCTCCAGAGCGGTACTACCGCCAATCACAGTGGTACTACCGCTTAAGCTCTGCAAGCGGTACTACCGCCCGAGGGCCGCTACTACCGCCCTGCCTGTGTGCAGCGTATCCGGGCCGAGGCCCATGTACTCGTTTCGCCCCTCTTTTACCCCTTTGAAGGCTTAGACTATAAATAGACCTTCCCGTCGTCCTTTCTAGGGTTAACATTGGTTTTAGCTCATATTTTGTGTGAGAGCCTTGCTCATCCACTTGGTTACTTCTCCTCGGAGCTCGCTACCTCTTCGGAGAAGATCCCCCAAGCGAATTCAAGACCCCTTCAAGGGAAGACAATCAAGACCTCCTCACGGAGAAGAACGTCTACCTTTGTATCTTTCCTTTGTTGGTTTTGAATCTTGTTCTTCCTTATGTGTTCGGTGATCTAGCCCTTGTGTGATTGATTACTTGTCGGTTTAGTGATCCTCTCGTGTGTTTTCCCTTGTGTTCTTCTGCTCGTTCGTCGTGTTTTCCCCGTAGGATCCCCTCCAAACGTGAAAGATCTCCGCTTAGGGTTCCGCCCTACATCACAAGTCGTTAGTACAGTACTTACGGTCGAGCGGGAAGAAGAGGGAAAAGCTTATAAAGTTCAACGCCCAGTATATTATGTTTCTGAAGTTTTGACTCCATCAAAGCAAAGATATCCACATTACCAGAAGCTTGTTTATGGGATTTATATGATCATGAAGAAGGTTGTACATTACTTCTCTGACCACTCAATTACAGTCGTCAGTGACGCTCCATTGTCAGAGGTTCTGCACAACAGAGATGCAACTGGTCGAGTGACAAAGTGGGCGATTGAACTCCTTCCCTTAGATATCAAGTTTGAGGCAAAGAAAGCTATCAAGTCCCAAGCAATAGCAGATTTCCTCACCGAGTGGATCGGACAGCAACTGCCGACTCAAGTTCACTCGAAGCACCGGACCATGTTCTTTGATGGTTCCAAGATGCTGAATGGTTCTGGTGCTGGGGTGGTACTGGTATCCCCCCGAGGAGACAAGCTCAGATATGTCCTCCAGATTCACTTTGATTCCTCCAATAACAAAGCAGAATATGAAGCACTCTTATATGGGTTGCGTATGGCCATCTCACTTGGTGTCCATCGCCTCATGGTCTATGGCGACTCAGATTTGGTAGTCAATCAAGTGATGAAAGAGTGGGACGTCAGAAGCCCAGCCATGACTGGTTACTGGAATGCAGTGAGGAAGTTGGAAAAGAAGTTTGAGGGGTTAGAGCTCCATCATATACCCCGACTGAAAAATCAAGCAACCGATGATTTGGCAAAGATAGGTTCCAAGAGAGAAGCCATTCCCAGCAACGTGTTTTTGGAGCACATTCACACACCTTCAGTTTAGGAAGATCCTTTCACTGAAGAGCCCCCGCAGCCTAAGAGCGCCACAGATCCGACTGAAGTCGAGGTCCCAGCCGTGGTCAACCTAATCATGGAGGTTCTGGTCATCACTCCCGATTGGACAGTGCCATACATTGCGTACATCCTTAGGAAGGAACTCCCAGAGGATGAAGAAGAGGCTTGACAGATCGTCCGTCGATCCAAAGCCTTTACTGTGATAAGAGGACAACTGTTCAGGGAAAGCACGACTGGGGTCAGTCAGAAATGCATAATGCCAGAAGAAGGTCGAATGATCCTCAACGACATCCACCTGGGGACCTGTGGTCACTGAGGGAGTCCCGGATTAGGGGGTGTCTGGATAGCCGAACTATCACCGTTGGCCGGACTCCTGGACTATGAAGATACAAGATTGAAGACTTCGTCCCGTGTCCGGATGTGAATTTCCTTGGCGTGGAAGGCAAGCTTGGCGATACGGATATGTAGATCTCCTACCATTGTAACCGACTCTGTGTAACCCTAACCTATCCGGTGTCTATATAAACCGGAGGGTTTTAGTCCGAAGGACGAAAACAATCATACCATAGGCTAGCTTCTAGGGTTTAGCCTCCTTGATCTCGTGGTAGATCTACTCTTGTACTACCCATATCATCAATATTAATCAAGCAGGAGTAGGGTATTACCTCCATCGAGAGGGCCCGAACCTGGGTAAAACATCGTGTCCTTTGTCTCCTGTTACCATCCGCCTAGACGCACAGTTCGGGACCCCCTACCGAGATCCGCCGGTTTTGACACCGACATTGGTGCTTTCATTGAGAGTTCCTCTGTGTCGTCAGCCGTCGGAAGGATGCCTCATCCCGCCTTTAAAGACGATACTATCGCCAAAGGAGCCTTGGCCATCGCCAAACTCTCCGGCTAGGTGGTTTTCTTATGACCGCCAGTTCGGCGCCGACGATGACTTCTCGAGTCATCGAAACCAATCTTCACGTTAATTCGGAACTTGCCGAACAGTTAGATCCGATCGAGCTCTCCTCCGTAAATGAGCTCTTGGATCGCATCGCCGCCCTGGGAGTCACCACAGACTACGACCAGATCGGGCCTAAAACCGATCTGAGGGAGATCAACTCTCCCCAAGCTACCCATCATGTTGCTGTGATAGAGGAGCAATGCGGCGATTCTTCTTCTATCTTAAGGACTAACTACATCCGGATTCCCGATCCTCCATGCCGAATTCCCGCAGAGGGACGGATGTCGATCAAGCCCTGAACTTAAAGTCAGGCAGCGGGTTGGACTCATTGGATAGCATTCAAAAATCCAAACTTTCGAGTTCGGAAACTTCTCGGCCCCTGAGTCTTAAATTGGACGGGGTTCCGGATCTAGTTCCACCCGCCCACCCAAACATTAGCAATCTATCCCGAATTTGGCAAGAGCCAACTGAAATAGTACATCATTACTGGGCCAGATTCCTCCTGGTTATGGACAAGATAAAGGACTGCCAAGAGGAGGACGCAATCTCACTTTTTTGCAATAATTGCATGGACAAAGGAATCCTAAACGCCATAAGTCGTCGCAAAATTACACGCTTTGATGACTTGGTGACCATAGTACAAAAGTACTGTGTGATGGAGAGTGCTTGGAAAACCGAAAGTCAATTTTGGGATAATCCGGCCCCGAATACATCCCTAGTCCGGAATAAAAGGGTGCATCATAACCAAGCACCTGGATTAAACACCAAAACACAAAAACCCCCTAAAGGGTACGGAACCGTACTGGAGGGCTGGCTAAACGGACCCTGCAAAATTCATAGCACAGAGGGCGTCACTCCAACTCATAGCCTTCGAGCATGTTGGACACTACGGCAGGTGGCCAAAAGTGGCGAAGAGCTTCTAGCTTCAGAATCCCAGCCCAGCAATACCAAAGACGGTGTTAATAGTCTTGAGACTTTCGCATCAAATAACATGCGAAACGAACACTCCGCAATCGTGCCAAGTCTACCAAGTAGCAACAATACATCCATGGAGTGACACGGCTATTACTTTAATGCCAGATTTAACCCAAATTCGAACAGCCAGAGCACCAGCGCATTGGTTCTCGGCCCAATAGTGGATTTGCTTTCGCTGCATAAAGGTACTCATGGATGGCGGCAGCGGATCGAACCTCATCTACGAGGAAAACCCTCCGAAAAATGGAAATAGACTGGAACCGCATTGAGCGAAGCAGCACAACCATTAGAGGAATAATCCCTAGCCGGGAAGCATGCTGCACAGGAAAAATCACACTAGACGTAGTGTTCGGCTCGCCGGACAATTACAGGTCCGAGGAGGTCACATTTCAAGTGGCCCCGTTCAGCAGAGGATATCATGCTTTATTGGGGCGAGAGGCATTCACAATTTTTCAAGCTATACCCCATTATGGGTACATGAAGCTTAAAATGCCCGGACCTAACGGAATCATCACTCTCGCTAGTGATCCGAACATAGCACTCCGCACCGAAAACAAGACAGCCGCACTAGCCCTCGAGGCACTATCCGAAGCCCTAGCGGCCGAGGAACTCACTGCGATGCGCTCCACGGTGAACAGGGACGATGTGATACTTGATAAGAGATCCAAGTCCACCTCTTTTAAACCAGCGGATGAAATAGTCAAATTCCAAGTCCACCCAACGGACCCCGCGAAGACGGCCTCCATCGGGGCACAATTAAAACCTGATGTAGACGCCGCACTACGAGAATTTCTACGAGAAAATCGACATTTTTGCACGGCACCCTTTAGACATGCCAGAATCCCACGTCGGCTGGCCGAGCACAGCCTAAATATCCTAAAAGGATTTAAGCTACCAAACAGGCTCTTCGGCGCTTTTCCGAACCCAAGAGACAGGCCAGGGGAGAGGAGCTAGCCAAACTTCTCGAAGCCGGATTCATCAGAGATATAAAACATCCGAACTGGTTTAGCCTCCGAAGTACCTCTTAACGACATTATAAACAACCGCGACGCGACGGGTCAGATTGCCAAATGGGCCATAGAGCTCCTTCCATTCGACATAACCTATAAGCCACGACGAGCTATTAAGTCGCAGGTTTTGGCCGACTTCGTGGCCGAATGGACCGAAGCCGAACTCCCTAAAGAGTACGGTGCATACTCCAATTGGATCATACACTTTGACGGCTCCAAAATGTTGGCCGGCCTGGGGGCTGGCATCGTCCTGACGTCCCCAACCGGGGACACAGTCCAATATGTCCTTCAGATAATGTATACAGACTCCAACAACGCAGCCGAATACGAGGCCCTTCTCCACGACCTCTGGATGGCAGTCTCCATGGGCATTAAACGCCTAGAGGTGCGCGGGGATTCGAACCTCGCGATATCTCAAATAAACAGAGACTTTGATGCCAAAGATCCGAAAATGGCAGCATACCGCAATGCGGTCCTAAAAATGTCAGCCCGGTTCAAAGGGCTCGAATTTCATCATATAGCCCGGGATAACAACCAGGCGGCGGACATATTGGCACGCATCGGTGCAAAACGCGATGCCGTCCGCCTAACATCTTCCTCGAACAGTTGTTCAAGCCATCCGTACTATGGGAAGGAGTCCGAAATAACAATCCGGACCCAACCGCACCGCCTCGACGCCGAACACTCGACACAATCGGAGGCTCGCCACCGAGATAACACCCTCCTCCACGAAATAATGGCGGTTATCGCCCCATGGACGGAACCATTCCTAGCCTACCTAACTAGGCAGGAACTCCCGAAGACCAAAATGAGGCTCGCTGCATAGTACGGCGATCTAAAGCCTATAAAGTCCATGAGGGAGAGCTTTATAAGAAAAGCACAACAGGAGTCCTTCAAAGGTGTATCTCCGAAGAGGAAGGGCGAAATCTCCTGGCTGAAATTCATGCCGGACTGGGTGGGCGCCACGCCGCAGCCCGGGCCCTTGTAGGCAAGGCCTTCCGTATAGGATTTTATTGGCCGACGGCCCGGGCAGATGCGTAGGATTTAGTCCAACGATGCGTCGGTTGACAGCTCTTTGCTAACCAAAGCCACATGCCACCCACCGCCCTCAAAACTATACCCATCACCTGGCCGTTCGCGGTCTGGGGGCTTGACATGGTTGGACCCCTTAAGGGAGGAACCCACAAGCAAAAATACCTATTGGTCATGGTGGATAAATTCACCAAATGGATAGAGGCCGAGCTCGTTAAAACGGCGAATCTGGACCGGTGATAGACTTCATATCAGGGGTAGTGCACCGTTATGGCGTCCCCCATAGTATCATCACTGATAACGGCACCAACTTCACGGCAGATGAGGTCAAATTATGGTGCAAAAACATGGGCATCAAGCTTGATTACGCCTCAGTCTATCACCCTCAAACCAACGGTCAAGTCGAACGAGCAAACGGTCTAATCATGAGCGACATTAAACCCAGACTAGTGCGGTCCCTCAAGGAATCTAACACGCACTGGGTTGAGGAGCTCGACTCCATACTCTGGGGGCTACGGACCACACCGAATCGTACTACCGGATTCACACCATTTTTTATGGTGTACGGCGCAGAGGCAGTCTTGCCATTCGACATAATTCATGACTCACCTCGCATGCGCATGTATGAAGAAAGAGAAGCCGAGCTCGATCGGCAGGACAGTTTGGACGCATTGGAGGAGGAGCGCGACGTGGCAAAAGCTCGTTCCGCATTTTATCAACAGCGAGCTCGAAGATATCAAAGCAGGGAAATGCACGGGCCAAAGCTTATAACGTTGGCGAACTAGTTCTACACCTGCGGACAAGAAAAAGGACAAACTCAAGCCCAAATGGGAAGGTCCCTTCATCATCGACCAGGTCCTGACCGGCGGAGCATACCGTCTGCGAAACGCATCGGATAACCGACTCGAGCCGAACCCATGGAACGCAGCCCGTCTAAGAAGATTCTACGCCTAAGCGCCGGACTCCAAGTTCATCTCCTTCCTCCGTCCACATTTTCTATTTTCGCTGTCTTTTATTTCTCTCCTTCCTCCCCTTTCTTTTTAAAGCCTTTAGAGGCTCGTTAGCGCTTTGTTCGCACATACTTGACGCGCTGTCCGCGCTCATTATACCTGGGGGCTTCTTTAAGAGAAGCTTATTTATACGGGCTTCATGCCCAACACATGTGTCAAACTTCCACATGAACCTTTTATTCACCATTATATGCATCGATATGACTTAAGTTTTGGCCAAGCTGGGTTGCCTGGCTCCTGTGCTTACTCCTATGTTCCCGATTGTTCGGCTAGGTGGTAAAGGGAGCACCTCTGCGATTATTACTAACTGGTCATCCGGATGTGTACCTCAGACTGGGTGAAGCCGAAAGCTAGCGTTCTTAAGGGAATATTCGGTCGGTGAACTGAAAGATGATTTTTAATTATTTACCCATCTGCCCCCAGATGATTTTCTGCCTTCTTAGCAGTTTTGACATGCACTTTAGGGCATGCATCCCAGCGAAAGGAACCCTTAACGGAACTATTCTCCCTGGAAGATGTTTCTTACTATCCATGTAATATAACATAACTAGTTGGGCACTTGTCTGATACAGCAATAATGACCCCGGCCTTGTCTCCATGCATACCCCGGTTCTTATATAACCACGAAGGTATTCGGACTCACTCCAGACTATTGGGTCCTGAGGTCGGGCTTAAAAGGTCCGCTTATGACAAACGATCTACAATCCGCTAGAAGACATTTTTCATGTCATATTTAATTACATAGTCAACTCGACTCATTGTATTCCTCCTCAATGCCATCTAATAGGCTATCTAATTTACAATCTTGCTGGGAATACTTGGCGGCCAATTCTACTTGGCCGTACACTAAGCTTACAGGAATCTCCTTCCCAGGTCCGACCTCGGCCATGTGGTTTGGGTCAGCTTTCGTGTACCGCATCTTCACCATGGCCCAGGCCTCCCTGGCGCCCTGACGGCAGGCCGATATCTTTCATAGTCGGAAGCGCCGCCGTGCTCCTTGAAGCCGCTTTGCCAGCTCTCCAATGCCTTCGGGCAGGGAGATAGATGGCCACAAGGCCTGGCCGACGCCTTTCATCACTTGTCAACTTCGTTCGCAGGTGACGTAGATTCGGGAAGAAGATCACCCAAGAACTGGGCATCTCCTCTTCAGACGACACTGTGAGCAAACCTACATACATGTTTATGTTAGTCGCCTTCCTTGCGAACTCTTTCAAAGTTCGCTCAAGCACTTATCGAAAATGCCGCTGACGAAGCCGTCGATTCTCCTTCTACGGAGTCGGACAAACCGGCACGAACATCCTTTAGTTCCTCACCCAGTTGGGTGTTGGCATCTTGGAGGTTATTTTTCTCCTGCCGCACCCTGGTAAGCACATTCTCGCCGTCCTTCAACCAGCGCAAGAGCTGTTGCTTGTCCGGATCTAGTCCGGCGCCATCTGCAATATTATTATCAGATTTACACACACGCCGCACTTCATAACTTATTTATCTTTTGAAGCATATATTACCAGAGGGGGTCTCTGTGGCTCCCCCTGTAGCGGCTAGTGCGGCCTCAAGTTGGGCCTTGCATTCTTCAAGCTCCCGGACAGTCGGGTATTCTTTTTGTAAGATCCTCAAGATAATAAATGATCCTTAAATCAGTTATTCTAACTATTTTAAGTCTCGGGGGCTACTGGCATATATAACTGTCAAATTTCCTTACCCGTATGTCCTTTACATACTGCTCCATGGCTCTGGCTCGACCATCTTGAGCGGCACGGAGGTGCGCATCTCCCGAATTGAAGGCATTCAAGGCCTGTTGGGAGAAACACGCGTCATGAAGAACTGTCCGGCGGCGCCTGTGATTCATGGCGCTCTCCAGCTCGGAGTTGGTGGCGGACAATTTGCCGGCATCCTCTGTCGGAGGAGCATCCGACGCACGTCTTGTGCTCGCCTCCGCTTCTGGACCCGGCTTTGAAGCCTGGCCGGCGGAGGTTCGATTGGCAACCTCTCCGGACTCAGTCCGGTGAGCGCTCTTTTTCCTGAAAAGAGCACCAGAGTTAATCGCCTTCGAGAATCAATCACAGGAATATGGTGACACGCCATACCGCTATGCGGCGGAGTTTCGATCCGGACCGCACTTCTGTTTAACTCTTGGGGCCGCCTTTGCCCTTGTTGGCTAGCCGCCATGAGCTCGGCTTCCCTGCCTCAAGGTACCCCTCATGAAACACCATTGGTATACGGTGATAAAAAATAAGCACGAGTGGGTCATTATCGAGTATTGGGACACAGGTCTCAGTTACTGTGAGGTCGAAGTATTCCGGGGTAATCGGCCGTAATGGCAACCAAAGCATTGTCGATGCTAAGTTGGTGGAACACCCCGTCGATCAGCTCCACCTTTATATCCGCATCCTCTTCGGAGGCCGGATCGAGGGACCGTTCCGGAACCTCGGGTTGTGGGGGCGGGCTATGTATCTTCTCCACAGTCCGGCGCAGTTCCTGCGCAGAAACCATGAAATGAGATATTTAATCAGGGGAACATGGATCGGACAGGCCACAAAGATGTTTTCTTACCCAACTTCGAGGATTATTCGAAGAAAACTCGCTCAGCGGGTTTACGCGGAGAAAATCCTCCTCCTCCCCTTTATACATGGCAGACAAGGTCTTCACCAGTTCGGTGACCGATCCCGGCCCTTTGCGGCCATGGCGGGTGGCATCGTCCTCCCCGTTGTAGTCCCACATGGGGTGGCCCCTATATTGAAGCGGCTGCACTCCCATCATAATGCAGATTGCCATGACTCCAATCATGGTCAATCCGGCATGAGCCAAGAATCTTATTCGCTCATCAAGTAAAGGACATCCCGATCATTTTCCCTCCGGGGGCTCATGGCGCCAGCTTAGGCGCTTCTTCAGAGGAGCATTGCTAAACTACGGAAGGCCGATCCGAACAGGATCCGGCAGCGGGACGTCCTCCATGTAAAACCATTCCGAAGGCCAGTCTTCGGACGCCTTCTTCGGGGTTCAGGATGGATATCCTGTCCCAGCGATGCGCCATAGTTCGGCTCCGCCCACTTGATATATTGACCCCTCATGGGAACGGGGTACTAGGCAGAATAATCTCTTCCACAGCGCAAAATGAGCCTCAATGCCCAAGAACAGTTTGCAAAGGGCATGAAGCCCGCGATGTGCAAAATGGAGGCAGGCGTAAGGTGGTGCAACTGGAGGCCGTAGAACTCCAAGAGCCCCCGGAGAAACGGATGGATTGGAAATTCGAGTCCTCTTACTAGATAAGAGAAAAAGCATACCCGCTCTCCTTTAGAGGGATTGGGGACACTCTCCGCTTGCTTTCCGCCCTTGTAGGTGGCAAGTCCGGCTCGAACCGGAACCATGAAGGCCGGGGGAAGAAATCCCTTGGTTTGGAGTATAACTAGATCGCTATGCGGGACTGAGCATCTCTCCCAATTTCCAGGCTAAGGGCTGGGAGCGCGAGAGGAGGAGCCGCGTCGACTGTCCATGATGGAATGGGTTTTGGTCAGAAGCGCTCAGATGAAAGCTCGCGAAAGGGGGATGGTGTGACTCAGATCTAGATCCTCGCCCCTTTTATAGGCGGCTCATTTGCGCAGCTAGGGGGGTAAGCGTAAAAATACCCTGGCTTTTCGCATTCATTCAAACACGTGGAAGATGACCATTACTGGGCGTAGAAGCCAAGGAGCGCAGCATTTATCAGAAGCCGGACACTATTCGACGAGTGTATGGAATTTGGAGAAGAATCCGCCTCGCAATGCCGAAGACAATCAACGCACCGGACTCATCGTCATTGAAGCCTGGTTCGGGGGCTACTAAGGGAGTCCCGGATTAGGGGGTGTCCGGATAGCCGAACTATCACCGCTGGCGGACTCTGGACTATGAAGATACAAGATTGAAGACTTCGCCCCGTGTCCGGTTGTGAATTTCCTTGGCGTGGAAGGCAAGCTTGGCGATACGGATATGTAGATCTCCTACCATTGTAACCGACTCTGTGTAACCCTAACCTATCCGGTGTCTATATAAACCGGAGGGTTTTAGTCCGTAGGACGAAAACAATCATACCATAGGCTAGCTTCTAGGGTTTAGCCTCCTTGATCTCGTGGTAGATCTACTCTTGTAATAACCATATCATCAATATTAAACAAGCAGGAGTAGGGTATTACCTCCATCGAGAGGGCCCGAACCTGGGTAAAAACATCGTGTCCCTTGTCTCCTGTTACCATCCGCCTAGACGCATATTCGGGACCCCCTACCCGAGATCCGCCGGTTTGACACCGACATTGGTGCTTTCATTGAGAGTTCCTCTGTCGCCGCCACGAAGGATGCATCATCCCGTCTTTAAAGACGATACTATCGCCAAAGGAGCCTTGGCCACCGCCGAACTCTCCGGCTAGGTGGTTTTCTTATGACCGCCCGATTCGGCCGCTACCGATGACTTCTCGAGTCATCGAAACCAATCTTCACGTTAATTCGAACTTGCCGAGCAGTTAGATCCGATCGAGCTCTCCTCCGTAAATGAGCTCTTGGATCGCATCGCCGCCTCGAGTCACCACAGACTACGCACCGGATCGGGCCTAAAACCGATCTGAGGGAGATCAACTCTCCCCAAGCTACCCATCATGTTGCTGTGATAGAGGAGCAATGCGGCGATTCTTCTTCTATCTTAAGGACTAACTACATCCGGATTCCCGATCCCTCCATGCCGGATTCCCGCAGAGGGACGGATGTCGATCAAGCCCTGAACTTAAAGTCAGGCGGCGGGTTGGACTCATTGGATAGCATTCAAAAATCCAAACTTTCGAGTTCGGAAACTTCTCGGCCCCTGAGTCTTAAATTGGACGGGGTTCCGGATCTAGTTCCACCCGCCCACCCAAACATTAGCAATCTATCCCGAATTTGGCAAGAGCCAACTGAAATAGTACATCATTCTTGGGCCAGATTCCTCCGGTTATGGACAAGATAAAGGACTGCCAAGAGGAGGACGCAATCTCACTTTTTTGCAATAATTGCATGGACAAAGGAATCCTAAACGCCATAAGTCGTCGCAAAATTACACGCTTTGATGACTTGGTGACCATAGTACAAAAGTACTGTGTGATGGAGAGTGCTTGGAAAACCGAAAGTCAATTTTGGGATAATCCGGCCCCGAATACATCCCTAGTCCGGAATAAAAGGGTGCATCATAAGAAAGCACCTGGATTAAACACCAAAACACAAAAACCCCCTAAAGGGTAATGGAACCGTCTTTGGAGGGCTGGCTAAACGGACCCTGCAAAATTCATAGCACAGAGGGCGTCACTCCAACTCATAGCCTTCGAGCATGTTGGACACTACGGCAGGTGGCCAAAAGTGGCGAAGAGCTTCTAGCTTCAGAATCCCAGCCCAGCAATACCAAAGACGGTGTTAATAGTCTTGAGACTTTCGCATCAAATAACATATGGAAACGAACACTCCAAGAATCGCGTCAAGTCTACCAAGTAGCAACAATACATCCATGGAGTAACACGGCTATTACTTTAATGCCGATGTGAACCCAAATTCCGAACAGCCAGAGCACCAGCCGCATTGGTTCTCAGTCCAATAGTGGACGGCTTTCGCCGTACAAAGGTACTCATGGATGGCGGCAGCGGACTGAACCTCATCTACGAGGAAAACCCTCCGAAAAATGGAAATAGACTGGAACCGCATTGAGCGAAGCAGCACAACCTTTAGAGGAATAATCCCTAGCCGGGAAGCATGCTGCACAGGAAAAATCACACTGGACGTAGTGTTATTTCGCTCACGGACAATTACAGTCCGAGGAGGTCACATTTCAAGTGGCCCCTGCTCAGCAGCGGATATCATGCTTTATTGGGGCGAGAGGCATTCACAATTTTCAAGCTATACCCCATTATGGGTACATGAAGCTTAAAATGCCCGGACCTAACGGAATCATCACTCTCGCTAGTGATCCGAACATAGCACTCCGCGCCGAAAACAAGACAGCCGCACTAGCCCTCGAGGCACTATCTGAAGACCTAGCAGCCGAAGAACTCATTGCGATGCGCTCCACGGTGAATGTGGACGATGTGATACTTGATAAGAGATCCAAGTCCACCTCTTTTAAACCAGCGGATGAAATAGTCAAATTCCAAGTCCACCCAACGGACCCTACAAAGACGGCCTCCATCGGGGCACAACTAAATCTCGATGTAGACGCCAGACTACGAGAATTTCTACAGAAAACTGGGACATTTTGCCCGGCACCCTTCGGACATGCCAGGAATCCCACGTCGGTGGCGAGCACAGCCTAAATATCCTAAAAGGATTTAAGCCAGTCAAACAGGCTCTTCGGCGCTTTTCCGAACCCAAGAGACAGGCCAGGGGAGAGGAGCTAGCCAAACTTCTGGAAGCCGGATTCATCAGAGATATAAAACATCTGAACTGGTTTAGCCTCCGAAGTACCTCTTAACGACATTATAAACAACCGTGACGCGACGGGTCAGATTGCCAAACGGGCCATAGAGCTCCTTCCATTCGACATAACCTATAAGCCACGACGAGCTATTAAGTCGCAGGTTTTGGCCGACTTCGTGGCCGAATGGACCGAAGCCGAACTCCCTAAAGAGTACGGTGCATACTCCAATTGGATCATACACTTTGACGGCTCCAAAATGTTGGCGGCACGGGCTGGTATCGTCTCCGACGTCCCCAACCGGGACACAGTCCAATATGTCCTTCGGATAATGTATATGAGACTCCAACAACGCGGCGAATCTGAGGCCCTTCTCCACGACCTCTGGATGGCGCTCCATGGGCATTAAACGCCTAGAGGTGCGCGGGGATTCGAACCTCGCGATATCTCAAATAAAATGTAGACTTTGATGCCAAAGATCCGAAAATGGCAGCATACCGCAATGCGGTCCTAAAAATGTCGGCCGGTTCAAAGGGCTCAATTTCATCATATAGCCCGGATAACAACCAGGCGGCGGACATATTGGCACGCATCGGTGCAAAACGCGATGCCGTCCGCCCAACATCTTCCTGAACGGTTGTTCAAGCCATCCGTACTATGGGAAGGAGTCCGAAATAACAATCCGGACCCAACCGTGACCGCCTCGACGCCGAACACTTCGACACAATCGGAGGCTCTGCCACCGAGATAACACCCTCCGCCCACGAAATAATGGCGGTTATCGCCCCATGGACGGAACCGTTCCTAGCCTACCTAACTAGGCAGGAACTTCCCGAAGACCAAAATGAGGCTCGCTGCATAGTACGGCGATCTAAAGCCTATAAAGTCCATGAGGGAGAGCTTTATAAGAAAAGCACAACAGGAGTCCTTCAAAGGTGTATCTCCGAAGAGGAAGGGCGAAACCTCCTGGCTGAAATTCATGCCGGACTGGGTGGGCGCCACGCCGCAGCCCGGGCCCTTGTAGGCAAGCCCTTCCGTACAGGATTTTATTGGCCGACGGCCCGGGCAGATGCGTAGGATTTAGTCCAACGATGCGTCGGTTGACAGCTCTTTGCTAACCAAAGCCACATGCCACCCACCGCCCTCAAAACTATACCCATCACCTGGCCGTCATGCCGGGGCTTGACATGGTTGGACCCCTTAAGGGAGGAACCCACAAGCAAAAATACCTATTGGTAATGGTGGATAAATTCACCAAATGGATAGAGGCCAAGCCTGTTAAAACGGCCGAATCTGGACCGGTGATAGACTTCATATCAGGGGTAGTGCACCGTTATGGCGTCCCCCATAGTATCATCACTGATAACGGCACCAACTTCACGGCCGATGAGGTCAAATTATGGTGCAAAAACATGGGCATCAAGCTTGATTACACCTCAGTCTATCACCCTCAAACCAACGGTCAAGTTGAACGAGCAAACGGTCTAATCATGAGCGACATTAAACCCAGACTAGTGCGGTCCCTCAAGGAATCTAACACGCACTGGGTTGAGGAGCTCGACTCCGTACTCACAGGGGCTACGGACCACACCGAATCGTACTACCGGATTCACACCATTTTTTATGGTGTACGGCGCAGAGGCAGTCTTGCCATTCGACATAATTCATGACTCACCTCGCATGCGCATGTATGAAGAAAGAGAAGCCGAGCTCGATCGGCAGGACAGTTTGGATGCATTGGAGGAGGAGCGCGACGTGGCAAAAGCTCGTTCCGCATTTTATCAACAGTAGGCTCGAAGATATCAAAGCAGGGAAGTACGGGCCAAAGCTTACAATGTTGGCGAACTAGTTCTACGCCCGCCGGACAAGAAAAAGGACAAACTCAAGCCCAAATGGGAAGGTCCCTTCATCATCGACCAGGTCCTGACCGGCAGAGCATACCGTCTGCGAAACGCATCGGATAACCAATTTGAGCCGAACCCATGGAACGCAGCCCGTCTAAGAAGATTCTACGCCTAAGCGCCGGACTCCAAGTTCATCTCCTTCCTCCGTCCACATTTTCTATTTTTGCTGTCTTTTATTTCTCTCCTTCCTCCCCTTTCGTTTTAAAGCCTTTAGAGGCTCGTTAGTGCTTTGTTCGCACATACTTGACGCGCTGTCCGCGCTCATTATACCTGGGGGCTTCTTTAAGAGAAGCTTATTTATACGGGCTTCATGCCCAACACATGTGTCAAACTTCCACATGAACCTTTTATTCACCATTATATGCATCGATATGACTTAAGTTTTGGCCAAGCTGGGTTGCCTGGCTCCTGTGCTTACTCCTATGTTCCCGATTGTTCGGCTAGGTGGTAAAGGGAGCACCTCTGCGATTATTCTTGCCGGGTCAGCCGGATGTGTACCTCAGACCGGGTGAAGCCGAAAGCTAAGCGTTCTTAAGGGAATATTCGGTCGGTGAACTGAAAGATGATTTTTAATTATTTACCCATCTGCCCCAGATGATTTTACCTTTCTTAGCAGTTTTGACATGCACTTTAGGGCATGCATCCCAAAAAGGAACCCTTAACGGAACTATTCTCCCTCGAAGATGTTTCTTACTATCCATGTAATATAACATAACTAGTTGGGCACTTATCCGATACATGCAATAATGACCCCTACGCCTTGTCTCCATGCATACCCCGGTTCTTATATAACCACGAAGGTATTCGGACACACTCCGGACTATTGGGTCCCGAGGTCGGGCGAAAAAGGTCCGCTATGACAAACGATCTACAATCCGCTAGAAGACATTTTTCATGTCATATTTAATTACATAGTCAACTCGACTCATTGTATTCCTCCTCAATGCCATCTAATAGGCTATCTAATTTACAATCTTGCTGGGAATACTTGGCGGTCAATTCTACTTGGCCGTACACTAAGCTTACAGGAATCTCCTTCCCATCAGGCCCCACAGGTCCGACCTCGGCCATGTGGTTTGGGTCAGCTTTCGTGTACCGCGTCTTCACCATGGCCCAGGCCTCCCTGGCACCCTGACGGCAGGCCGATATCTTCCATAGTCGGAAGCGCCGCCGTGCTCCTTGAAGCCGCTTTGCCAGCTCTCCAATGCCTTTGGGCAGGGAGATAGATGGCCACAAGGCCTGGCCGACGCCTTTCATCACTTGTCAACTCGTTTGCAGGTACCGACGCAGTTCGGGAAGAAGATCACCCGAAGAACTGGGCATCTCCTCTTCAGGACGACCTGTGAGCAAACCTACATACATGTTTATGTTAGTCGCCTTCCTTGCCGAACTCTTTCAAAGTTCGCTCAAGCACTTACTGAAAATGCCGCGACGAAGCCGTCGATTCTCCTTTACGGAGTCGCATAACCGGGCACGAACATCCTTTAGTTCCTCACCCAGTTGGGTGTTGGCATCTTGGAGGTTATTTTTCTCCTGCCGCACCCTGGTAAGCACATTCTCGCCGTCCTTCAACCAGCGCAAGAGCTGTTGCTTGTCCGGATCTAGTCCGGCGCCATCTGCAATATTATTATCAGATTTACACACACGCACTTCATAACTTATTTATCTTTTGAAGCATATATTACCAGAGGGGTCTCTGTGGCTCCCCTGTGGCGGCTAGTGCGGCCTCAAGTTGGGCCTTGCATTCTTCAAGCTCTGGGACAGATCGGGTATTCTTTTCTGTAAGATCCTGCATAATAAATGATCCTTAAATCAGTTATTCTAACTATTTTAAGTCTCGGGGGCTACTGGCATATATAATCACCAAATTTCCTTACCCGTATGTCCTTTACATACTGCTCCATGGCTCTGGCTCGACCATCTTGAGCGGCACGGAGGTGCGCATCTCCCGAATTGAAGGCATTCAAGGCCTGTTGGGAGAAACATGCGTCACGAAGAACTGTCCGGCGGCGCCTGTGATTCATGGCGCTCTCCAGCTCGGAGTTGGTGGCCGACAATTTGCCGGCATCCTCTGTCGGAGGAGCATCCGACGCACGTCTCGTGCTTGCCTCCGCTTCCGGACCCGGCTTTGAAGCCTGGCCGGCGGAGGTTCGATTGGCAACCTCTCCGGACTCAGTCCGGCGAGCGCTCTTTTTCCTGAAAAGAGCACCAGAGTTAGTACGCCTTCCAGAATCAATCCACAGGAATATGGTGACACGCCATACCGTTGCGGCGGAGTTTCGATCCGGACCGCACTTACTGTTTAACTGCGGGCCGCCGCCCTTCTTGGCTAGCCGCCGCGGGCTCGGCTTCCTGCCTCGAAGGTACCCCCTGCGAAACACCATTGGTATACGGTGATAAAAAAATAAGCACGAGTGGGTCATTATCAGAGTATTGGGACCTGGGTCTCAGTTACCTGTGAGGCTGGAAGTATTCCGGGGTAATCGGCCGTAATGGCAACCAAAGCATTGTCGATGCTAAGTTGGTGGAACACCCCGTCGATCAGCTCCACCTTTATATCCGCATCCTCTTCGGAGGCCGGATCGAGGGACCGTTCGGAACCTCGGGTTGTGGGGCGGCTATGTATCTTCTCCATAACCGCGCAGTTCCTGCGCAGAAACCATGAAATGAGATATTGAATCAGGGGAACATGGATCGGACAGGCCACAAAGATGTTTTCTTACCCAACTTCGAGGATTATTCGAAGAAAACTCGCTCAGCGGGTTTACGCGGAGAAAATCCTCCTCCCCTTTATACATGGCAGACAAGGTCTTCACCAGTTCGGTGACCGATCCCGGCCCTTTGCGGCCATGGCGGGTGGCATCGTCCTCCCCGTTGTAGTCCCACATGGGGTGGCCCCTATATTGAAGCGGCTGCACTCCCCTCATAATGCAGATTGCCATGACTCCAATCATGGTCAATCCGGCATGAGCCAGTAATCTTATTCGGCTCATCAAGTAAAGGACATCCCGATCATTTTCCTTCTGGGCTCATGGGCGCCAGCTTAGGCGCTTCTTCAGAGGAGCATTGCTAAACTCCGGAAGGCCGATCCGAACAGGATCCGGCAGCGGGACGTCCTCCATGTAAAACCATTCCGAAGGCCAGTCTTCGGACGCCTTCTTCGGGGTTCCGGATGGATATCCGGTCCCAGCGATGCGCCATAGTTCGGCTCCGCCCACTTGATATATTGACCCCTCATGGGAACGGGGTACTAGGCAGAATAATCTCTTCCACAGCGCAAAATGAGCCTCAATGCCCAAGAACAGTTTGCAAAGGGCATGAAGCCCCGATGTGCAAAATGGAGGCAGGCGTAAGGTGGTGCAATCGAGGTCAGAGAACTCCAAGAGCCCCCGGAGAAACGGATGGATTGGAAATCCGAGTCCTCTTACTAGATAAGAGAAAAAGCATACCCGCTCTCCTTTATAGGGATTGGGGACACTCTCCGCTATGAATTTTGCAGGGTCCGTTTAGCCAGCCCTCCAGTACGGTTCCGTACCCTTTAGGGGGTTTTTGTGTTTTGGTGTTTAATCCAGGTGCTTTCTTATGATGCACCCTTTTATTCCGGACTAGGGATGTATTCGGGGCCGGATTATCCCAAAATTGACTTTCGGTTTTCCAAGCACTCTCCATCACACAAGTACTTTTGTACTATGGTCACCAAGTCATCAAAGCGTGTAATATTGCGACGACGTATGGCGATTAGGATTCCTTTGTCCATGCAATTCTTGCAAAAAAGTGAGATTGCGTCCTCCTCTTGGCAGTCCTTTATCTTGTCCATAACCAGAGGAATCGCCCAAAGAATGATGTACTATTTCAGTTTGCTCTTGCCAAATTCGGGATAGATTGCTAATGTTTGGGTGGGCGGGTGGAACTAGATCCTAACCCGTCCAATTTAAGACTCAGGGGCCGAGAAGTTTCCGAACTTGAAAGTTTGGATTTTTGAATGCTATCCAATGAGTCCAACCCGCCGCCTGACTTTAAGTTCAGGGCTTGATCGACATCCGTCCCTCTGCGGGAATCCGGCATGGAGGGATCGGGAATCCGGATGTAGTTAGTCCTTAAGATAGAAGAAGAATCGCCGCATTGCTCCTCTATCACAGCAACATGATGGGTAGCTTGGGGAGAGTTGATCTCCCTCAGATCGGTTTTAGGCCCGATCTGGTCGTAGTCTGTGGTGACTCCTGTATGGCGATGCTGCGATCCAAGAGCTCATTTACGGAGGAGAGCTCGATCGGATCTAACTGTTCGCAAGTTCGAATTAACGTGAAGATTGGTTTCGGCGACTCGAGAAGTCATCGTCGTGCGCGCGGCGAACCGGGCGGTCATAAGAAAACCACCTAGCCGGAGAGTTCGGCCAGTGGCCAAGGCTCCTTTGGCGATAGTATCGCCTTTAAAGACGGGATGAGGCATCCTTCCCGACGGCTGACGACACGGAGGAACTCCCAATGAAAGCACCAATGTCGGTGTCAAAACCGGCGGATCTCGGTAGGGGTCCCGAACTGCGTCTAGGCGGATGGTAACAGGAGACAAGGGACATGATGTTTTTACCCAAGTTCGGGCCCTCTCGATGGAGGTAATACCCTACTCCTGCTTGATTAATATTGATGATATGGGTAGTACAAGAGTAGATCTACCACGAGATCAAGGAGGCTAAACCCTAGAAGCTAGCCTATGGTATGATTTTTGTTTGTCCTACGGACTAAAACCCTCCGGTTTATATAGACACCGGATAGGTTCGGGTTACACAGAGTCGGTTACAATGGTAGGAGATCTACATATCCGTATCGCCAAGCTTGCCTTCCACGCCAAGGAAAGTCCCCTCCTGGACACGGGGACGAAGTCTTCAATCTTGTATCTTCATAGTCTAGGAGTCCGCCAAAGATGATAGTTCGGCTATCCGGACACCCCTAGTCCAGACTCCCTCAAGAGCCCACGAACCAGGATTCAATGACGACGAGTCCGGCGTGCATATTGTCTTCGGCATTGCAAGGCGGGTTCCTCCTCCGAATACTTCATAGAAGGTTTTGAACACAAGGATAGTGTCCGGCTCTGCATAACAAGTTCCACATACTACCGTAGAGAGAATAACCTTTGCATAGATCTGCTGACGTCTTCCGCGGCGTGATATCACACCACGACCAAGCCTTTATACGAATCGTTTTTTTACTGTTCCACCTTAGTGCGTTTAGCAAGGCGGTTTCCTTGGCACGTCTTATCAAAGTGTAGATCGTGCCCCCTTATTCTGGGATTCTCATCAAATATGGACGTGGGTAACCCAATCGTGCCCGTTGGTCCGCCTCATCTATCGAAGGCGAGTCCTAATCAACCACGGGGAGGGCTCTTGGTATTCAACCTCTTTATAATGAGACCAAGGCCCTCTTCTTTTTTCCACCCTCCATCGAGTTCGCCTCGCGCTCGAAGTTCTAACACCCAAAGCTTCAGATTTAGGCGCTTCGGACCTTCGACGATATCCGGCTCCGACCAGCTCGGCCGATGGATGTTTTCTTCCGTCACAGAAGAAGATGTGCTAAAGCTGCGAGATGCCAGGTATCTAACCGGCGAGATTTCGCATAGGCTGCCTGCTCCAGGGCAGGTCATTCCTACTCCCGAGCCTGGCGATAGCGTGGTGTTCGTGTCTCACTTCCTTCGGGGTTTAGGCTTCCCGACGGATCCCTTTATGCGGGGGCTCATGTTTTATTATGGGCTGGATTTCCATGACTTGAATCCGGAGTCCATCCTCCACATCTCGTCATTCATTGTTGTATGTGAAGCCTTCCTCCATATTACCCCTCACTTTGGATTGTGGCTCAAGACCTTCAAGGTGGAGCCAAAGATGATCGAGGGGCAACAAGCAGAGTGCGGAGGAGCGGTCACAAGCAAGTGTGTTGATGCTCCGTGGCCCGAGGGCTCTTTTCAAGAAGAGCTTGGTTTGTGGCAACGGGAGTGGTTTTATATCACCGCTCCTAGGGGCACCAAATGGGTGCGCTTCCTGCCTTCCGCTCAGGTCCACCATAGCGGCTGGCGTCATGGGTCAACAAGGGGCTCGACTGGGGGCCGTCCAAGGACGTTCCTCTGTTGCAGGGCCGTATTCGAGACCTCCAAGAAAGAGAGATCAATCTGGTCGCGATGGCGCAGGTTATGTTGATTCGGCGCCTTACGCCTCAAGAACGCCGCCCCCTCCGTGCATGGGAATTCAATCCGGAGGGACCACGAGCTCTCCAACATTTTATGGGTACGACGCCCGTGGAGATGTATAAACTGTTCTTCGGATCGCAAGAGAAGTGTCCGGACCTGACTGAGGACGCAGGACTAAGCTGCAATCGCCCAGATACTCAAGTAAGTAGTCCTGTATCCGGACAGGCTGTCCGTTCATTTATCATAGACTTTCCCTTAAAGGAGCTGGTTTTTTTGAACATGAGTGGATAGCGAAGGCAAAGTTGATAAGGTGTCCGGCTCCCCTCCCAGAGACCACGCCGGATCCCATGCTGACCAAGATGTTGAAGGCCGCGCCTTTTAAAGAAGGCGAAGGGGGGAGCAGGGAAGCAACTGCCTCCGCGAAGGAGGCTTCCGAGGAAGGAGGGATCAAAAGTCCCACTCTCCAAGGAGAGAAGAGGACCGCTTCGGAAGATCCGGAGGTCAAGGCCTCAAAGAAGGGAAATAAATCTTCATCAGAGAGTCCGGCGCTGGGAAGTACCCCAGCCGCACTATTTCCCCAAGGGGATTAGCCCTCCAGCGAGTCGTAAGTAAAAAAGAAGGGGTCCTGTGAATAAAGAACATCCCTGTATTTATTTCTGAAGATAACCGAAATTGTACCTTGTAGTTCGGATCTCAGCCCTTCTCAGAAGAGCTCGTCTTCGGGGGATCTTCTTCCGGAGATGATGGAGAGCGAAACGCCTCCACCTGTTGCACCTTCATGCGAGGCGGACGATCCTAAGGTATCGTTGCGGAGGGTTTCCCCGAGTCCGGCAGGGCCGGAAGGTCTGGCGCCAAATGGCGTGCGGTCGGAGGAGCTGAAGGATCTGCTCGGGCGAGCGGCTATCTCAGAAGATCACCGTGCGCTAATGGGTACGGTGATTGAAAGAATTGCATCCGCAGAGAGCGGATTGCATGAAGCCGTCAGAAGCTTACTGACGGGGTTCGAGGTACGCAAAAAAGGATGTACCTTCTGACAGTTATGCATATAGAATGCGCCCTGTATAGATAATAGCCCCTGAGACTCGGTATGTTGTCAAAATTGACAGCGTGCCGAGGATCATAATCTCAGTTATAACATTGCGCCGCTCCTAAAGAGGTGGCGGGGCGTCCGGTGGCCAGCCGGACTGATGAATTTGCCGAACTAAAGCGGTAGCTTGACGAGGCGGATGCGGACATCGCGCTGGTCAATAAACGGTTTGACGAGTCACAAGGTATGCGACTTCTCCACGGACACCTGGTAAGGGAGCTTGACGCCCATGCCTTACTACTTGTATGCTTTTGATGCAGACGGTGCCGCTGCTGTGGAGGAGCTGCGGGCGGAACTCGCCCGAGCGAAAGAGCAAGCCAGAAATAGTAATGTGGCTGCTTTAAAGGCAGCCAAAGAGCTAAAAGCCGAACGGGCTGCTCACTACCGAAGCAAAGAGGAAATGGCTGATATGGCCATAAAGTTGAAGAGTACTACCGACCGCTGCGAGGTTCTTGAAAAAGAACGTCAAGCGGAGCAAGAGGACCTGAAAAAGGCCACCGCCGAATCCAAGGATGCCCGTTCCGCTATGAGAGCTGCCAAGGGGAGCTGAGTCGGGCCGGGCTATTGCGGCCGGAAAACCGTTTACTCTGCGGAGGAAATATACAGATCCGAAGTATGCTCGATTGGACAAGTTGTGGAGTTCGGAGGATGCTTATCTGGACTTAGCGGCGAAGCGCCAGGACGCGATTGAGCACTTCCGAGGCCGAAAGGGGCGTAAGGAAGAGCTATATTGGTCGCAATTCCATAGTCCGGGCGTCCTCTTCCGTTGATCGATCGGTTGGCGAATGGGCCAAGCTGAATCGATTATCCGGACTTGCCATGAAGCATGTCATGACTCATTTGTGGCGTGCGGACCCAGTAGAAGAGTTATTTTGGCTTAGTACAGCAGTTCCTTGGTGCGGTTCCGTATCGACGCAATGAAGCGGTCGGCGTGTATAGAGGAGCGCGGATGGCTCTTGCCCGTGTCAAGACATATCATGGGCGGAGATGAAGGCCACCGACGTTGCATCCCAAGACTCGGACAGAACCGAGTACCACCGAGCACTATTTTGAGGAAGTCTGCAGGCGCTCATTTAATAGAGACGCGATGCTTGAAGGATATTATGTTTAAATGACATGTATGATTTGTGAAAACAATGTTTCAATATAATATAAGAGATTTTTATACTTGTGCGTTCAAGTATTAAAACGCCTCTGTCTGGCCGTTGATGTATATGTGTATATAACCTGAAAGATGGCGATCTTGACTTCAGCCCCATGCACATAGTGCGGGAGTGTTTGCAAAAAAGGCGCATTTTCACACTTAATCCAACGTCTTGGTCCTGTGAAGGAGGTGATAGCATAGCAAACTAGGCAACCGGACTATAATGCTTTATCACTTTCACTTAGCCATAGGAGCTCGATGGTGGGGCTACTATATAGCCCCTAGGGGCACCACGCTCTCCGAATTGGGCGCCGTATGTGCCTGACCGAAACGGCCCTCGTCAATGCGGGGAATTCTAAACATTCCGCTGGGTCATCGAAAGTGGTTGACCAGTCTCACGCTATATCATGACAGTCAGTTTTAGCTTTCTCCACCGAGGTGCTCAACCCAGCTCAACCGCACAATCGCGATGGTTCTCCCAAAGTGCTACCTTAGCCGATATAACGGAACGTAAGGTACCAAAACATGGGAGCCGGGCAAACCCAACATTTGACCAAAGACATGATTCGGAGGTGATGCATATAAGGCCTAACTCGAGACGCTGAACACTCCCTAAGGTATTCGGTCTTTATGAAAAGCAGGCGAATAATGCCCTAAGCCCCTGGTGTCCAGGTACGTGCAAAAATTCTGGTGCGGCTGATGCCAAAACACTAGCCTCCTCCTCGGTTATAGTAAGAAACCGGGGGATGTGTATCAACAAGAGATAGTAAGAAAGGTTTACGCAGGGTCTTAATCTGAAAAGAATCCTTGCGACGGGTCGCTGCTGCACGTATGCGCCTGTGTCTCCGTTGTGCCGTATCCTGGACGGGTGTAGCATGTTGTTCATCTCAGTAAAGAGAAGAAATTAGTTGAAAAGAAAAAATATCATGCGAGAAATGTACTTTATATTAAATAAACAGAGTACGGTTTGGGAGGTGAATAAAATTGAGCTTTATTGTCTCTTGTTGTACTTGCGTGCAGCCCCTTGTATGGGGGCATGCCGCTAGTAGGCGCCGGACTCGTGTAGCCGTGTCCGGGGTTTGAATGACCTATTCAGGTGCTTTGATTAGCGGAGCCGGATTGGTGTGGGGCTGTCAAAGCAGTCTCACATTCTTCCGTGCTCGAGTAACACTTAATACACCCTTTTAATGAGATGATGCTGCGTTGACCGGGCATTTTAAGTGTAAAAGATGCATAATGCGGTATTGCGTTAAAGCGGGCGAAAGCTTCACGCACCAGTAGTGCTTGATAGCTACTTTCGAATGGGGCGATGTGGAAGGTTAACTTTTCGCGTAGGAAGTTGTCGGATGAGCCGAACACAACTTCTAGCGATGAGAGCCCGTCAATGGGCATACAGCCTGGCATTACCCCTTTGAAGGAGGTGTTGCTATGGCGAATTTTGGTTGGGTCTATCCCCATCCTGCGGATTGTATCCCGATATATCAGGTTTATGTCAACGCCGCCATCCATGAGGACTTGTGTAAATTGGAATTAAATGCCGATTATAGGATCCAATATCAAGGTAGTCCATACTGCGTTCGGATACTTTCGGAGTAGTCCCGATGGTCGAAGGTGATTGGTTTTGACAACCGGTGTTGGTACTCCGCTAGGGTAGTATGCGCACGGCATCTTAATGGGCGCCCGCTCTGTTTTCCCTTTTATCACGTGAAGTGAGTTTCTTGTTTTAACCTCTTGTGGGAAATTCTTTTGTTTTCTGGGGCTCGCTTGTGGGGTTCGTCATCATCCTCACTTGGTGTGTCGAGCCCCTTGTGTTCGGCGTTGAGTCTGCCGGAGTGTTTGAAGACCCAACAATCTCTGTGGGTATGGTTTGCAGGCCTCCCGGGAGTACTGTGGATTTGACATATATTGTCTAAGATTTTGTTTAAGTTGGATAGCTCATCGCTATTGTCCTTAAGGGGCAGTTTCTTATTGTTCTGCCGTGAGCTTTTGAATCCGGCGTTGACTGCCACGCTCTTTGGACCGTTCCCCTTAATCCGGCGCTGGTCCTTGTTGCGTTGTGGTTTCCCATTTCCATCCCTGACCTCGGATGTACTTGGGTCGCTGGTGCTACATCTTGCTAGCCAGCTATCCTCTCCCGCGCAAAAGCGGGTCATGAGGCTTGTTAATGCGGCCATGGTTCTCGGCTTCTCCTGGCCGAGGTGTCTGGCGAGCCATTCGTCTTGGACGTTGTGCTTGAAAGCTGCTAAGGCTTGGACGTTGTTCTCGACTATTTGGTTCTTTTTGGTGAGGAACATGTTCCAGAATTTGCGGGCTGACTCTCCGGGTTGTTGAGTTATATGACTTAAATCGTCTGCATCCGGAGGGCGGACATAAGTCCCTTGAATATTTGCCCGAAAAGCATCCTTGAGCTCTTCCCAACTTCCAATGGTATTTTCAGGGAGGCTTTTGAGCCAATGCAGGGCTGGCCCTTTGAGCTTGAGGGGTAAGTATTTTATGGCGTGGAGATCATCTCCTCTAGCCATATGTATCTGGAGGATGTAATCCTCAATCCGCACCTGTGGTCTGTTGTTCCGTCAGATGCCTCTATGTTTACGGGTTTGAATCGGCTGGAATTCGTGATCCAGACCTCATCGGTGAAACACAGGGGGTGTGCGGCACCCCTATATTTGGGTGTGCCGTGATTTTCGGATATTTGGCGTGTTGCATTGCTTTGAGGAGCTTGCTTTCTCGGCCCATAGATGGACCTAACTGGGCCATCCTTTTGATGCGAATCCTTATGCGGATCGCGTACCGGCTTGTGTGCGGCGCCATTTGCCGCTCTCTGTTTGCCGTGGGGTCGTCCATCCGACCGGGTGGCCCTCTTGCTTTTTGATTGTGGGGGCTCTACGACCTCCTCATCGAATTCGGGCAGTAGTTTTCTCTTTGGGTAGCTCTTTGTTCGGTGTTGTCAGCCGTATTTGTCTCATGTGTGTTGAGTACTTTGCTCCATCTGATTCTGAGTGCATCTTCCGCTGTTTTGAGCTTCCGCTTCTGCTTTTTCAGGCTACGCGAAGTGGCGACGAGCCTTTTGTGGAGGTTCTTCTGCTCCAACAATTTGTCCGGCGTGAGAACATCCGGACTGTTATCTTCGCCGGGGAGGGGTTGTTTATCCAAGTTGTCCTGTTCGGACGGTTGCTAGATAGCATGCTCGTCGTCCACCGGTTCGTTCTGCTCTATGGCTGGGTCTTTGTCGAGGCGGGACTTGGTGCGGCGTTTACGTTGCCGTTTTGACTGGTTTTCGAGGGATTTATCCTTCGTAGTGTCCCGTTGTTCCTCGTCGTCACTTCCTTTAGGTGTATCCACCATGTATACATCATGGGATGAGGTGGTTGTCTAGTACCCTATAGGTGTTGGTTCTTGGTTGTCTCCTACATCGTTGTCCATACCGTCGATGTCTTCGGAGTCGAAATCGAGCACATCGTTTAAGCTTTCGACAGTGGCTACAAAGTGGGTGGTGGGTGGGCGTTGAATTTCTTCGTCGTCCGCATCCCAACCTTCCTGACCGTAGTCCGCCAGGCTCTCCGACAAAGAGAGACTTTAATGAATTTAGGATATCGCCAAAGGGCCAGTCTTTGAAAGATGTCCGCGGCGGTGAACTCCATAACCGCGCCTACCAGATTCGATCCGGGGACGCGGGAGTTTCGGAGTCCGGAAAGGAGTCCGGCACCTGGGAGTCATGAGCTTTGCAAAGGACAGGGATGGTGTTCAGCTCAATCGCCATAGAGATTTCAGCCCCCGAGGTGGTGTCCAACCAACCATCCTCGATCGGCGAGATCGGCTCCGAATCAATGGTCAGAGCGGACACTAGTGCGGCCTCCAGGACACTGTTCGGCGGCAGAGTTAGATCATGCCCATCGAGATAGTGCGGCGCGCTTGGCTGCGGCTCGAATCCGTCGAAGATCGAGTCTCCGCGGATGTCGGCCGTGTAGTTTAAACTCCCAAATCTGACCTGATGGCCAGGGGCGTAGCTTTCGATCTGCTCCAGATGGCCAAGTGAATTGGCCCGCAGTGCAAAGCCGCCGAATACGAAGATCTGTCCGGGCAGAAAAGTCTCACCCTGGACCGCGTCGTTGTTGATGATCGAAGGAGCCATCGGGCCTAAAGGTGACGACATACGGAGGAACTCTCAATGAAAGCACCAATGTCGGTGTCAAAACCGGCGGATCTCGGGTAGGGGGTCCCGAATCAAGGCGTCTAGGCGGATGGTAACAGGAGACAAGGGACACGATGTTTTTACCCAGGTTGGGCCCTCTCGATGGAGGTAATACCCTACTCATGCTTGATTAATATTGATGATATGGGTAGTACAAGAGTAGATCTACCACGAGATCAAGGAGGCTAAACCCTAGAAGCTAGCCTATGGTATGATTGTTGTTCGCCCCACGGACTAAAACCTTCCGGTTTATATAGACACCGGATAGGGTTAGGGTTACACAGAGTCGGTTACAATGGTAGGAGATCTACATATCCGTATCGCCAAGCTTGCCTTCCACGCCAAGGAAAGTCCCATCCGGACACATGACGAAGTCTTCAATCTTGTATCTTCATAGTCTAGGAGTCCGGCCAAAGATGATAGTTCGGCTATCCGGACACCCCCTAGTCCAGGACTCCCTCACATACCGAGCCGGATTTTATTGGCCGCGAGCAAATGAAATGGCGAAAGATATAGTCGACAAATGTGAAGGCTGCCAGTTTTACTCTGATATGTCTCACAAGCTAGCGTCAGCCCTGAAGACCATTCCCCTCGTCTGGACCTTTGCTGTTTGGGGATTGGATATGGTTGGACCACTGAGAGCTGGTAGGAGCGGCTTCACTCATGTGCTTGTAACAGTCGACAAGTTTACCAAATGGATTGAAGCTAAACCTATCAAGAATCTTGAAGCCAGCACTGCTGTCAGTTTCATCAGAGAGTTGACATTCAGATATGGGGTTCCGCAAAGCATCATCACCGACAACGGGTCGAACTTCGATTCTGATGAGTTTAGAGCCTTCTTCGCTTCTCAAGGCACACGAGTCGACTATACTTCAGTCGCTCACCCTCAGTCGAATGGACAAGCAGAAAGAGCAAATGGCTTAATTCTCAAGGGACTGAAACCCCGACTGATGCGTGATCTCAAGAACGCAGCAGGCGCCTAGGTCGATGAACTTCCATCAGTTCTTTGGGGTTTGAGGGCAACTCCCAATCGGTCGACTTTCCGAACACCGTTCTTTTTGGTTTATGGAGCTGAAGTTGTTCTGCCAAGTGACCTGCTCCACAACGCACCCCGAGTCGAGCTCTTCTCTGAAGAGGAAGTAGAATAGGCCCGGCAGGATGCAGTCGACCTCTTAGAAGAGGAAAGAGAGATGGCCTTGATCCGGTCGACCATTTATCAAGAAGACTTGTGTCGATTCCATGCCAGAAACGTGAGGGGTCGAGCCTTTCAAGAGGGAGACTTGGTTCTTCGAGTGGATCAACAGAAGCCACACAAGCTCGCCCCTGCTTGGGAAGGCCCCTTCATTGTCACTTGAGTTCTCCACAATGGAGCATACCCTCTTTACAATGTCGAGCATCAGAAAGACAAGCCACGAGCTTGGAACACGGAGCTGCTCCGCCCCTTTTATACTTAAGTACTCACTTGGATGAGATGTAATAAGAAATACCTTTGTAGTTTATTTATCAAAGACAAGAGCTTTATAATCTTCCTAAACAATTGTTGTTGCTTTTGTTTGCGTTTGAAATCCCCCAGTGGGTGACTTAGCTGCAAATCTGTTTCACCTAAGTTTGAAAAATCCTACCGAGTGATGAGGAAGCCTCTCACTCGGGGGCTTAAGCTACTTGAGTCGATGCTAGCCTAAGTTTGAAAAATCCTACCGCGTGGCGAGCAAGCCTCTCACTCGGGGGCTTAGCTGCAGTTCAGTACTCGCCTAAGTTTGAAAAATCCTACCGAGTGGTGAGCAAGCCTCTCACTCGGGGGCTTAGCTGCAGTCCAGTACTCGCCTAAGTTTGAAAAATCCTACCGAGTGGAGAGCAACCCCCCCACTCGGGGGCTTAGCTGCAGTCCCATACTCGCCTAAGTTTGGAAAATCCTACCGAGTGGAGAGCAACACTCCCACTCGGGGGCTTAGCTGCAGTCCAGTACTCGCCTAAGTTTGAAAAATCCTACCGAGTGGAGAGCAACCCTCCCACTCGAGGGCTTAGCTGCAGTCCAGTACTCGCCTAAGTTAGTAAAATCCTACCGAGTGGATAGCAACCCTCCCACTCGGAGGCTTAGCTGCAGTCCAGTACTCGCCTAAGTTTTAAGAAGTCCTACCGAGTGGAGAGCAACCCTCCCACTCGGGGGCTTAGCTGCAGTCCAGTACTCGCCTAAGTTAGAAAAATCCTACCGAGTGGAGAGCAACCCTCCCACTCGGAGGCTTAGCTGCAGTCCAGTACTCGCCTAAGTTTGAAACACATCCCTATCCGCAAGGACGACGAGGTGCAGGTCGACTGCAATCTTCTCCTTAGGAGCTGCGCCACAAATACAATGTGCACTCCATCCCTATCCGCAAGGACGACGAGGTGCGGGTTGACTGCAACCTTCTCCTTAGGAGCTGCACCACAAATACAATGTGCGCTCCATCCCTATCCGTAAAGACGATGAGGTGGAGGTCGACTGCCATGCGTGCTCCATCCCTATCCGCAAGGACGATGAAGTGCAGGTCGACTGGAGTCTCCACCTCAGAGCTGCATCTCAAGCACAAAGGTTATTCCGAGCGAAGAACAAATTCCACTCGAAGGCAAACGCAAGCATATTCGGAAATAAACCACGTTCGGATAAATCCTAAAGTTCCGGACGACAGATCAAAATTATTCGAGCATCAAGCCCGAAGAAGTTTAACGGTTACACAATCACTTGGCATTCCGAGGCAAATAAAGGTGGAGCATAATGTTTTTCGGTCACGCATCAGGAGAAGGACTGGCTGGGTCGCATATACTGTCAAGGTCTATTCTATCTGCAATACGAGTGGCGGCATCAAGGAAATTGTCCATGAAGGACTGGAAAGTGTGTCTCTTTGTGTTAGCAACCTTGAGTTCCGCCAGCTTGTCTTCTTTGATGTCTTTGCAGTGCACTCGGACCAAGGACAACGCGACATCGGCGCCACAGCGAGCGGATGACTTCTTCTGTTCTTGCACTCGCTCGGGGATTTGATTCAGTCGAGGCATCTGGGACTCAAGATCTTGAGACACTTTCGCCTGAGGCCAGAGTTCAACATCAACCCGAGTCATCGCATCTTTCGGGCGGGCAAGATAAGCAACCGCGCTGTCCATACGAGATTCCAACCACAACACATTCATCGCAACATCATCCTTGACTGGACAGTTTATGGGATCAAGACCCGTCTCGACCCGCCCAGTTCCTGCTTCAAAGTCTTGGCAAAACTCTGCACAGTCGAGTAAATGGTGAGTCGATAGTTTAATTAGACTTGGCAGTCGACAGAAATAAGACAGATTAATCAGTACCTTCAAGTTTTAAGACCAGCTTTGCAGCAAGCTGGCCCAGATAAGACTCCAACTCGCCATTCTTGGCCCTGAGACTCCCAAGCTCGTCAGTCAGTTTGTCCTTGTCCTTCTTCAGTCGCTCGACCTCCCGATTGGCGTCAAAAATAGCAGTCTTCAGCTTGGAGTTCTCTTCTTCTAACTTGCTAACTGAAGCGAGCTTCTTGTCAGCAAGCGTTGTTTTCTCTCGCGCTTCCTTCTGTGCCGCGGCAAGATCCAGATCCTTCTTCTCCAAAGTCTGCTTCATTTTCTCTAAAGAAATAACATTCTTCAGACGGGTTTGGAGTTGGCGGTTTTCACTACATACATCTGCTCGAATGGAGTCACTCGGTTCAAAAAATGGAAAGGAAAAGTGCTAGCAGTGAGATATACAGTTGGCGATTGGTTACCTCCCAAGGCAGCTACTTCATCACGAGCGGTCTTGAGATTCTTCTTGGCCAATTCCAGATCAAGGTTGAGGTTGATTTGCTGTTTGTTCATTGTAGAAAGCTGAGCCCCAAGATCACAAGATTTCTGCAGTTAAAGCCATATCAACCGACTGAAATAAAAAGACATCACAATGATAGCTACTCTATGACTACCACCGAATCAAACATTCAACGACAGTCTCGGGGACTACACAGTGGGTGCACTTAGCGTGCACCCACTGATTTTGTAAAAAAAGAGAGGTTCGGATTCTCAGACCACAGTCGACTGCCCGCAGCCAACTATGGTCTCGGGGACTACACCCAGTGGGTGCACTCAGCGTGCCCCCACTGGTTTTGATTCCACTCGGCGTGGTCCGCCCAGCTCGAGTTGCAAAAAAAAGTTCCTATTCTCAGATCACAGTAGACTTCCCACAGTCAACTATGGTCTCGGGGACTACACCCAGTGGGTGCACTCTGCGTGCCCCCACTAGTGCAAAGCTTCAGCTCGAATCGACACAAAGAGACGTACAATTTCAAAACAGCTACACCCCAGTGGGTGGTCAGACAAGAAATATGGTCGATCGGAAATCAACTAACCTGGACATTGGCTTGCAGAGCAGCTTCGACGTTGAAGGCTACCTGACTAGCCTCATGCACCACCGTCATTTGCCCCATCACAAGATTCAACTGAAGAAGAGCTTCCTTGGCAGCAGCCGGTGGATCGTCCGGAGTTTGATATACAGTAAAAAGTGATGAAGGCAGAGCAATCGAAGCAGCCGCCGGATCTGAAGCTTGGAGTTGTATTGGCGTAGCAGAAATCTGAGCAGCTGATCCAGATGGTCAATCAGTCGACAACGGGACAGCGAAGGTGACGTTGGTTCGAGCCGGATCTGTAGGCCGCTCGACTGCCGTCCCTGGCGTCACGGTCGACTGAGGAACCTGGACTTCAGGCGCTCTCTTGCCTAGTTCCTTGTCCTTCCTCCTCCTCCCTCTCAGCAGTACTTCTTCATCGTCCGGGAGCACAACAATGTCTCGTGGAGCTACAATGAACAGAGAAAGTCATAAAGAGAGCTGACAATCAATCCAGTCGTCCAAATGAATTCGAATCGGGCAGACTTACCGGCTTTGGAGGTAGCAGCGTCGTCAGTTTCCTCGTCGTCTGGAGTCTTGTCAGTGTCCATATCAGTCGCAGCCGAGGTCAGGCTATAAATTTTCATCATCCACTCGGCCAGAGCAAGAAAACCGGTCGGAACAAAAAAAACGGTCGAAACAAGAAAATCAGTCGGAACAAGAAAATACGAGAAGAACATTTACCCAGAAGCAACATGGACGTCCATCTTGATTCTAGGCAAGGTCTTCCGATCCTTCAAAGGATTAATTTTGGGCTGCTTGGTGGCATTCTCAGCCAATTCTGGAGTCGAGGACCGAGCGCGCTTGCGAGGTGGAGCATTCGACACCACAACTTAGCCGCGCCTGACTGCAGGATCATAGTGCTGCTTGGATCGATGTTTAGAACGAGGCGGTGAGTCGGCTACCTCCTCATCGTCCGACTCGTCGCTCTCGTCTTCGTCATCGTCAGCTGGGGACTCCCACTTGCCGCTTTCCTCCGCACTGTCCTCGCCCTCTTGGTCTTGCTCCAGACCTTGTTCACCATTGGGCATTGAATACATCTCCGTGTAGATCTGCAAAACAAGGGACCGAATATAAGTCAGTCGGACCAACAAATAGTCAAAAGATACGTTCAAAAACTCAGTTATGATGACCAGACCTTGTCTGGCAGGTTGCTGTCGCTGAAAGGGTCGACTCTCCTAGCGCCCCTGGGGTTGTCCTTATTCCCGGTGATGCACCTCAACCACTCGGCCACTATTTTGGCCGCCACCTCCTCCGGATGAACCCGAGCAGTGTCACCAGCCCCGGAGTATAGCCACATGGAATGGTCATGAGCTTGGAGGGGTTGAATCCGCCGTCTGAGGAACACCTCGAGCAGGTCCATGCCGGTGACACCTTGGTTGATCAGTTGGACTACTTTCTCGACTAGCATGCCCGTCTCCGCCTTCTCCGTAGCAGTCACTTTCAATGAAGATGGAGTTTGAACACGCTCAAAAGAGAAAGGGGGGAGCCCGGTCGACTGGCCTGGGGTCGCGATATCCTGGCAGTAGAACCAGGTCGACTGCCAGCCCCTGACCGACTCCGGAAGAGTCATCGAAGGGAAATAACTCCTCTTCCTCTTTTGAATACCCAGACCCCCACACATCTGAATAACATGGGTCTTCTCGTCGTTTGAGTTCGCTTTCTTCACAGTTTGGGATCGGATGGTAAAGATGTGCTTAAAAAGACCCCAGTGCGATCGGCACCCCAGGAAATTCTCGCACATGGATACGGATGCAACAAGATATGTGATGGTATTGGGAGTAAAATGGTGGAGTTGGGCCCCAAAGAAATTCAGGAAACCTCGAAAGAAGGGATGTGGTGGAAGCGAGAAGTCGCGGTCGACATGAGTGGCGAGCAGAACACACTCACCCAGTCGCGGCTGTGGCTCCGTCCCCCCCCCCCCCCAGCAGACGCGCAGACTTATGGACGATCAGCCCTAACTCGGCCATATCGTCCAGGTCCTCTTGCCGAAGCAAAGATCGGATCCAGTCTCCTTGGATCCAACCCGACGGCAGCCCCGAGCGCGATGAAGACCCCCGATTCATCTTCTTGTTCTTCGCCGCCGCCGTCGCCTTCTTCGCACGCTCTAGCGCCGCCATTTTTTCCTTCCCCATGGCGGCGGAGCGACGACATCGAGAATGGAGAGGCTGGACGAAGTGGAGATGCGGGGGGAGGAAGAAGGGAAATGGACGCGCACAGTGCAGGCGCCTCGGACTCTCCGCTTTTAAAGGCCTACTTCCGAGTGGCTGACGCGTGGGCCCGAGCGATCCTATCAAATCCCCCAACAGTCGCACACGGGATACGTGGCGAAAAAGGTGGCACGGAAATCGAAACGTCCTATTATCTTCTCCACTTGCCGCGGAGAGCTCCGCTTGGCGCGCTTCCACCAAAATTTCAAATCCCGCAAAATCCAGGATCCTTTACAACTGATCACGCCAAAGATTTCATGTCAGAGATATCACTCGACAGATGAAATTGTATAAACCAGTGGGCAATTTCTGAATCGATCAAGGCGACTGAAATGAAGCTGAAGTTCTAACAACTAGCCTCCACTTGGAGATAAAGACAAGTCAAAGCAAGAGTAAAAGCAAGGTCAACTTCATCCTTCTTTTTCACTCAAACCTCGATCAATTCGGGGGCTAATGATGAGGACACAAACCTGGGGTAGGGTAATAGGCCTGACCTATATGTCCTACCTAAGGTCCTTGTCCTAAGAGCAAAGAAATTCAAGAATCAAAAGAAGGGATCCAGCAAAGATGTCTAGTGAAGTCCACTCGACCTACCATTCACTCGGAGACCCCTCTTTATCCAGGTCACTCGACCATCAAACCACTCGATATATAAGAAGACCTAAAGCCGCTCTACGCAGCAACAGTCAGACATTTACTCATATATTTAATGATCATTTGTAGCACTTCATTGCAGGCGTTACCTGTAACGCCACCTCTTTATGTACATTGAATCCTATGTAACGGAGGGGAGCTGGGGTCCTGGCGCACTCTATATAAACCAACCCCTCCTCTGGGACAAGGGTTCGCACCCTCTGTAACTCACACGCTTATAATCCAGTCGACCGCCTCCGCGCCCCGAGACGTAGGGCTGTTACTTCCTCCGAGAAGGGCCTGAACTCGTAAAACTCGCGTGTACAACTCCTCCATAGGTAAGATGTTGCCTCTACACTCCTACCCCCCATTCTACTGTCAGACTTACAACCACGACAGTAGCCTCAATCTACTCTACCAAGGCACTGTCCGCAAAATGGGCATTGACCCTTCAAGGATCAAGCCCACCACAACTACCTTCAAGTGAGTAATACCCAGCGTAGAAGCTCACGTGTAAGTGCATCTAGTGCCCCTTAGTGATTCTGGTGTATTGAAGACTTATAGGTTAAGGGTCTAATGCGTTTATGAGTGTACACAAGTCTATAAGTCTATAAGGAGTTTGATATTTACAGCGAAATTCGACCCCTAAAAATGAAGTTCTTCGACTGAAGACTTTGGTATTCTGAAGACTTTCTAAAGACTTTGGAAGTGAAGAAATTGGTGTGACCTTGAAGACTTGGTATTCATTTGAGGAACATGAAGCGTGAAGAATTTTGTTTTCGTAGTTTCGTTTTCTCTTTCTTGAGTCATAGGAAACACCGTACTGTTAAAGGGGGACGAGGAAATACTAAGAAAAATTTCAATGTGATGCTCAACTCAAAATCCTACACCTTCCAATCCCTTCGAGTGAAGCCATTGGAAATCTCATACAGTTCAGTCAATTTCTTCAAAGGATGTAGACGAAGTTCTTCCGGTCGCCGAGGAATTTGTTCTGACCGAGGAGTTAGGAATTCGCCAGGCGGATTGCCTACGATGATGAACATGATAGCCCCGAGGAATTTGTACCTCAAATTTTCGACCGTTCTTTGTACTACGCCACCTGTCCCAAAATATCTTATCCACCTAACGGTCATATCATTGAAGGGCATTTATGTCTTATCATGTCGGGCTGCTCCCTAGGCTATAAATAGCCGCCCCCTACAACCACTAGCTGGTTGGCTACTCCGAGAGAAACTGACACTTTTCAATTGAGAGCATCCCATCCTCCGAGGACTTTTGAGTGAAAATCATCAAGTGAGGCAAACCCAAACCCAAACACCTACAAACCCAAAGTGATTGAGCATCACTGAAGAGATTGATCCTGCGTGGATCCGACGCTTGTTACCTTTGAAGACTGTGCTTCTTCCAGATGGTTAGGCGTCATGGTCTAGAGCATCCAAGAGGAATTGTGGATCGCCAAGTGACCAAGTTTGTGAAGGTTTGGAAGTCGCCTGAAGACTTACCACGAGTGATTGGACGAGGTCTGTGTGACCTTAGTTCAAGGAGAATACGGTGAGGACTTGGTGTCCCGAGCTGCGTCTTGAGGATCGGGTGTCCGGGACTGTGTGTCCTCGAGTTTAAATACTCAGCCGCTCCAACCAGATGTACAATTGAGACAACAGTTGGAACTGGTCTACCAAATCATTGTCTTCACCAAGCTTACTGGTTTTATTTCCTCAACTCTTTCATTTCCTCATTACTGTGTTAAGTGCTTCATCATATCTGTGTTTGAAGACTTTGACTGAAGACTTTCTCTATTTCCTCAGTTCAATTTCTTCAGTCTGTTTGTCTTCATCTTGTGTTATCCTGTGATTACGCTTCATACTCTGTGCTTGTCTTCATTTCATCATGATGACCATGGATGTATTCTGTTATGCTTACTTCTCGAGTACTTATTCATTGCAAGTAGTTCTTCGCTAAGGAATTTCCTCACCGGCAAATTCCTCAGTGAAGAATTCATAAACATCGCCTATTCACCCCCCTCTAGTCGATATAACGCACTTTCAATTGGTATCAAAGCAAGGTACTCCCTTGTTCTGTGTGATTTTGGTTTAACCGCCTGGAGTTTTAGTTATGTCGACCGCAGGTATGAAGAAAGTGAAATGCCCCATCTTTGACGGTCACGAGTATCCCAAGTGGAAGGCCATGATGAAGAAGCGTCTCATGGCGATGAACAGTGAATCGTGGACCGTCATCGAGATTGGTCTTACTGATGCATGCAAGACGGCGGGAGCTGATGACATTTGCAAGTACACTCTTCTCAACCTCACGGCGAAGGATGTCATCTGCCTCGCCTGCTTCAAAATCAGTTCAGGAACATCATGCATCTCGATCATGCGAACCTTATCCGGGACCGTCTCTCTGAGGTCTATGAAGGTCATCGAACCCGTCATGGTCCTTGGTTTGAGTACTTCAAGGAATCTCCCAAAGCGATGACATTCGAACCAGAATCATCATCCTCTTCATCATGCCTCATGGCAAAAAGTTCTGAGGTAACTGAATGCTACCTATCCGAGTCTAGTGATGATGAATCTGGTGATGAATTTGGACCCAGCTATGTCAAACTTGCTTCCCTTGCCACTAAACAACAAAGAGCTTTGTAAAAAGTTCAATATATGCTAAATAAGAGCGATGATATGTTGCGTGAAGAAATGGGTCATTCAAAAGCTTTGGCTGAAAGTCTTCAGAGACTTCATACTAAGTATGACACCCTTCAAGATCAACATAACACTCTCTTATCTGATCATGAGAAACTTTCTTATGAATTTCTTCAAAGAAAGCAATATCTTGAGAAGCTAAGAGTGAGTTATGAAGATCTTCTAAGGGAGCGCGATTCATTACTTGCTCAACAAATCAGCGCTTCTCAGGAAGAATTTGTTCCTCCATGCTTAAAGTGCATTGAACGTGAATCTGCTAATTCTTCACCTGAATGTTCAAATGCTTCTATTGTTACAAATTCTTCACCTGCCTCTGCTATCACTAATTCCTCATCTGAGGACATTGCTAGTATCACTGACGATGCAGGGTTGAAGGAATTGTACATGACAGCATGTACAAAAGCCTCAAAGGGCATCAGACTCTTTGTGATGTGCTTAAAAAGCAGATTCTCAATAGGAACCCTAGGAAAGAGGGTATTGCCTTTGAGAGGAAAATCAATGTTGATGGTACATATTGGAAGCCTGAGCAGTACCCCAAAACATCATGGGTTGCTGCAAAGGGACCACCAGTTGATCCATCTAACTTATCTGGCTTTACATGTGAATCTCCTTATTTTCTGATGAGTCATTTGACTCCAACTATAAACTGTTCAAAAATCCGAATGGTGAAGTATTTGCTAGATATGTTGGCACTAACTATAGGAACGGTTCCCCTATGAAGAAAATCTGGGTTCCCAAAAGGTGCCTTGAAAGTCTTTAGGTGAATGTCCTCATGACACCACTTGTGAAGAATAGGAACCCCAGATCAAACTCTTCATATGGATCCAAGTCCTCATACAGACCAAATTCCTCACGTGGATCAAATTCCTCAAAAGGATCAAAGTCCTCACATGATTATCATCATGCTAACAACTCTGTTTCGCAGGGTAGAGCTAAGGGCTATGAATATGTACATTATTCCTCGAACCATTATGTTCATAAGTCCTCGAATAATTTCTCTGCTTATTCATATGCTTACCCTAACCCCTCTTATGTGAAACGAAATGGTCTGGCTTCTTTGCCACCATTATCATATGGAGCTCGCAGAGTGATGAACTCTATGCCACCCCTTCAGATGTGGGTGGTGAAGAAAAAGAACTAATCTCTTCTGCAGGGTCAGGTCTCCAGACGTGCTTTAACGTCTGAAGAATTTGCTGGGGGCCTGACATAAAGGCCTGAAAGGATGCATGCTAATCATGAAGAAATGAACTTTAATTTGACACGTCCTCATACTCCTATATCTGTTTTACTGCTTGATGAAATTCATCTGATGAATTTGATATCATATTCTTCACTGATGAAGTATATGAGTTCGTAAGCTGCACTAATTCATCTGCAGGATGATCAACCCAAAGCCACTGAGTGGGTCCTCGATAGTGGATGTACAAATCACATGACTGGTGACAAGAATCTGTTGATTGATGCTCCCTTATCACCATCACATCTAAATCATATCATCTTCGCTGACAAAGGCAAAAGTCAGGTATTGGGTCTAGGTAAGGTTGCGATCACAAAGGATCGACACATGGACGAAGTCATGCTTGTTGAGTCCTTAGGATACAACCTTATGTCTGTCTCAATGCTTTGTGATCTTGATATGGTTATTGTCTTTGGCAAGTATCGTTGTGTTGTGGTTATGGAAGCTGACAATTCCAAAGTCTTCGAAGGCTTTAGGAGAGGAGACTTGTACATTGTTGATTTCTCTACAGGACCTCAACCAGCCATGTGCCTACTTGCAAAAGCTTCAGAAGGCTAGCTATGGCATCGACAACTTGGTCACGTAGGCATGAGGAATTTGCACACGCTTGCAAAGAAGAAGCATGTCATTGGCATTGAGAATGTTAAATTCCTCAAGGATCACTTATGCGGAGCCTGTGAAGCTGGAAAAATGATCAAGGCCAAGCATCCAGCAAAGACTATCATGACCACTACTCGACCATTCGAATTGCTTCACATGGACCTCTTTGGTCCTAATCATTACTCAAATCACTAATGATGCATCTCTATATAGCTTTGTTATTGTTGATGATTACTCTCGTTACACATGGGTACACATTGTTACTTACAAACATGAAGTGCAGGAAGTCTTCAAACGATTTTCCTCGAGGGCTTCAACCAACTTTGGTGTGAAGATCAAGCACATCAGAAGTGACAATGGAACCGAGTTCAAGAATTCTGGTCTTGATGACTATCTTGATGAACTTGGTATTACTCATGAGTTATCTGCTCCTTATACTCCTCAAAGAAATGGCGTCGTGGGAGCGCAAGAATGTAACTCTTGTTGAGATGGCTCGCACTATGCTTGATGAGTACAAGACGCCTCGTCACTTACGGATTGAGGCAATTTACACTGCGTGCCACATCATCAACAGGGTATATCTTCACAAATTCTTCAAGAAGACTGCCTATGAACTCCTCAATCGACAAGAAACCCAATGTGAGTTATTTCAAAGTCTTCGTGCTAAATGTTGGATTAGAGATCCTCATCACAATGCTAAATTTGCACCGAAAGCACATGAAGGTTTTATGCTTGGTTACGGAAAGGACTAGACACCTACGTAGTCTTCAACAATGTTCTTCACAAGATTGTTGAAACTGTAGATGTGCTTGGTTCGATGAAACTAATGGCTCACAAAGAGAGCACCTACCTTCTATGATAGATGAAACAGCACCGAGGATTCTATCAAGTTTAAGGCTCTTGAGGATGTCATTCCCTCTTGAAGAATCTGTGAAGAATTCATTCCAAGTGAAGAACGTCGAAATGATGCACCAAGAAAATCTTTGAAGAAAATGGTGCTGAAGAAAATGCTGATCAAATTCCTCAAAGACAGCCAGCTCATACTCGCGTTGCAAAAGAAGTGCAAGTTGAAAAGATCATCGATGACATTGAAGCACCAGGTCCTCTCACACGCTCAAAAGCTTCACATTTATCTAACTTTTGTGGGCACTATGCTTTTATTTCTATTAGAGAGCCCACTAAGGTAGATGAAGCATTTCTGGAACCTGAGTGGATTCAGGCCATGCAAGAAGAATTACATCAGTTCAAGCTCAACAACGTCTGGGAACTAGTCAAACGTCCAGATCCTCGCAAGCATAATATCATTGGCACAAAGTGGATCTACCGCAACAAGCAAGATGAAAATGGCCTTGTGGTGAGGAATAAGGCACGACTTGTAGCTCAAGGCTACACACAGGTTGAAGGAATTGATTTCGATGAAACTTTTGCACCTGTTGATAGACTTGAGGCTATTCGCATATTACTTGCTTATGCTAACCATCATGATATCACTTTATATCAAATGGATGTGAAAAGTGCATTCCTCAATGGTAAGCTTGAGGAAGAAGTATATGTTGCTCAACCCCCAGGTTTTGAAGATCCTAAGCATCTTGACAAAGTCTTCAGACTCAATAAGGCCCTCTATGGCCTCAAGCAGGCCCCTCGGGCGTGGTCTTCAAATTCGCCAACAGCGCAATGGCATATTCATATCTCAGGAGAAATACCTCAAGGATGTTCTGAGGAAATTCGGCATGCAAGATTGCAAAGGTGTCAGAATTCCTATGCCCACAAATGGCCATCTATGCACTGATGAAAATGGTATTGACTTGATCACAAGGTATACCGCTCCATGATTGGTTCTTTATTGTACTTATGTGCATCTAGGCCAGATATAATGCTTAGTGTTTGCATGTGTGCCCGATTTCAAGCTACACCAAGGAATCACACCATAAGGTCAGAAGCATATTCTTCGATATCTAGCTCACACACCAACACTAGGATTATGGTACCCCAAGGGCTCGCTTTTGATCTCATTGGATATTCTCGACTCGACTATGCCGGGTGATCGTGTGGACCGCAAGTCAACATCTTGTAGTTGTCATTTCCTCGAGACGATCTTTGGTCTGTTGGTCCTCAAAGAAATGTAACTGCGTATCACCGCTTCATCTGCGGAAGCTGAGTACATTGCTGCTGGTTCTTGCTGTGCTCAATTGCTGTGGATGAAGCAAACTCTCAAGGACTATGGCATCAACATGAAGAATGTGCCTCTCTACTGTGACAATGAGAGTACCATCAAGATTGCTCAAAACCCAGTTCAGCACTCGAAGACAAAGCACATTGAGGTTCGTCATCATTTTCTTCGTGATCATGCGTTGAAGGGCGACATTTCTATTGAGCATGTGAAGAATGAAGAACAACTAGCCGATATCTTCACAAAGCCCTTGGATGAGAAGAGATTTAGCAAGTTGCGGTGTGAGCTAAATATCTTAGAATCTTCGAATGTTCTTTGAATAGGACACTCATCCTAACACTTATGCAAAATTGATGACTTAGATGTGCAACACATGAAGAAACGTTTTTCTTCAGTCAATGAAGAACAACACTCTAAGTGTGAAGAAATTAATGAAGAATTTGATTCTCAGAACCCTACGACAATTGTACGCGGTGTCTGAAATCATCATTCTTATACGGTGGGTCACGTCACCAACAAAGTTGAGAATCTTCATTTTGAGTTTTTCCTCAGTTTTGAAATTCCTCAGTTTTGAAATTCTTCAGTTTTTCAAATTCTTCAACTTTGCAAAATATTCACTGGTTCCGTCGTTTTTCTTCATTGGCTATATATATATGGGTTTATCCTCTACATCATTCACTTATGGCTATTTCCTCAAGTTGTTCTTCTGCTAAGTGAATGTGATCGGACCCTTCCCCCTCTATGCTATACTCAACCCAATCTATTCACAAATTGTTCATGTGCGTTCTATTTGAAACTCGTTCAAAATCTTCACTGTGTCCTTGTCAGCTGGAGAATTTGCGAATGGAACTTTTAACTTAGCTTATCCAAATTTTCGGCTTTGCCGCTCAAACCGTTCCGCTTCCCACGATAGACTTATATATTCACCCATGATCTAACACGATCTCCACTTTTCAGTACGTGGGTGACACATGTCATGCGAATGAGAAGGGTCAGGGGCACGTTCGTCCTAAATCTTTGGGCGAACAGTTTTTCACCGTGGCTATAAATACCCCCTCTCCCCTTCCTCACTTCCTTTACTCCGCTCGACCTCTCTCTCCCACTCGAGCTTCTCAAACCCTAGCACCGCCGTTACTTCATCATCGCCGGTGAGGAAGAGCTTCACTGCCTCGACCTCGTCGCCGTCGTACTCGCGCCGGTCGTGGAAATCTTCACTCTGTCACCGCCGTAGCCATCTTCCTCCGCCGAGTTAGGGCGTGGAAGATCTGCACTGACGAACTTCACCTCTCCATCTCACAGTTCGTCGTGTTCTTCGTTCAGGGTAATTAAAAGTTACTTTTACTGCCCTCTTTGATTCAAATGATTTCTGCAAAATCCTCAAAGGTGTTTTATTCTTCAAATCCTCACACACTAAACACCTCACATGTCATCTGTTCTTGATTCGTTTCTCTAAGCATCATTTTTCTTCAAGATTCCTTAATTGTGTGGATCTTCGATCTATACAACTCTGGAACCTAAGACAAAGAACGCTTAGTGAAATTCTTCAAGACTCATCCGTCAAAATTCCTCAAACTTGTTCTTTTTAAAAACCTTACGAGAACGCATATGACCTCTCCAAATTCCTCGCAACTATACTCTGTTCACAGGTACTCATGTACGCTGCTTTATCACTATGTTCTCATCAACTTAACTCATTTGCAGCGTTCCTTGAAGAAAAGTTGCATACTTCTTCAGAGAATTCGATTGTTCAAATTCCTCAACTGAAGAAAATGGCAGACGGTAAGAAGCCACAGAAAGGAGGAAAGAAGCCTGAGGTCATGACTTCCTTTGAGATCCCTGATGACATATACAAAGACTATTGCACTCCTGATGAGGCCAAGTTTGGTAAGGAGAACAAAAATCAGCGCAAGGTGCGCATCCAGAGGATAGAAAGGAGATGGGCAAGAGAATGGAGGGAGTACAGGTATGTAACTCCAAAGTACATGAAGAAATTCGCACTCAATCCTCCATGCCCAAGACCACCATTGGCACCTGGCTAAGTAGAAGATCCCACCAGCCTCAAGCGCGGTGAGGATTATCCTGATGAATGGGAAAAGCGCCAAGCCAAGCTGGCCAGGCAAGCCAAAGAAGCAGTGAGAAAATTCAATGAGGACTCTGCTGCTCCTGCCTCTGTTGAGGCCTCTGCTGTCAAGCCAGAGAAATCTATGGCAAAGAAGCCCGCGTGCAAGCCAAGTGCTTCACCTCAAGTGCCTTCAAGGCCTAGTTCCTCAGCAATGCCCTCACGGCCAGAATCCTCAAAGCCCTCACGGCCAATTCCTCATGCTGCTCCTGCTCCTCCAAAATCTTCAGCTCCTCCGCCAAAGTCTTCGGCCGCTCCGACAAAGTCCTCTGCACCTGTGCATCTTGCCACGTGCCAAAGGACGGCAGGCATCTCCATTGCCTCAGGTGTCTCAGCTAGTTCCTCAGCTGCACCAAATTCTTCAATGGGTCCGTCACTACTGAAGAAAAAGGCCACTGCAGGACAAGGTCCTCGCCCTAGTCCTCAGAAGAAGCAGGTTGCCTTCCAAGTACCGTCTGAAGAATACGAAGCTGATGATGAAGAACTTGCTGAGATCATCAGAGACAGGCAAGTCAGGGCCGCTAGAGTCAAAGGCACTAATGTGCCACTGCTATTGGATCCTAAGTTGATCCTCGATTCTATTGATCTCTGGCACAAGGATCCAGACACTCCTATGCCTGATTTCAATTTGACTCCTGGCCAAAGTCACATGTCAATTCCATTTCATCTCTGAAGAAAATGGAAATTTGAGAAGGCCAGTGGATCAAGAAAGCACAATATAGGAAAGAAAAGTTTTGAAGACCAACGTTGTCTCTATGACAATTGATGAGCTTATAAAAATCCAGTCTGAAATCAAAGCCCTCAGCAATAACTTCAATGCCTAGTATGCTGATTGGCAAGGTGCCAAAGTCAGATTTGTTAAATTGACTGAGAAATTCACCTCCAATGTTGCAGCTCCATCGCAACAGAAATTCCTCGGTGAAGCTTCGCTCAAAGAACTGAAGAACATACCAGCACCGCTGATGACTTTCAGACTGCTGAAGAAAAGGTTAGTTCCAGGGCTGATGACTGCATTCCAGCCGCTGAAGACATTGCCAGGGCATCCACTAGTGGTGCGCTTGAAGAAAATGAAGAAGTCAGGGCAACTGCATCAGTTGCGCCTGAAGAAAATCAACCAGATTCCTCTGCTCCTCCTGTGCATACACCAACTCCAATCCTTCCATCTGCATTAGATGTGAAGAAGACCAAGGCTACAGAGCGTGCAGCTGTGAAGAAAAGGAAAGCATCAGCTGCTTCAGATTCCTCAGCTCCAAAGAAAATGAAGCCTATGACAGCTCTTTTGCATATCCAATTGACGCTGTTCCGATCTCAACCATGCCATCAAAGGACCTTGTTCCTTTTGGTGAAGAATATGTGATCCCTAGCGGATCTGATGAAGAAAATCATTCTGCTGCTTCATCAGAGCAGATTGATGAAGAAATTGAAGTGGATGCTATCCCTTCAACACCTGTTGTCTCCTCGCCCATGCCTCAGTTCACAGCTGAAGAGGCTGGCGTTGAAGAAATGGAAGATGAAGACGTGGATATTGGGTGCACTACGCCAGTGATGAATGATGATTTTTGGGAAAGTCAGCACCCCAATTCTCCACTCTTCACCCCTTTAAAGAAAATACCTCAGTCCCCTGCACCAACCGTTCAAATGGGCTCTGAAGAAACTCACCCCACTTCATCTGTACGTGAAGAAATTCCATCCACTAGTGCTGAAGAAACTGCTGCTGCTGATCACTTGAACACGCAGACTGCCACTGAAGAGGAACCAGAAATTCCTCAGCCTGAAGAACCTGAGATTGCGATTCCTTAAGTCGTGATGCAACTCACTGACACTCCACTGCCAAAGCCAAAGGATCCATTCTCAAGGAAGAAAAAGTTCAAGGCTGAAGATTTCTTCGGCGAGCATGTGTTCTTCACAGATTACAACCCTATGATTCTGCTCGCATAAGGAAGAGGTGTTTCTGGACGGCTAGCCAGGCCAATTTCTATTCCTCAGTACTGTTCAACAAAGACAAAGTCTTCGATCATGCACACATTCCTCATGTGGACATGGAATCTCTGCCGGGCTTCGAGTCAGTCCTCAGTGTTCTTCATGATGCTGGACTGTTAAATTTCTGCACTGACATATTTGATTGGAATGAAGAACTCATTCTTCAATTCTTTGCGACGCTGCACATCACAGGAGATTCTGAAGATGTGAACTCATGGGTGCTGGACTGGATGTCAGAAAACACTCACTACAAGGCACCAGCTACTGAATTGCTTCTTGCCCTACCACTCAGTCCTCCCCTTGACGGTGCTCGTTGCGTCTATAGTGAACCTGAGCTTACAAATCACTACATGCAAGTTCTGATGAAGCCTTTGAAGCCAAGGCAGGCCCCACGAACCAAATTCCTCGTCAAGGAATTCTCAGATGTGCCTCGGACTGTCTATCGCATTTTGATTTAAGACATTGAGTCCTATCAAAGGCCACGACTCGAATGAAGAAGAAGTCATTGGCATCATGAAGAATCTGCTTTTCAATATCATTCATGGCGTTCCGTCAACTTCCATGATTTCTTCATGAGGACTCGCCAATGTCGCTATGTCACCTTTTGAGCTGAAGCCTTATGCACCTTGGATTATGAGATTCATCGTAACAAGGTCTTCACTCAATTACAAAGCTGATACTACGAATCATCAGTAGCTACTTGCCTCCGATTGAAGTCCTCAAGCAGACATTTTCCTCGGTGATGACAAAGGCAAGGCCATTGCCAGGATACCAAGGCATTCGTCCATTGGATGGTCAATTTCGCAAGGCACAACACCCGGGATGACTCGCCACCCATGACTCGCCGCCAACACAACCAAGCCAAATCCTCAAGGCACAACACCCAGGGTGATGACTGATCGTGAGGTTCTCCTCAGTCTTCATCAGAAGGTTGATCACAATCATAAATGGGTCAAGCGTCAGTTTGGTTCAATTCTTCACAACATGACCTCAACCCATAATGAAGTGAAGAAAAATCAATACTACCTCCATGAAACCTTCAAACGTACCTGGGCTGTTTTGACTCATGTCTACAACGAAGAAGATATGAAGAAAATGGGTCTCAAGGAAGAATTATATGGGCGTTTTTTTGTTAAGTTACAACTCTCGCTCTTCTGAAACTTTATTGTATCGAGTTGTAATCTTAAACCCGATGGTGCTCTGATAATTTTGATGTGTTCTTCTGCATGCTTATTCCTCGTTATATGTTAATACACGCATGCTGAATTACATCAGTCACCATATTTCATCATGCATTTCAAATTCGTCATATTATATGTCAAATGCGTGTATGAATTACAAGATATAGGGGGCGATCTCCATGATTCAACTCTTCAAGTGTGCATTGCCTCAAAAGCAAATTCCTCACTATGCACATCTTCAAGGGGAGTTCTTCTATATCTTGCAATCAAATTCCTCAATATCAGTATTTACACTTCATATGTTTATTCCCGTTGAAAACTTAACCTATATTGTCATCAATCACCAAAAGGGGAGATTGTAAGTGCATCTAGTGCCCCTTAGTGATTTTGGTGTATTGAAGACTTATAGGTTAAGGGTCTAATGCGTTCATGAGTGTACACAGGTCTATAAGTCTATGAGGAGTTTGATATTTACAGAGAAAGTTGACCCCTAAAAATGAAGTTCTTCTACTGAAGACTTTGGTATTCTGAAGACTTTCTGAAGACTTTGAAAGTGAAGAAATTAGTGTGACCTTGAAGACTTGGTATTCATTTGAGGAACATGAAGCGTGAAGACTTTTGTTTTCGTAGTTTCGTTTTCCCCTTCTTGAGTCATAGGAAACACCGTATTGTTAAAGGGGATCGAGGAAATACTAAGGAAAAAATTCAATGTGATGCTCAACTCAAAATCCTACACCTATCAATCCCTTCGAGTGAAGCCATTGGAAATCTCATACAGTTCAGTCAATTTCTTCAAAGGATGTAGACGAAGTTCTTCTGGTCTCTGAGGAATTTGTTCTTACTGAGGAGTTAGCAATTCGCCAGTGCGGATTGCCTACACAGTGAGGAACATGATAGCCCTCAGGAATTTGTACCTCAAATTTTTGACTGTTGCTGTGCTACATGCCAGCTGTCCCAAAATATCTTATCCACCTAACGGTCATATCATTGAAGGGCATTTATGTCTTATCATGTCGGTATGCTCCCTAGGCTATTAATAGCTGCCCCCTGCAACCACTAGCTGGTTGGCTGCTCCGAGAGAAACTAACACTTGTCAATTGAGAGGATCCCATACTCCAAGGACTTTGAGTGAAAATCATCAAGTGAGGTAACCCAAACCCAAACACCTACAAACCCAAAGTGATTGAGCATCACTGAAGAGATTGATCCTGCATGGATCCGACGCTTGTTACCTTTGAAGACTGTGCTTCTTCCAGACGGTTAGGCGTCATGGTCTAGAGCATCCAAGAGGAATTGTGGATCGCCGAGTGACCAAGTTTGTGAAGGTTCGGAAGTCGCTCAAGACTTACCACGAGTGATTGGACGAGGTCTGCATGTGACCTTAGTTCAAGGAGAATACGGTGAGGACTTGGTGTCCTGAGCTGCGTGCTCAGATCGGGAGTCCGGACTGTGTCCTCGAGTTTAAATACTCAGCCGCTCCAACCAGATGTACAACTGAGACATCAGTTGGAACTGGTCTACCAAATCATTGTCTTCACCAAGCTTACTGGTTCTATTTCCTCAACTCTTTCATTTCCTCATTACTGTGTTAAGTGCTTCATCATATATGTGTTTGAAGACTTTGACTGAAGACTTTCTCAATTTCCTCATTTCAATTTCTTCAGTCTGTTTGTCTTCATCTTGTGTTATCCTGTGATTACGCTTTTTGTACTCTATGCTTGTCTTCATTTCATCATGATGACCATGCCTGTATTCTGTTATGCTTACTTCTGAGTACTTATTCCGCTGCAAGTAGTTCTTCGCTAAGGAATTTCCTCACCGGCAAATTCCTCAGTGAAGAATTCATAAAAATCGCTTATTCACCCCCCCCTCTAGTCGATATAACGCACCTTCAAGGATCAAGCCCACCACAACTACCTTCAAGGGAGTAAAATACCCGGCGTAGAAGCTCAAGTCACATGCTCAATTTCACTAGAAGTCGTCTTCGGTTCACCGGAAAACTTCCGACGCGAAGACTTGATCTTCGATATTGTCCCATTCCGCATTGGCTACCATGCACTGCTCGGGCGGACCGCTTTTGCTCGTTTCAATGCGGTCCCAAACTACACTTATTTAAAGCTTACGATGCCCGGTTCACGCGGCACCATAACGATCAACGGAAACACGGAACGCTCCCTCCGCACTGAGGGGCACACTGTGGCAATCACAGCCGAAGTACAAAGTGGCCTCCTCAAGCTGCATATCTCATCGGCCATTAAACCGCCGGCCTCTACTACACAGGACCGGTCAATTTTAGAGCTGGATTAGCAGCTCCGCCTCCGTCATTCGCCTCTTATGCCCGTGGAGTTTGCACTGTGCATACATAATTATGCACTCAAAATACCTTGGCCATCGACGGAGCCACAATACGGACAGGCCTACAAAGCGGTTCGTACGGACTATTAGCCTCTTCTCTTTTCTAACTATTTTCTTTTTACCACAGGTGAATCAATACCTGTCCGTCCTATGGACCTGAAAGGACTCTTCATGAGCCCGGCTTTCCTACAAATAACCGGGGACTGCTCCCTTTAAGGAAGCCTTTTAGCAGAATCACAGGTAGAGCAGTCGTGCGACAAGAGGTCCAAAAGATTTTGTAGACCAAAAACTCTATTTCAAACCTGTATAGAGCCTTTTTCCTCAGCCCTCGACCCCTGGCACGTAAAATGGCCTGGGAGGTGGTGTCATAATCTGCAAGATTACGTTCGACATATCAATCGGATTTTAGTGAACATAATCCGTCTTCAGTATTTGCTTTTCCGCATACAAGCGTACCTTGCTTCTTCGGTTGTTTTCATGCAAGACACCTCGGCACAAATCGCCAGGGGCTTGATACGGCAACATATTGTTTGCCGAAAAAGTCCGAATAGCTTTATAGCACACTTTGGCGTCACGAGTTTGGCATTATATGCATCAACTCTGAATCATGTCTTTGGTCAATAGTTGGGTTGCCCAGCTCCTGTGCTTGCTACCCTACATTCCGTCTTATCGGCTAGGGTAGTAAAGGGAGAACTACTGTGATTGTATTTTCGGTTCACCTGGTCAAACACCTCAGTAGTGAAAGACGAAAACTGACTGTCATGATGTGGCGAGAGCTGGTCAACCACTCGGTGACTTATCAGAATCTTTTGCGATTTCTTCCGTATTACACGAAGGACAGTTTTTTTGGTCACCTATGTAACGCAACCGTATTCGGATAATTGCGTACATACCAGGGGCTACATAGTAGACCCACCGTAAAACTCCTACGGCTAAGTGAAGGTGTTAAAGCCCTATATTCTGATTGCCTAGTTCGCCGCACTGACACCTCCGTTCCGGACCAAGACGTTGGGTCAAGAGTGATCAGGTGCCATCCTGAACACCCCCATATTATACGCGAGGGGGCTGAAGCCGACGACTGGCAAACTTTCAGGTTATAAGAAACAGCCGCACAGGAGGAAATAATGGCAAAGGTATATAACACAACTTTAATGTATCATAATATTGTTTTCACAATTCCGGTACATTTATTCAAATATAATATCCTTCGAGCACTGACCCTCTATCAAGCGGGCGCCCTCTAGGACGTCCTCCAAATAATGCTCTGGCGTGCGATGGTCCTTGCCTCCAGGCGGACCCTTGGTTGCAACATCAGTGGCCTTCATCTTTGCCCAGTACATCTTGATGCGGGCGAAGGCCATCCGGGCACCTTCTGTGCACACCGACCGCTTGACGACGTCAATACGCAGCACTGCATCAACAAGCCGCTACACCAAACCTAAATAGCTGCTCGGAACGGGTTCGGCCGGCCACAGCCGAACCACGACATCCTTCATGGCAGCTCCGGACATCTTGTGTAGCTCGGCCCACTAGGCCATCTGTTCGTTCAGCAGCGCCGGACGCCTTGCCACGTTGAACTGCGACCAGAAAAGCCTCTCCGCAGCACGTCCTTCCTGTGCTTGGAAGAATTGTGCCGCATCAGAAACTCTCTTCGGCAGATCCAAGAACGCGTCTGGAGAACTCCACATTTGGTTAAGCAGAGTATACTTTGGGTCGCCGAACTTAGTCTGTAAAAGAAAGGGCTTACCAGCCGCTATCTCCCCAGCCTGTCAAATCTCCTCCCGAGCCGCTCTAGATTCGGATAGCGCTTCTTTCGCCTTTATTAAGGCGTTGTCGAGTTTGGCTGCCTTGGTTTTGTTATCCTCCTCGAGAGATTTGCACCTGCTAGTGGCATCCTTCAGCTCCTGCTCCATGGTAGATACTTTCTCCTGGCACTGGTGCTGAGCGGCCTATTCAGCCTTCAAATCCGCAGCCGCCTTCTTGGTAGCCGCGTTGCTCACCCTGGCCTGCTCCTTGGCCCAGGCAAGTTCAGCCCGAAGGGTCTCAACCGCGGCAGCACCATCTACAGTTATGCATGTCACAGTATATGATTTTTCAGCCTCGTGCTTATACTAGCATACATGCATAAACAAGCTGCCCCAACACATACCTTGTGCCTCGTCGAGCCGCCTGTTAATAAGAGTGATGTCCTCATCCGCTAACTCAAGTTTCTGCTTTAGATCTGCAACTTCCATAGCTTGGGCGGTCGCCATGGACGTAACAACTGGTGTTCGAATTAATTAGCTTACTTCATTAGCATATCTTTTTGATCCTCTGATCGCCTCCCTGTGGAAGCCGACCAGAGCCTTAGGGGCTACTATCTATACACGGGCGCATTGTGCATGTAAAAGTCATTAAGCTATTACATTGCATCCTCGAAGCCTCTCAACAGGCCCATGAAAGCTTCATTCAATCCGCTTTTCACGGACAGAACTCTTTCAACTACCGTACCCATTAAGGTACGATGTTCCTCTGAGATGGACACACTTTTTAATGTGCTCATCAGAGTATCCGGCACCTCCGATTCCTGGAGGCTGCTGCGGGAGTATGCATTCCCTTCAAAGGGATACATCGGCTCGACCGTAGAGTTGTCTTCGGCTGTAAGCCGGATAATTCGGGGCCTTCATCACTGGCCCCCGTAGGGGCTGCACCCCCTGGACCCTTGATGATCGAAGTACCACCCTCAGGCGTTGTTTTATTGTCTCCCACGCCGCTTGATAGTCAGGGGAGATTCTCCAAGATGACACCTCGAAGTCGTCTGCCCTAAGAGGCGAGGAAGCATGAGAAGGCGTCTCGCTTTCTATCATCCCCGGAGATAAGTCCCCTGGTGAGGAGGACTGTCGGGGTGGACTGTGGGCCGAACTGCAAGCATATAGTTTAAATGTTACCCCCGCAACCCAAAAAGAATGGGATATGTCTAGAGCATCCTTGTTCACTTACGATTCGGCAAGGGGCTTGTCCCTAGAGAGGTGCCTTGCAACAACATCGGCTTCGGAACCTGAACCATATGGTAGGGATACCTTCTCTCTCTTGGGTGCCTCCACCACCAAGTCTTCAGATGCAGTCCTTTTCCTCCCATGAGGGGAAGGGATATCACGTTCTCCTTCCCCTTCGTCTTTGGAAGAAGGAGCTTCAGTCTCCCCGGACATAGTGTCCGGCATACTTGTAGAGTGGAGGCCGCTTTCGTCCTCTTCGCTCTTCTTCTTGTCCTCTTGCGCTGGCACTTGATACGGCGCCGGGACCAGCATCCTCGTCAACACGGGATCGGCCGAGTCTTCGGGAGTGGAGCTAAACACCTAATTCGTTCCGCCTTCTGTATCCAGTCCTGGTCAAAGATAGAGCTCTCAGTACATCGCTATGGGATAATCAACCGAACTGCAGTCAGAAATCAGGTGCTTACCGAGGTATCAGGATGGTTACAGTCGAGACCAATGTCCTCTGATGTGTCCGGCCACTGCTTTCGAGTCTTGAAGAATAGTTTCCACATCCCTTCGTGCGATGTGCCGAAGAATTGCTGAAGGGTCCGCGGTCCTTCCGGATTGAACTCCCACATGCGGAGAGGCCGTCGCTGGCACGGGAGGATCCGACGGACTAGCATCACTTGGATCACGTTGATAAGGCCAATGTCCCTTTCGAGGATACTCCGGATACGACTTTGCAGCGTCTGTACTTCATCAGCTGATCCCCAGTCCAGCCCCTTATTTATCCATGATGCGAGCCGCGATGGAGGGCCAGATCAAAACAGAGGTGCGGCCGCCCATTTGGTGCCGCGAGGTTCGGTGATATAGAACCACTCCTGTTGCCATGAGTTGGAGGTTTTCGTTAAGGTGCCTTTTGGCCAGATAGTGTTGGCGAGCTTGCTCACCGTAGCACCGCCGCACTCTGCTTGCTCCCCGTTAACTAGCTTCGGCTTCACATTGAAAGTCTTGAGCCATAGGCCGAAGTGTGGGGGATGCGGAGAAAGGCTTCGCACACGATGACGAATGTCGAGATATGGAGAAAAGAGTCCGGAGCTAGATTGTGAAAATCTAGCCCATAACAGAACATGAGGCCGCGAACGAAGGGGTGAAGAGCAAACCCTAGCCCGTGGAGGAAGTGGGAGATGAATACAACCCTCTCACCGGATTTTGGTGTGGGGATGACCTACCCTTTAGTAGGGGGCCTGTTGGGGATTTTAGTAGTTAGGTACCTCGCCTTCCGAAGCTTCACGATATCCTCCTCGGTGACCGAGGAGGCTGCCCACCTACCTTGGGAGATGGGTCTGGACATAACTAGAGGGCCTGGTAACAATGGAAGAAATCGAATCCTGGGCGCTGGAGCCTGAGGTTGGGAAGGTTGAGGAAGAGGTAGACGTGGGGGGAGAAAGACGGGTCTGAACCCCTTTGTAAAGGCGAAGAATATCGAACGCCTCCTCAGGGCCTTAAAGCTCGCCTGTTCCCAAGGGATCGCCAACAACACGGTTGGATTACCCACGTCCATATTAATGAGGATCCCGTGATAAGGGGACACGATCTCTGCTTCGACAAGACGTGCCAATGGAAACCGCATCTAGAAACACGGAGCGGGTGGGTAAAAAACGGTTTGAAATAATGACCAGGCGGAGACGTGGCGTCTCACTACAGAAAATGTCAGTAGATGGGACTTGTTAAATATTATACTCTTTGCGGAGCTTATTTTGCAGAGCCGGACACGGTCTCTGTGCTCAAGGACTACTTTGAAGTATTCAGAGGAGGAACCCGCCTTGCAATGCCGAAGACAATCTGCGCACCGGACACATCGTCATTGAAGCCTGGTTCAGGGGCTACTGAGGGAGTCCTGGATTAGTGGGTCCTCGGGCGTCCGGGCTATGTAATGTGGGCCGGACTAGTGGGCCATGAAGATACAAGACAGAAGACTTCCTCCCGTGTTCGGATGGGACTCTCCTTTGCTTGGGCGGCAAGCTTGGCGTTCGGATATGAAGATTCCTTCCTCTGTGAACCGACTCTGTACAACCCTAGGCCCCTCCGGTGTCTATATAAACCAGAGGGTTTAGTCCGTAGAGGCAATCACAATCATACAGGCTTGACATCTAGGGTTTAGCCATTATGATCTCGAGGTAGATCAACTCTTGTAATCCTCATATTCATCAAGATCAGTCAAGCAAGAAGTAGGGTATTACCTCCATCAAGAGGGCCCGAACTTGGGTCAACATCGTGTCCCCCGTCTCCTGTTACCATCGACCTTAGACACACAGTTCAGGACCCCCTACCCGAGATCCACCGGTTTTGACACTGACACTAACATGTTTTCTTCCTTTGCAGATAAGATTAGGCCCGGTGGTGGATAATGTGATACAATATAACAATCACATCGAATGCCTAGATTTGCATCTCTCAGAAATTACTATGAACTCCTACTGAGGGACCTTACCAGAGATTAAATTTTCTAGGTTCTTTGTTGTTAGATCAAGGGTACTAAAGGTGATGAGGTTTGCCCTACATTTATTTTGCAAAATGAATGGTTTGTTGATCAGCGCCGACAGCTGCGGCAGAATGGAATCGGCTTCAAAAATGCTGAATTTCATTTTGGAACTTCAGATGACAGAGTAATCGGAAGTCATCATATCAATCCCATACACGACTTCTCAGTGGCTGACCCCTTTGCAAAAATTATGAGGTTTAGAAACCAGGCTTACAAGTGGTAATATTTGTGTGAAACTCTCTGATATCCATGTTCAGCGGATCAGTGCGAGCATTTGCAGCCGATGAGCTAAATTTCATTTCTGTTATCAGTTTGAACCTTGTAATCTTCGAATTTGAGCCATATAACTCTGGAATTTGAACCTTGTAATATTTTGAGCTTTTGTGGTACAATCGTTGAAATGGCTGTCGGTGCCAAAACCGACGGATCTCGGGTAGGGGGTCCCGAACTGTGTGTCTAAGGTCGATGGTAACAGGAGATAGGGGACACGATGTTTACCAAGGTTCGGGCCCTCTCTATGGAGGTAATACCCTACTTCCTGCTTGATTGATCTTGATGAATATGAGTATTACAAGAGTTGATCTACCACGAGATCATAATGGCTAAACCCTAGAAGTGTAGCCTGTATGACTATGGTAATGAGTCCCGCCCCCTCCGGACTAAGCCCTTCGGTTTATATAGACACCTGAGAGATCTAGGGTTACATAAGGTCGGTTACGGAGAAAGGAATCTTCATAGTTAAACGCCAAGCTTGCCTTCCACGCCAAGGAGAGTCCCATCCGGACACGGGTAGAGTCTTCGGTCTTTGTATCTTCATAGCCGATCAGTCCGGCCCATGGCTAACAGGCTGGACACCCGAGGACCCCTTAGTCCAGGACTCCCTCAGTAGCCCCTGAACCTAGCTTCAATGACGAGGTATCCGGCACGCAGATTTGTCTTCAGCATTGCAAGGCGGGTTCCTCCTTCCGAACTCCAATATAGACTTCGGACGCAATGGTTGTGTCCGAACCTGTACCACACACAACCACAGAGAGTATAATATTCCATGAGTCCAATCCGCTGACAACTTTTTGCGACATGATATCACGTCTGCCCGGTCATTATTTCGAACCGTTTTTCGTCTGCCGCCCCATGTTTCGAGACGCGGTTGCCATTGGCACGTTTTGTCAAAGCAGAGATCGTCTCCTTATTGCGGGATTTTCATCAATACGGGCATGGTTAACCCAACCGTGCCGTTTACACGACCCTTGGGAACAGGCGAGTTTTAAGGCGAGTGGGGAGGCGTTCAATATTCACTGCCTTTATAAGGAGATAAGGATTCCCTTTCTCCACCCACGCCTTCTCTCCCTCTCCGTCCTTCCATTCTCGAGCTCCAGCCCCAAGTTCCCATCTTCTCCACCTCAAGGAAGCACTCAATCATCTCCGGATCCGGAGGCCAAGGCAAGTGGATGGTCTCCTTCGTCAAGGAGAAGGACATCACCCAGCTTCGGGCAGCCGGGTATCTGGCAAAATAAATCGCCCACCGTCTGCCCACCAAGGGGCAAGTCATCCCCACCCGAAGCCTACTGAGAGGGTGGTCTTCCTTCTGCACTTTGTCCATGGGTTAGGGTTTCCACTCCACCCTTTCGTCCGTGGGCTAATGTTCTATTATGGGCTAGATTTACATGATCTAGCCCCGAACTCTTTCCTCAACATCTCGGCATTCATTGTCGTGTGTGAGGCCTTCCTCCGCATCCAGACCCACTTTAGACTATGGCTTAAGATCTTCAACGTGAAGCCGAAGGTGGTGGATGGTCAGCACGGGAGTGCGGAGGCGCCATGGTGAGCAAGATTCCCAACGTCACTTGGCCCACAAGCACTTTTGTGGAGACTATCAAGGAATGGAAGACGCAGTGGTTCTACATCACAGAGCCACGCGGCGCCACCTGGGCGGCGGCTCCCAAATTCAAGGCCGGAGGTCCAATGCGGCTCACCTCCTGGATGGAGAAGGGCCCCAACTGGTCTTCGTCGGACGAGCTGATAGCACTGCAAACGCACATTCAGAGCATGGTGGATAAACACATCAAGCTCCTCGATGTGATCCAGGTGATGCTAGTTCGCCTGATCCTCCCCTACCAAAGCCGAAGCTTCCCCTTGTGGGAATTCGATCCAAAGAAGCACTAGACCCTGAAGAGGCTCTTCAGAACTACTCATGAAGATGCATGGAAGTTGCTCTTCAAGGGCAACGACAAGCCGCCAGTCATCGACTCAGACCGCGGGCATGATCATACCCATCCCGCTAATGCGGTAAGTTCTTTACTTCCCAAGGCGTACCCTCTACTTGCTTGTCCAAGGAGGGTGGTTAATCTTTACTATATTATTTCAGGTGTGGACGGAGAGAGCGGAGCGGATCCAGTGTTCGGCTCCGCTACCCGAGGAGCCAGTCATCCCGCTCCTGGCAAAGATGCTGGTTCTGGCGCCTTATCAGCCACCGGAGAAGAAGGCCAAGAAGAAGGCCAAAGGAGCCAAACGTGGCCCCCGTCGCAAGGGTGCTTCGGACGTGACGTCCGAAGACGAAGAGACCCTTTCCTCCGCCGCTGAGGACGACGACGACGAGGAGGAGGAGGAGAACAACCCTCCCCCTGATGAGGGAAAGAGGAAGAGGGCGGCCTCCATGAATCTGGAGGCGGAAACGTCCAAGAAGGGGAAGGGCTCACTTGCGGATAACTCCGTGTGGGATGTCGACAGCAGTCTGGAGTGACGCCCCCGGCCCAAGCCCCTGGCTGCATCGTAATTGTCAAAATCTGTATATGTCCATATATCCGGCCTCTCCTCTTCATTGTATCGATATGGTTAATTATGTCATTACAGTCCGGCCCACGACAGCTCCCAGCGATCCTCATCAATGGGTTCGCTGCAATCAAGGGCGATGGCCAGCAAGTCACCGCCGGCCGCTCACTCTCCCAAGGCCAAGGGCGACGCCGAGGTGCTGTCCCGAAGGACCTTCCCCGACTAGGGGGAGGTTCAGGAGGCGCCGGAAGGCGAAATCTCCATCGCCGGACACCAGGGGGAGCAAATCCCCATGGAGACAGGTGATGAGGGCCGTATTCAGTTCGACCCTCAGCCGAATATGATTCCGGAGTCCAACATGGCTCCGGAATCCGGTGTGCAAGCTCCTTCGAAAAAAGGGGGGTATGCCCATTCCGTCGGTGGCCCCAGTCCAACCAGGGGCACCGGATAATCTGCTGGAAGCGCTGCGAGGCGCTTCCATTGTGGATGAGCATCGTGTTCTTATGGGCACGGTAATTGAACGGGTTCAGTCCGCCATGAGCGGACTAACCGAAGCCTGCATTAGCCTGCTGACAGGTTTTGAGGTAAGCGACGCAAAAAGAGAAGATCCCAATATAGACAGTAGCCCCTGAGACAATGTCCGGTGTTTGGAAAGAAAGGCCGGACAGAGGATCAATCCATTATTGCAGTGTAACATTCGAAAATTCTAAATTTTGGAATGTTATATTAAATAGATAGATTTGATTGATTGTTTGATTGATTGTCTGAAAGTGAGTGAATTCGAAACTTTTTGAAAGTTAAATGAGAGGGAATAAAAGGACTTTCCCAAACTTTCATCTTTGCTTCCTGATCTCCATGAATTCAAATTATTTTCAAATACAAAACCCTTGAGCGAAGATGATATGACTTCTTCCATTTAATTAAATGAAAGGGTATTTGAAAATATTTGAATTTCATTTGGAAATATTTCAATTCATAAACTTCATGCAACTCAATGATTTTCATCACAGAAGATAAAATGACTTCTTCAAAACAGATGAAATATGATTTGGAAGTTTAAAAGGATCAAATTAAAATCCTTTTGAATTTATTTTCAAGTTGGAGTTATTTGAGTTTTAATCAAATTATTTTTCTCCAAAAATAAAATATATGGAAAATAGGGTAACATGATTCCCTACATCAGAAAATTGGAGAGAAATAAATTTGAATTAATTTTGGTATTTTTAAAATGATTTTTACTGGATTTTACTAGCAGAAGCACTCTTGGCTTTATTTGAATTTGTGTGTATTTTATTTGATTCTAGAAAAATGTTCAGCTTGTAGGAAATCTTTTTATGAAATTTTTGATATATTATATGCCTATGTTATATTTTATTTTATTTCTTCTATCTGCAAAATTATTAAAAAAACTTCTCCCCGAACTGGGCCGGCCGAGCCGAAGCCAGGCCAAGGCCCAGCTCCACGCCGCCTCGCCCGTCGTCCCCGACGGGGACTCCTCCCGAGTCTGCCGCCGCGCCGCCATCCTCGTCGTGCCCTCCCCGGCCTCCTCTGCCCACTCCCGCATGCCACCGCGCCGCCCTCCTACATAAATAGTCGGGCCCCTCGAGCCCGCCGACGCCTTGAGCCGCCGCCACCCTCGCATCTCGCGCCCGCCGCAGAATCCCGCCGCCGCCGCTTTCGCTGCCTTACCGCACCTACGCCGCCGCCTTGCACGCCTTCGTAAATGCCCAGCGTACCACGCGTCTTGCTAAATTTCTTCTTCGTCGCCGCCGCCGCCGCCGTCATTGCGATCGCCGGGCTTCGCCTCGCCGCCCGTAACCGCCGCCCTTGAGCGACCCTTGGATCCGCCCGAACCGGCCAAACCGGTATAACCCGCCGACCCGATCCGGTTTTTTAGGGTTTTCGGTTTTCGTTCTAAAACACGGTTTATTTCTTTTGTTAGCTTAATTAGCGGACGTTTGTCCGTTAGTATACGTAGCGAACGGTTTTTGTCTATTAGCGGTCTGTAGCGAGCGTTCGCCCGATAGATTTTTCCTTTTTCTTTTTAATTTTGGCCAGGGACCTATCTGTGATTGTTTTTCTTACAGATTAGTCCCTCTGTTTCAAACTATCACAACTTTTTACTCGGTTGTCCAAATCCAACAAAACCAACGCCTACTTCTTCGTTATGATCTCCTATTTCCAGTAATCCAACTTAAACATGTTTTTGAAAATTTTAAAATTTGAATTAGAACAGATTTGTATTCAAACTTTGTTTGATCATAACTTGAGTTTCGTAGCTCTGTTTGAGTTGATTCTTTTTGCAATTAAACTCTCGACCTAAACTTTCTGATAAGACCAAATTCACATAATTTTGGTACTATTAGAAGTTGTTTTATGTTGCAAGAGTTATTTTCTTGGTTTTGATATTTTCCGAAGTGTCTTCTTCGTTCTTTCCGATCTTTTGAGTGATTGCTTATGTGTGGTTACTATTGCTTGCTTACGATAGATTGACCGGAGTGTGACGAGTAGAACTATCAAGAGTTTTGAGTGCGAATCATCTTCATCAACATTGCAGGCAAGTTCACACTTTGATCATATCCCTTTCATACCCAGTTTGTATGCATTAGTTTCATCCTCAAACAATTGCATGAATAGGATCTGATTAATATGTGGGTTTTGGGAAGTAGATGAGGTAGTACCTATTACCTGTTTTATTCTCAAACCCTTGGGAGTTACTTCTGCGTTTTCTTATGCCATGCTATGCTAGTAGACGTGGATTTGGTGAGTGTATCCATGACAGATGTGAGATTGTTATTTAGTGGTTTACTTAAGGTGGCAACTTTAACACACATCTGGGTGGATTGAGGCACCTGGGTATTCCAGCGATTGCCTATTTTTCTTTATGGACCGCCACCCAGGCTCAAAGGGATCGTAAGATTATTCATACTAGAAACTTCCGTGTGCAGCCACAAGCTACTATGTGCTCTTGCACAGTTGATTAAGTCATGCGAACTCTTACAGTGGTAGACTAGCAGATGTAGGGGAAAGTAGGTGTAACTGTCTACCCGATCGTAAGGTGCTAGCGCTTCTGAAAGACAATGTCTCGGTCATCCGTTTCTCAAACACCATGTAGTGTGAGAAATCCAACGGAGGAGATCGAGTCTTGTGGGGAAAAGTGCGCAAACCTCTGCAGAGTGTATAAACTAATCATGATTAGCCGTGTCCCCGGTTATGGACGTCTTGAGTATCTAGTACTTGGATTATCATGTGACTTTAATTAATTTTGTTGGGTTTTAATGATGATGCTTAATTGGGATTGAGAGGGTGTCTACACTCTCAATGTTTAACAACCACCATGATAGTTAAATAAAAAATTATTCCTTTGCAGTAGGGAAAAATTGGCTTTACGCAAAACTGTAACCATAGAGCTTTTCCACCAGCCGTATATGCATGTAGTGATAGCCATTATTCATCATTGCTCTACAGTGTGAATTTGCCAGTACATTCAATGTACTGACCCTTTGTGGCTGCAACGTCCCATGTTGCAGGATTCTTACGATGAGTAAGTGATACGTTAGGGTTACGATTTCTACACTTATCTTTGCCGTTGGTGTTGATGGGAATCAACAACCTTTGTTACTTCCGCTATATGGATTGAGGTAATGGTATTTACGTTATTTTATACATGTGATTTACCTCTATTATAAATCCTCGAGTACTGTGTGTGTCAGCATACCGATCCAGGGATGACACTTAAGCACAGAGACTTGATAGTCTGAGGTCGGGTCGCTACAAGATGGTATCAGAGCACATGTTGACTGTAGGACGTGACCCTAGAAACTAGCAAGCCCATAGGAAGGATTTTCTCTAAAACTTTCTTTTTCAAAATGATCTTTTACCTCTCTTCTCTTCTTAGCTTATTCAAATATTCCCTTTTAGTGAGACTATACCCCTTTCCCTTTTTGACCACTCGAAGATTCGACTAATGAGACCACTCCAAGAAGTACAAGATATCTGACAACCACGACCACTACAGAATGAAGGAGATTTTACCGTGCATCTGAATAATGGAAACTACAACAGTTGAAGACTCCGAAGACAAGGAGAATTTAAAGGCTCTGAAGAATTCCCAGATTTTTATGACCTAGGAAGGCTACCCTTATGGAACTTGGCAGACTATGGAAGTTGTCAATACCCGAGATCAAGGTGTATCGGAGAAAGACTGGAACGTGGAGCATTAGAAAACAAAGTTTTGTCAAGAAACCCTAAGACAGGAGATATCTACTATGAAATGATAGCTCATGGAAATGACAAGAGTAGAAACACGTCTATCCATGATGTTATGGCCACTTATGTTATTGTCACCATGCTGAGTTAAGCATGCATATGCATGGAAGGATTGGATGGTAAAAGGCTGATGGAGCACCTATCGGTAAGATGAAGTTTTAACCTTAGCCGGTGTATCACCAGGATCTGGAGTGTTACATCAAGAAGTTAAGATGGACCTACAAGAAGCAGTATTTGATAAGGAAGCGTTTCGTGAAGAACTCAGGACCCAGAAGCTGAAAGTAGCCAAGCTAGAGGAGCCAAACCTTGAGACATCAAAGATTCGTCAGGAACTGAAGGACAGTAGGATCATGGTTCATGTCAAGGATGTTGAAACCCGGAAGTTTGGAACTCAACTCCAAAAATATTAAAGGAGGTCACGAGGTAGAGATGATCTGGCAAAAGAACTGGAGAAAGACAAGCATGATTGGAAGAAGCCATTGGAGGCATGAACAAGACTTGAAGAGTTTGATGACTTTGAAGATTTATTGATCTTTAGAAAACCAAACCCCCTGTTATACACTTACGTTAGATGCGACGTTTCTGAGCTGTCATTTGTTTGATGTTTTTTCGACAACCACAAATAAAATCTGTCTTTTCAAAACCATTGTATGTATTGTGTGCATCCCTCTCTATCTCTCTTGTCCCACCCCAAAACCCATGGACCCAATAGAGTATGAATGGAGATGAGCTTGTATTTTCTGGACCAATGAGTCAATTGGAGACAGACCGATGGATTCGGAACATGGAGGATCACATGGAGAATAACCCTATAGCTGGAAAGGATATGACCCAGCATGCTCTTCAGTGCTTTGTAAGAATTGCTGCTACTTGGTGGAGGATGTACCAAATAGTCAATGGATGGCAAAGAGTAACCACTTGGGAAGAATTTAAGTTGACTCTGCAAAGATCTCGTCTTGTGTCCCAGAAGTTGAGGCCTTATGGAAAGGATATGAAGAAACCTTGTGCATACAAGCTTTGTGGAGAAATAGGACACAACCATAAAGAAAACAAGGACGAATACCCTCATAATCGGAGGATTACCAAAGGAGTTAGCCGAGGATCTCAGGGAACTTCGGTTGGAGGTTGTTCCCAAAGGTTTTGTTGCAGCAATGGAAGTTCAGTCTACATTGTTGGGAAAGATCCTTGAAGCTCAGAAGGATGACAAAGAGATTGCTGAGGTAAAAGAGAGGATGAGGAAAGGAAAGGCCAAAGGTTTTTGTAAGGATGAGCACGACACCTTATGGTTCGAGGACCGTGTATATGTGCCCAATAATGCAAAGATCAGGAAGTAAATACTTCAGGAGGCTCATGACTCACCATACTCGATTCGTCCTGGAAACACCAAGATGTATTTGGATTTGAGGGAGCGTTTTTGGTGGACTGGTATGAAGAAGGATATTGCGGAGTATGTAGTCGTAGGTGATGTATGCCAGAGAGTAAACGCAGAGCATCAGAAGCCAGCCGGATTACTACAGCCTATGCCGATACCCGAATGGAAGTGGGATAAGCTTGGCATGGATTTCATTACCAGATTTCCCAGAACCCGATCGGGATATGATTCTATCTTGTTAGTAGTTGATTCGCTTGACCAAAGTGGCTCACATTATCCCGGTGAAAACCTCCTATACAAGTGCGAAGTTGGCCAAGATATATTTGACCAGGATCGTATGTCTGCATAGAGTTCCAAGGACCATCGTATAAGATAGAGGAACACAGTTTACCCCAAAGTTTTGGAATCAGCTGCACCAGACTTTGGGTACTAGGCTAGAGTTCAGTACAGCCTTTCATCCGCAGACAGATGGATAGACCGAGAGAGTCAATCAGATTCTGGAGGACATGTTGAGAGCGTGTGCGCTAGATTATGGATCTAGTATACGCGGAGTTCTCATACAACAACAGTTACCAAGCCAGTTTGAAGATGGCCCCTTTTGAAGCTTTGTATGGGAGAACGAGGCAGACACCGTTGATGTGGGATGAAGTTGGAGACCGTCAGTTGTTTGGACCAAATGTGACCAAGGAGTCAGAAGAGAATGTTAAGTTGATTCGAGATAGACTGAAGGTAGCTCAGTCCAGGCAAAAGAGTTATGCAGACTCAAAAATGCAAGGAGGTAGTCTATGAAATTGGAGACAGAGCATGTATTCGTGTGTCCCCTCTGCGAGGAGTTAAACGATTTAGAGTTAAGGGAAAGTTAGCCCCGAGATTTGTAGGACCATACCGAGTTTTGGAGCGTATGGGAGAAGTGGCCAACAAGTTGGAGTCACCCGAAGGACTGTAGGGAGTTCATGATGTGTTTCACGTTTCCCAGTTGAAGAAGTGCTATGCAGGAGATTGTAGTAATTTGAGGACCAATAAAGTTAGCATCTTAGTACTGATTGGATCTTATGAGTTGTTACTCTGTGAAGGAAGATTTTGACCGTTTTCGAGGATATGAGAAATATGGTCTATGGATGAGTTTGTGTCATTTTAAGGGTGGTAGTACCCTGTGAGGACACTTGACCCATGGAAAGGAGAATGATATACCACGAAGTGGATTTTTGACAAAATAAGAATGAGTCTGGTCTCGGTATGTGGGATATTCCACGAAAATGAAGAGATGAATTACTATTGGATATAAAGGAGGTATGATGTTGGAAATATGGATCAATGGAAATTCCATGATGAGTCTGAGTAATCATGTCCTAGTTTGGTACCAACAGAAGGAAGGGAGACAATACAATTGGATGGATTTTAAGTATGCTAGGAAGCTGGAAGTTGGATGATGGAATAACGATCAGTTGCCCCGAGGATGAGTTCAAGGTTTACAAGAGATGAGATGGGCCATAACCCACAGGCCCCAGGACCTGCCAAGAAGCAAGCACACTCTTGCTGAAGGAAAAACCCTGGAAGAGGATATGCCCTTATCGACAGACGATCTTATAGGAGTTTACGCAAAACCTGAGAGTTGTGAAGGAACGATAGATGTTTGTTTGGCTTGCAGAATCAATGGATTTATCCGAACTTAGTTCGTCGACAAGAGAAATTCTGCAATGCTTGTGAGGATGACCGAGTGTTAGAAATGCGAGATTCGCTAAACCATATACAAGGTAATGATTTGGGTACGGGATGGATTGATCACCATACCAACTTACTCTTATTGTTCGCCTTGCTATATGGGATGGTACATCTAAGTGACTTACCTATAGTAGAGAGACGACGATATCCAAAACCTTGTTTGAACCTTAGAATGGTATAAGTATTTTCCCTTGTACAAGGCCGTTGTGAAAATCTTAGGTTATACGGTGAGGATCAACCCAGACCCATTTCCTGCAGGAGAGACCATAAATTGTTGACCACCATGAGATATCGAAAGTTGTTTAGCATTGGCGCCAGACCCGTCAGCTAAGAAGACCCAGTCTCGGAATAACCTTACCAAGATGAAAGGACAGAAGAATTGTGGTAAAGGTTATGCCACTACCGGAAAAGCCCAGAGTAAGAATTTTCCATGGATCTCAGAAGACCGACACTGTCATGAATAAGGATGGAGTATATGAGTTTACATGGAACCGTTACAGTGTTTCTAAGGGTGGTAGCACCCCAGACCCCCTGCGATGATCGATGGATTTTGAGAAGACCCCCAAAACCTAACCTATTTCTTTCTAGCCTCTCCGAATCTCGAGGACGAGATTCATTTTAAGGGTGGTAGGTTTGTAACATCCCAAAATTCTAAATTTTGGAATGTTATATTAAATAGATAGATTTGATTGATTGTCTGAAAGTGAGTGAATTCGAAACTTTCTGAAAGTTAAATGAGAGGGAATAAAAGGACTTTCCCAAACTTTCATCTTTGCTTTCTGATCTCCATGAATTCAAATTCTTTTCGAATACAAAACCCTTGAGCGAAGATGATATGACTTCTTCCATTTAATTAAATGAAAGGGTATTTGAAAATATTTGAATTTAATTTGGAAATATTTCAATTCATAAACTTCATGCAACTCAATGATTTTCATCACAGAAGATAAAATGACTTCTTCAAAACAGAAGAAATATGAGTTGGAGTTATTTGAGTTTTAATCAAATTATTTTTCTCCAAAAATAAAATATATGGAAAATAGGGTAACATGATTCCCTACATCAGAAAATTGGAGAGAAATAAATTTGAATTAATTCTGGTATTTTTAAAATGATTTTTACTGGATTTTACTAGAGCAGAAGCACTCTTTGCTTTATTTGAATTTGTGTGTATTTTATTTGACTCTAGAAAAATGTTCAGCTTGTAGGAAATCTTTTTATGAAAATTTTGATATATTATATGCCTATGTTATATTTTATTTTATTTGCATTTATTTTATTTCTTCTGTCTGCAAAATTATTTAAAAAAAAGTTCTCCCCGAACTGGGCCGGCCCAGCCGAAGCCACGCCAAGGCCCAGCTCTGGCCGCCTCGCCCGTCGTCCCCGACGGGGACTCCTCCCGAGTCCGTCGCCGCGCCGCCATGCTCGCCGTGCCCGCCCCTGCCTCCTCTGCCCCCTCCCGCATGCCACCACGCCGCCCTCCGACATAAATAGCCGGGACCCTCGAGCCCCGCGACGCCTTGAGCCGCCGCCGCCCTCGCATCTCGCGCCGCCGCCGCCCAGATCCTGCCGCCCGCTGCAAAGCGCCGCCTTGCAGCGCCTCGTCGCCCGCCCATAAAGCCGCGCGCCGCCTTGCCGCGCCTCGTCGCCGCCCAGCGTAGCCTTTGTGACTAGGCTGCCGCCGCGCCGCGCCGTCCCTGCTGATCGCCGGAGCTCGCCTCCACCGCCGTAACCGCCGCCGACGACGACCCACCGGCCGATCCGCCCGAACCGGCCAAACCGGTATAACCCGCCGACCCGATCCGGTTTTTAGGGTTTTCGGTTTTCGTTCTAAAACACGGTTTATTTCTTTTGGTTAGCTTAATTAGCGGACGTTCGTCCGTTAGTATATGTAGCGAACGGTTTTCGTCTGTTAGCAGTCTGTAGCGAGCGTTCCCTCGATAGATTTTTCCTTTTTCTTTTTAATTTCAGCCAGGGACCTATCTGTGATTGTTTTTCTTACAGATTAGTCCCTCTGTTTCAAACTACCACAACTATTTACTTGTTTGTCCAAATCCAACGAAACCAACGCCCACTTCTTCGTTATGATCTCCTCTTTCCAGTAATCCAACTTAAACATATTTTTAAATTTTTTTAAATTTGAATTAGAACAGATTTGTATTCAAACTTCGTTTGATCGTAACTTGAGTTTCGTAGCTCCGTTTGAGTTGATTCTTTTTGCAAATTAAAGCTCTTGACCTAAACTTTCTGATAAGGCCAAATTCACATAATTTTGGTACTGTTAGAAATTGTTTTTATGTTGCAAGAGTTATTTTCTTGGTTTTGATGTTTTCTGAAGTGTCTTCTTCGTTCTTTCCGATCTTTTGAGTGATTGCTTATGTGTGGTTACTATTGCTTGCTTACGATAGATTGACCGGAGTGTGAGAAGTAGAACTATCAAGAGTTCTGAGTGCGAATCATCGTCATCAACATTGCAGGCAAGTTCACACTTGATCATATCCCTTTCATACCCAGTTTTTATGCATTAGTTTCATCCTAAAACAATTGCATGAATAGGATCTGATTAATATGTGGGTTTTGGGAAGTAGAGAGGTAGTACCTATTACCTGTTTTATTATCAAACCCTTGGGAGTTACTTCTGCGTTTGCTTATGCCATGCTATGCTAGTAGACGTGGATTTGGTGAGTGTATCCATGACAAATGTGAGATTGTTATTTAATGGTTTACTTAAGGTGGCAACTTTAACACACATCTGGGTGGACTGAAGCACCTGGGTATTCCAGCGATTGCCTGTTTTTCTTTATGGACCGCCACCCAGGCTCAAAGGGACCATGAGATTATTCATACTAGAAACTTCCGTGTGCAGCCACAAGCTACTATGAGCTCTTGCATAGTTGATTAAGTCGTGCAAACTCTTACAGTGGTAGACTAGCAGATGTAGGGGAAAGTAGGTGTAACTGTCTACCCGATCGTAAGGTGCTAGTGCTTCTGAAAGACTATGTCTCGGTCATCCGTTTCTCAAACACCATGTAGTGCGAGAAATCCAACGGAGGAGATCGAGTCTTGTGGGGAAAAGTGCGCAAACCTCTGCAGAGTGTATAAACTAATCATGATTAGCCGTGTCCCCGGTTATGGACGTCTTGAGTATCTAGTACTTGAATTATCATGTGAATCTCATCATGTGACTTTAATTAATTTTGTTGGGTTTTAATGATGATGCTTAATTGGGATTGAGAGGGTGTCTACACTCTCAATGTTTAACAACCACCATGATAGTTAAATAAAAGTTTATTCCTTTGCAGTAGGGAGAAATTGGCTTTACACAAAACTGTAACCATAGAGCTTTTCCACCAGCCATATATGCATGTAGTGATAGCCATTATTCATCATTGCTCTCATATGTGAATTTGCCAAGACATTCAATGTACTGACCCTTTGTGGCTGCAACGTCTCATGTTGCATGATTCTTACAACGAGTAAGTGATACGTTAGGGTTACGATTTCTACACTCAACTTTGCCGTTGGTGTTGATGGGAATCCACAACATTTGTTACTTCCGCTATATGTGTCACAGCCCTAGTAGTTAATGGACAATATTCTCATTCTTAGCGTGTTGGTTACTAAATCATCATCCTAAGATTAATCGTGCTACCTAGTCCTTATTTCTGGTGCGCCCTTTGATCAATGAGTTAGGATTGTGTCAATCCCTCACTCTTTTGATCATATCGTCTTGCCGTGAAAAGCAAGATTTTTCCCGAGCTTAGTAACATACCGGTGGTTCGTGACTCTCCAAATATCTTCTTGGAAGTGTTACCGGTTGTTTCCTGACTGTTATCTTGAGCTCGTGATCAAGTTGGTTTCTTGTGAACCACCCTTTCTCCAAGAATGCATGTCGGATATCCCCGAGCTAGTTAGTTAAGCTAGACAACAACTTGGAGAGTTGGAAGATAAAAGCTTGCCTAACTTAGTTCGCTCCAAAGGGATATTCTTGTGTAGTTTGTGTTGAAGAAAGATGATATCTTCATCGATTGGTCCTGTGATCGATTCTTTGGACCTATTGTCTTATCAATCCTTTGATTTGAGTGTGGGCTATCGTCAAATCAAATCAGTACCAACGATGCTCGTAATGTTGTCTTACTCGTGGTTGATCCCTTGAGCATATACCATTACATCTTTTGGTCTGACCAATACTATCCCCGTGTTCACATGATGGTGGAAGTCCAGTGATATGGAAATTCCGATGAGTTGTTGTTGAGCCCATCAGCAGCATTTTGTCTCCCCCATGAGTCATGTTGAACATCAACCTAGTGTTGGAAACTTGTGTAAGCATTTCTTCATGTTTTGTTCATGAAGCATATGTTTGGATGAAAGTAGTGACTTCCTCGAATTCATGTGCTTTAGGTGTAAGTTGCCGCCATGAATTTGAGAAAGGTTTGTTTTGTTTCCTTTGGAATCATCCCAAATCAGTCACGACACGTGCGAAGTATTCAGTAGTTCGTAGACTTGCAACCTTCGTCCTATATGTGTTCCTAGCACACCAAGCCACCGCTGATTTGTTCAGGGACAAGAAGTTTCTTCATAAGAGCTAATCATATGACTTATGCAAGGACTTGATATCCTCGATGATGGCTCCCCACCCGAACTTCGGTAATGTTTTTATTGTAAGACTACTATGTGGTCATGCTTGTCTTGGACAGCGTGTTCATGGGTTTGTAGCAGAACCAGCTCATGTTTTGGAGCTTGCTATCGTAGTTCATATCCCGAGAATCTCGCAACGTCATCTCGTCGGGTTGTGTTGCAAACTTTCATTTCTCTTTCTAGACTTGATGAGTCTGGAAAATCATGTTACCAACCAGATCGGAATCTCAGGTAGATATGATGGTTGGAACCTCTCCCAAGAACTATGATATATGTTCCAGTGAAGTGGACGCACCTAACTGGAAGCACTATTATTGTAGTATCTTGTTTAAGTCGTTTGGTCACCTCTCATGAGGATCTTGCATGACTTATTCTAGAAGTTGATCCTTATGGATTCTTGTGCTCCGGAAGTACGATCTTTTACTTGATGTTCTAGATATCAAACCATATCTATGAATGGGTTGCTTAGCACATCAAGGAGAACATTAGAAGCGGAGTGCTAAATGTCTCTCGGTCGATCATCCAGATTTTATTCCCTTGGCCCGCTAAGGTGAAATCTGAGAAGCTGTTATCTTCCTATGCATCTGCATCGTCCATCACTATCCATCATGGTAGTATGTTGTGTTGCCAGGATCCTTGACACGGGTATTGGTAAACCTTGATGAATATGGAAGTGCTCAAATTCTTGAGAGCACGCACAAGCGCTAGGTGTTATCATCGGCACTAACTGGGATTGCTCTCAGTTTCTTCGGTTATGCTATAACTTTTCAAACAGTGGACTCACTCTCTTCTGTTGAGCTTCTCCCCAGTTACAAAAATCATCCATTGCGTTGTCTTCAACAAGATAGTCCACATCAACCATTCTAGTCCGAGTATGCCATTTCCCTGAGCTCTTTCAATCAATCAATTGTAAATTGCCTTAAGCTGGTATAAAGAGTTCCAACGATCTATGGATCAAAAGTAATTCTTTTTGCCACTTGAGGGAACAGTCCAACGAGTCACCTTTCCTAAGGTGCCCCATTTTGGAATCATGGCAACTTCCCTCGCTATCTTGAAACCCTCGTAAAATTGTTTCCTCCGTCCTTACTGATGCATGTCTTACCTCTCCGCTCCAGAAATGTTTTTATGTCTCATTCCATGAGTTGATCTTGGATCATTAAGATGATCCTAAATTGTTTGAACCTCAAGAAGATCGATTCTTCTAAATTCCCCCTTTTCTTCTCGTTGTCATGTTGGATGTAGTTCTCAAGACAAGATGTCGAGACAAAATGGTGATCGTGTCAACGTTCCTATGAAGTGCAACCTGGATCATGAAGATCGTATTAGCTTGTACCCCCTCTGTCTTCTTACCTCACGTCTTGAATCTCGGGACGAGATACTTGTTTAGTGGGGGTGAGTTGTCACAGCCCTAGAGCTTGCTTGTAACTAGTGGCATTGCATCCATGCATCATGTTTAAATTCAAATGAAACTTGGATTGAGGAGTTTTCAAAAGCCTCAGAAAACCTCTAAAATAACCAACATTTAAATCTCATCAAATGAGTCCAAGAAAATGTTCTGTCATTACAGCAAAAATATTGGCATGAGGTAAAATGCAAACCAATATTTTTGGAGTGATCAAACATTTATTTTGGGCCTTTGAATTAATTCAATAACTATTTGCATTGGATATATATTTGATATATAAATAATATATGTCCAATAATTACAGAACATTTTATGTGGTTTGGTATATTTTAGTTCTAGCCACATAACTATTTTCAGGATTTTATAAAATGGTTTAGTATTTTACTAAACTAAAACAAAACACAACAAAATAGAAAACAGAAATAGGAAAAGCGAGAGGAGAGAAACCCTACTCGGGCGCTCACCTCTCACCCACCTGGCCCAGCTCCTCCAAATGGCCCGGCCCGATCCACCACCGCCTCCCGCTGCGTCTACCTCCTGCCAAGAGGAGGCGAGGCGCGTGGTCGCCGCGTGCCTCGCCACCTCCTGCTTCCGCCGCTTCCCCGACGCGTTTGTGAGCGCCAAGCACTCCCCCCTGGACCCCCTGCACCTCTCCTCCCTCTCCCTCGGGCGCTCTTTCCTCCTCTGCCTTCTTCCACGGCCGCCCGAACGACCGGAGCGTGCCGCTGCAAACACCGCGGCCACAACCACCCCCTCGCCCCCTCTATGCATCCCTGAGCTCCGCCCTGACCCCGTGGAGCTACCCACCCGACGCACGCGACCAGAGGAGGCCCCAATCGACCGGAGCGTCGTCGTCCCCATCTCCGGTGCCCGGAGATCGCCGTCGTCGATTCACGGGCTCCAGTCGTCCCCGAAGCAACCAATCTACCCAATCGACCCGCGGTCAGCCCTCGAGCGTCTCCCTCTCCTTTTGCTCGCTTCCGTGCCGTGGCGCCATTTCTACTTTGTGACCAGCAACGCGCCGCCTAAGCTTCGCCCGGCGATGACGCTCATTGACCATTTGGTCCCGGGCATGCGCCCAACGCCTCGCCGCACCGCGTAGGCGCCGTAGGTGTTAACCCCGCATCGCCAAGGCCGCTGTGGCCTCGAGCCCGAGCTCGCCCGAGCTCCGGCCGCCATGCAAGTTGCCGCCGCCGTCGATTTAGGTCACCTGAGCTGCTGCTGCGTGCACCACGAGACGCGGACGAGCTCCAGCATCGCGTAGAACCTCTCAGCCATCGATTTGGTCGTCGGAGGTGCGTTTCCGACGCCCTCCGTCGTCTCTGGCATCGCCGGCGAAAGCCTCGAATCAACTCCGTGAAGTTTGACCCGGGTTTGACCTCAGTTGACTCCCCGACTCAATGACAGGTGGGGCCCAAACTGCTAGTTAATTAGGATTAGTACTAATTGAATTTAGTTAAGCTAATTACACTGACACGCGGGACCCATTGTCAGGTTTGACCCGGACCGTGTCCCGTTGACCCTCTGACGTCATGCTGACGTCAGGGGTATGCAGTAATACCTTTTCTAGATTAAATCTAATTCAGGAAATTTCAGAAAATACCCCAAACTTCTAAAATTCATAGAAATTCAACCGTAACTCCAAATTAAATAATTTATATATGAAAAATGATCAGAAAAATATGAAGAATCTGTTTATGCCATGATCATGCATGTTTGAACAAGTTAACCTCACTGAATAGGATGAATCATTATTAGGGTAATTTATGAACTAACATTTGGAGTTGGAGTTTAACCTTGTTTGAATTCCACTTCAATTAACTTGGCTTACTGCTGCATTAGGTCAATTCAGTTCTTTAACATGACATGTCATTCATGTGAATGTGCATTGCATTGATTGTGTTCTCTCTTGTTTGCCGGTAATTGTCCCCTCTCGATGAGCGGCGTCTGGAAGCGATGAACTCGATGACACCGATGAAGAACTATATTATCTTCAGAAGTGCCAGGCAAGCAAAACCCCCTTGTTCATTCCGATACAATCCCACTCTCTCGCTCCTGCTCTCTTTTACTGCATTAGGATAACAACGATTCATCTCTTACTTGTTGCGGTAGCTGAACCCCTTTATCCTCTGCATGACTGTCATTCCACAGTAATTAGATGAAACCCACTAGCATGAGTAGGAGTTGCTTGAGCCATGTTGCGCCTACTCATTCTTGCTTGTTTGTCATGCCTGCTACTGCTTAGAGTTGAGTCAGGTCTGATTCATCGGGGATGAATCGGAGGTGTGTGAACATGTCCCTCTTGTGTGTGAGCTAAGTGTGTGAACATGATTTGGTAAAGGTAGCGGTGAGAGGCCATGTAGGAGTACATGGTGGGTTGTCTCATTGCAGCCGTCCTGAGGAACTGAGTTCTGTGTTTGTGATCCATGAAACAGTTACTACCACGCATTGGGCCCGAAACCAATGGACCCTCTCGGCTTCTTAACCACTCTTGTCCTCGGTCCGGGAGTTGCAAGTAGTTTCTGGTGTTTGTAGCATGCTGGGGGCCGCACACAACGCTGACCATAGGGGTGGGTTGTGTTGCGGTAGGCACGTGTCTGTGTACCGATTCGCCCGTTTGGTGTGTCGGGAACCCTGCACACATCGTTCGGGGCCGTTAGTGGAAACCTCGGCCGGACTCCCTGCGGATGGAACCCGAATAGGCGATAAACCTGGACTCGGGACTCGTGTGTTTAGGTAGGCCGTGGCCGACACCCACGTTGGGCTTCCGCTTGAAGGTTGCCGAGTACATGTCGTGTAAACGGCGGTAAGTGGTGAGAGCGTGTGTGAAGAAGTACACCCCTGCAGGGTTATAAATGATCTATTCGAATAGCCGTGTCCGCGGAAAAGGACTTCTGGGTTGCCTATATCAGTTCATAGACAAGTGAAAGTGGATACTCTAAAATGCGCAAGATAAGCGTGAGTGCTATGGATGGCGTTCTCGTAGGGAGACGGGAGCGGGTCCATAGTGGTGTATTGATATGGTGAATATGTGGACTCGTGTGCGCTAGCTCAAAAGAGTTATTTGCAGTTGTAGTTCAGGATAGCCACCGAGTCAAAGCTGGCTTGCTGCAGTCAAACTCCACCACCCCTTTATTGATACCGATGCATATGTAGCTAGTTCTGATGTAAGTCTTCTGAGTACATTTGTACTCACGTTTGCTTATTTTATGTTTTGCAGAGAGACGTCAGTCTCGCTAGTAGTTCCGCTTGGACTTAGACGTTTAGCTTGTTACCTCAGCTACGATCTTGTGCCCTCGGCAAGATGTGGTAGATAGTCAGGCTTCTCAGCCTTTTTCATTTATAGTTGTCTGTACTCAGACATGTTTAGCTTCCGCTTGTGCTTTGACTTGTATGCTCTGAGTGTTGGGTCATGAGACCCATGTTTGTAATATCTCGCTCCTCGGAGACTATTGAACAAATATTTGAGTCGTAGAGTTATGTTGTGATGCCATGTTGTATTTACACATATTGAGCATATTGTGTGTATGTTTGAAATGCTTGGTATGTGTGGGATCCGACAATCTAGTTGTTTATCCTTGGCAGCCTCTCATCTGGGGAAATGTAGTTTAGTGCTTCCTGAGTGATAGTAGTCCGCTACAGCCCGGTTCACCGGAGTCCTGTTAGCCCAGCACTACTGCTTTGGACACTTGACTGGCCGACATGTGTTTCACTTCGTTCCTATATGCATCCCTTCGGGAAATGTCACGCGGTGACATCCGAGTCCTGCCTAGCTCGCTACAGCCCGGGATACCGAGTCCTGTTAGCCCGGTGCTACAGCCCGGATTCACACGTTGATGACCGACATGCTCGATGTGATTCATGGATGCCTGTCCCCATAGGTTAGTGCCGCTTTGGGTTCACGACTAGCCATGTCGGCCCGGGTTCTTTGTCATATGGATGCTAGCGACACCATCATATACGTGAGCCAAAAGGCGCAAACGGTCCCGGGCCATGGTAAGGCGACACCCGTGGGAATACCGTGCGTGAGGCCGCAAAGTGATATGAGGTGTTACCGGCTAGGTCGATGTGACTTGGAATCGGGGTCCTGACAATATGGATTGAGGTAATGGTATTTAAGTTATTTTATACATGTGATTTACCTCTGTTATAAATCCTCGAGTACTGTGTGTGTAAGCATACCGATCCAGGGATGACACTTAAGCACAGAGACTTGACCGTCTGAGGTCGGGTCGCTACATGCAGGGAACTAACTAAATATGTCTGGAATGAATACGCAGGCGTCGGTGCTGGCCGCGGCCTCGCATACTGCCGAAGTCTCCGGACTGAGGCATAGACTGGAGCAGGCCAAGGAGGAGCTCGGCCAGGTGAGGAGGCAGCTCCAGGAGAACAATGTATGTAATAACCCGCTATATATTTGGAAAGAGTAAATGATATATATTGACCGGAGTGTCATGATATGCGTAGGAGTGATGACCGAGGTCGAGGCCCTAAAAAAGGCCCTGGCCGAAGCCGAGGGGAAGGCTGTCAAGGAGCAGGCTGCCCGTAAGAAGCTCAAGGCCCGGGTCAACGAGGTCCAACAAGAGCTCCAGGACGCGGTGAAGAAGTGCGATACCTTGGAACGCGATGCGTCGGCTCAAGATACCGAACTCGCCAAGGCTCGTCAAAGCGCAGAAACGGCCCGGAATGAGGCCCAGGGCGCCCTCCAGGAGATCCAGGAGGCCAAGAAGATCACGGTGGGTAAGGCTTTTAGTATGCAAAGCAAGTATGTGAAGAGGAAGTATATTTTACTAACCCGGATTTGGACTTCTCCAGGGGCTTTTGCTGATCTGCCATGCAGTGTGTCCGACGCTGCGGAGTTCTTCCGTGCCGAAGAAGGAGCTCCACAGAGAAGCTGTTCTGGTCGCCGAAGAAGGAGTTCTTCCGAACTGGCCATGAAGGATTTAATAATCCGGCTGTGGCCAGCCGAAGCTATACCCAATAGTTACTTCGGCCTCGTGAAGCGGCTGGTGGAAGCCTGTCCTCGGCTGGACGTCATCAAGCGGTCCGTCTGCATCGAGGGCGCGCGTATGGCCTTCGCCCACGTCAAGGTCTAGTGGGCGAAGATGGACGCCATCAAGATTGTGACCACGGGGCCGCCCGAGGGCAAGGAGCACCGCACACCCGAGTGGTATTTTGGAGACGTCCTGGAGGGGTCTCGTATTGTAGCGACGCAGTGTTTGCAAGATATTATCTTTGAATGAATGTATTTGAGTTGCCTCTGTCTTGTATGATAAAACAAAAGCGGGTATGTAATATAATATTTGTTATGTTTTTAAAAAAGAAATTTACCTCCTATGCGGCCGTGTTGTATGAAATCTGAGAGTTGGCCAGTCATCGGCTTCTGCCCCCACGTCGGTAGTACGGAGGTGTTCGGGATGGAATCTAAACACTCTTGATCCAATAATATGGTCCTTGAAGGAGTTGTTTAGCGCAATGAACCAGGAAATCAGACTATGCGGCTTTAACACCCTCACTTAGCCATAGGAGTTTGAAAATAAAAATGTTGGCGCATCCCCTAGTATCCGAACTAGAGTGCTATAGGCGCCTAATCGGGAAGTACCGATCCTTCCCGTAATGCGGAAAAAATCTCCAACGATTTGCAATCTCCAAAGAGCTGACGGCTCTCGCCGCATCATGACAGTCAGTTTTCGGCTTTCTCTACTGAGGTGCTCCTTTGGATAAACCAAGGCACAATCGCAGTAGTTCTCCTTTTTCTACCTTAGCTGATATAGCGGAACATAAGGTAGCAAGCACAGGAGGCGGGCAACCCAACTATTGACCAAAGACATGATTTGGAGCCAGTGCATATAGTGCTAAATTCGGGGTGCCGAACTATACTATAAAAAGTGTTCGGACTTTTGTTGCCACAGTGAGGGGTGCTATGGAGCCCCTAGCAAATATGAAAAGTACCAAAGTGTACGGGTGCTATCTGATAAGGTTACCAACGGGAGGGAAAGAAAAAGGTAAAAAGAAAGGAAAACAGAAAGGGTGCGAAGGTTATCCGCTGGGGCCCTAAAGCTCGGGCCGCGAATTGTTTCCATCATAAGTTGATTAATACGTCAAGGCACATTGATACAAGTAGTGCGATAAGCAACATGCTATTTGACATGCCAAAACCAAGGGAGAGCTGCATGTGGGTCCTAAAAAATAGGTAGAGTGATCATTAACGAAACCACCTAGAAAGTCCCCCATACGTCTGTGTTTTCTTGCCGTCTTGGTGTGTTTGTCAATCACGAGGACTGGTGATCAGGCCATCAGATGGGGCCTGCGGGATTGGAACCTGAAAAGGTAAAAAAGAGGAAAAGTGAAAGTATGTGTGTATCCAGTGCTGGTTGAGCCATACTGTGGATCACAAGCTAGCTATGCCTCCGTCGATGCCCATGGAATTTTGAGTGCGTAGTTATGTACGCGCGGTACGAATGCCACGGCTTGATCGGGACTGAGACGGAGGCCAAATTGCTAGTCCAGCTCCTGACGAGCCGGGCTGTCCTGCTGTAGAATAGTTCAGACCCTCTTAATGGTGTCTGGAGGCTCGGCAGCCGAATTAAGGTTCTGCTTGAGAAGGCCGCTCTGTACTTCTGCTGCTAAGGAAATGGTGTGCTCTTCTGTACAGAGGGAGCGTTTCGTATCTCCATTGACTATTATAACGCCGCGTGGACCAGGCATCTTGAGCTTGAGATAAGCATAGTGTGGCACCGCATCGAATCGAGCAAATGCGGAACGTCCGAGAAGTGCGTGATAGCCGCTGCGAAAGGGGACGATGTTGAAGATTAACTCCTCGCTTCGGAAGTTGTCCGGAGATCCGAAGACAACCTCTAGTGTGATTGAGCCCGTACAGCGGGCCTCTACACCTGTATGACTCCTTTGAAGGTAGTCTTTGTGGGCCTGATCCGTGATGGATTAATGCCCATTTGGCGCACTATATCCTAATAGAGAAGATTGAGGCTGCTACCCCCGTCCATAAGGACGCGCGTCAGGTGAAATCCATCAATTATTGGGTCAAGGACCAATGCGGCTGAACCACCATGACGGATACTGGTTGGGTGATCCCGTCGATCAAAAGTGATCGGGCGTGATGACCATGGATTAAATTTAGGGGCGACTGGCTCTATCGCGTAGACGTCCCTGAGCGCGCGCTTGCGCTACCTCTTGGGGATGTGCATAGCATATATCATGTTCACCGTTTTGACCTGGGTGGGAAAATTCTTTTGTCCCCCTGTGTTCGGTTGCCGGGGCTCCTCGTCACCGTCCTCGCTTTGCGATCCTTTTTCTTTGTTTTCGGCATTTAACTTGCCAGCCTGTTTAAAAACCCAACAATCTCTGTTTGTATGATTGGCTGGTTTGTCAGGGGTGCCATGGATTTGGCACGGACGATCGAGTATGCGGTCCAAGCTGGATGGTCCCTGATTGTTTCTTTTATATGGCTTCTTCCGCTGACCGAACTTGGAGCCACTGAATCCGGCGTTGACTGTGGTGTCATCGGTATTGTCACCATTGCTTCGGCACTTGTGTCTGTTGCGTCGGAACTTGCTATTGCTGTTTTTGACTTCTAAGGTGCCTACCTTGCCGGCAGTGTTTTTGCTGCGGGCCAGCCAACTATCCTCACCCGCGCAAAAGCGGGTCATGAGTGCCGTGAGGGCTGCCATGGATTTTGGCTTTTCTTGGCCAAGGTGGCGGGCGAGCCATTCGTCGCGGATGTTATGTTTAAAGGCCGCTAGGGCTTCAGCGCCCGGACATTCGACGATGTGGTTCTTTTTAGTTGAGAACCTAGTCTAGAACTTCCTGACAGATTCTCCAGGCTGTTGGGCTATGTGACTCAAGTCATCGGCATCTGGTGGCCGGACGCATGTACCTTGGAAATTGTCAAGAAATGCTTCTTCCAGGTCTTCCCAGCTGCCAATATAATTTTTAGGCAGGTATTTAGCCAGTACCGAGCTGGCCCTTTGAGTTTTAGTGGGAGGTATTTGATGGCGTGAAGGCCATCTCCGCAGGACATATGGATGTGGAGAATGAAGTCCTCGATCCATACCGCGGGGTCAATTGTCCCATCGTATGATTCTATATTTATGGGTTTAAACCCTTCTGGGAATTCATGATCCATTACTTTGTCAGTGAAGCAAAGAGGGTGTGTGGCGCCTCTATATCGGGCCGCATCGCGACATAGCTCCGATGGAGTGCGTCTGCGGTTTTCGGCCCGGGCGTGACTGGACTTGTTACGTCCGAATAAATAGTCGTCGTCGCGTGTCAAGGCACGTGCTCGCGATCCGTAGATCGATCTGGCATATCCTGTTCTACTGGCCAGGTCCTGTATAACCCCGAGCTGTTTTGTCTCTGTTTTTACGTTGCGGTGGGGCGGGCTGCTGTTCGGCCTGTGTTGCTGCTTTTTCCCGACCACGTGGTGGTCGGTCCGCCGCACTGTCCTGACCACGTGGTGGTCGGTCGGCCACATTACGCGAGGGAGCTATGGGCTTCGGCGCCTCCTCATCAAACTGAGGTAGAAATCTGCGCTTCGGGTAACTCTTGGCTGGGCGCCTGAGGCTGTATTCCTCAGCTGCCAGGACGTCAGTCCATCTGTCGATGATCAGATCTTGGTCAGCTTGAAACTGTTGCTGCTTCTTTTTCAGGCTCCTTGCAGGGGCTATTAGCTGGCGCTTGAAGCGCTCCTACTCGAGAGGTTGCCCAGGCACGATGAAATCCTCGTTGCCGAGGCTTTCCTCATCCTCGGAGAGCGGACGATAACTACCGTCCTCCGAGTCGTTGAGCATGGCCTGTTCATCGGGGCTAACTTGCCCGTTTTCTTGTTCCTCCTATTCGGATGTTACCTCAACAGGGTCTTCATTGTTTTCGGCATCGTCTGGAGTATTATTTTCTCTGGTGACAGTAGTGCTGTCTTTCGAACGACGTGACTTAGAGCGGCGCCGAGGATGCCGACGTTTGGGCTGTGTCTCAGGAGGTTTATTCTCAAATGGATTTTCTTTGTCATTGTCGTTAGTTGCTTTGGGTGTATCCACCATGTACACATCGTACGAAGAAGTGGCCATCCAGCGTCTAGTAAATGGTGGGTTTTGGCTCTGCTCCTCATCGGCATCGTCGTCCATACCATCGATGTCTCCGGAGCCATAATCGAGCATGTCGGTCAAGTCCTCGACAGTGGCTATATAGTGGGTGGCGGGTGGGAAGCAAAATTCCCCGTCCTCAGCCTCCAGTTCGAACCGGACATAGTTCGGCTATGAGCCCTCCGGTAAGGATAGATTTTCTAACGAGTTCAGCACATCACTGAAAGGCGAGTGTCGGAAGATGTCTGCGGCGCTGAATTCAGAGATCGATAACTGATCCACTTCGGCGTCCGCGGACGCACATAGTTTGGAACTTATTGTCGGAGACGAGTCCAGAGTTTCGGTGACACAGATATCATATGTGGTTAAGTCCGTGTGCGGCTCCAACACCGCGGAAACTGTGGCCTCCGTGGTGGGGTTGAGCTTCCCGTCCTCGGATGGCGCAATCTGTTCTGAATCTAAGGCCAGAGTAGTTACAGGAGCTATCTCCTGAATGTGATTCGATGACAGATTTAAATCATGTTCATCAGGGTGACGGGGAGCGATCGCCGCGGTCTCAAATCTGTCGAAGATCAGGTCTCCACGGATGTCCGCGACGTAGTTCAAGCTTCCGAATATGACCTGATGGCCAGGGGCATAGCTGTCGATCTGCTCCAGATGGCCAAACGAGTTGGCCCGCAGTGCAAAGCCACCGAACACGAAGATCTGTCCGGGGAGGAAGGTTTTTCCTTGGACAGCATTGTTGTGGATGATTGAAGGAGCAGGATACCGGCAGATCTTGGGTAGGGGTCCATAACTGTGCGTCTAAGGTCGATGGTAACAGGAGACGGGGGACACGATGTTTACCCAGGTTCGGGGCCTCTCTATGGAGGTAATACCGTACTTCATGCTTGATTGATCTTAATGAATATGAGTATTACAAGAGTTGATCTACCACGAGATCATAATGGCTAAACCCTAGAAGTGTAGCTTGTATGTCTATGGTAATGAGTCTTGCCCCCTCCGGACGAACACTACAAAAAAAAGACACATCCGGACATTTTGGGCTGAACAATTTTTTTTCTGTCGTACATATGACACTTCTCTGACGATAATTGTGACAAAACCCGGTATCATCATAGATGTGGTGGGCTCCTACTTCTATGACAAAAAGTCATGACAGAAAATGGGCTTTTCGTCCTGGGCGGGCCGGAGACGCAGGTGCATGACATTCTTTGGGCGTCCATGACAGAAAAAACATGGTAGAAGCGAGGGGGAGGAAAATTTTGGGGAGTTCCCGGTTACAGTGGGAGGTCGGGTGCCGATCGATGCGCGTTTCTCTCATTACCGTGCGGCGTTGGCTCTAATCAATCCGGCGAGGCGTTGGGCTCTAATCGAACCCGGCGATTGCTGCGAGCTACGTGTTACTGAACCCGAGCGATCGATCGATGGCTGTTAACTGAACTCGATGGAGCGATTCCTTCGCTACTGCTGCTAACTGAAGCCAATCGATTGGATGAACAGTGAGCGTTGCAGGCGGGGGGGTTTGGATGAACAGTGAGCGGTGGCGTTGCCTCTGGATGAACAGTAGATGATGGAGGGGTGGCCGTGGACGGGTGGTTGAATAGGACCCCGTGGTGTGGAGGGTTGGATGAACAGTAGACGGTGGAGGGGTACCCATGGAGGGGTGGTTGAACAGTAGCCGGTGGAGTAGCGCGCGGTGGAGGCTAGATGAACAAGAGCTCGTGGAGGCTAGAGGAGGTCGACGGTAGCCCGTGGAGGCTGGAGGAGGTCGACGGTGGAGATGAACAGTATCCCGTGGAGTCCCGTTTGCGGTCGCCACACCTCCCGATGAACGGGACCCCGTTTCGACCGTAACGCTCCAAAACAAGTCCGTTTAAATCTGCTTTTGCGATGCGCCACACCCTCCCGATGAACAGGACCCCCGTTTCGACCGTAGGAGGTTCGTTTCCTCCATTTTGCGGTACGCCACACCCCTCCCGATCAACAGGACCCCCGTTTCGACCGTAGGAGGTCCGTTTCCTCCGTTTTGTGGTACGCCACACCCCTCCCGATCAACAGGAACCCGTCCCGGACGTAGGAGGTTCGTTTCCTCCGTTGTGCGGTACGCCAGACCTCGTTTCCATCGCCTGTTCCATCCAAGCCCTCCCGATGAACACGACCACGCATTCCGTTCCGACCCAACCGGTTGGCTCCCCATGAACACGACGACGATGCTGTTTCTCCGTTCTGACCCAGCCATGTGCGTATGCGCGAGTAGGCGTTCGAGACCCTTCCCATATGTACGTACATGGCCGTATTTTCTTTCTTGCACTCTAGCCGCTGTAAGTACTTGTACATGCTACGTGCGCGCCTCTACATCGACATGTGCGCGCCTCTACTACGGCACGTGCACGCCTCTACATCGACCAGTATGTGCGTACACATTCGTGACCAGAATGACAACGCTACGTATGCTTCGACCAGGTGGGTCCCGCACCGAGCACTTCCTTACTGCGAAGATGTAGCTGGTGGGTCCCGGCAGTCGAGGCGAATCGTTTTGTTTTTTTGCGGACGCACTTCCTTGCATGTGAAGATGTAGCTGGTGGGTCCCGGCAATGATCGAGGCGAATCGTTTTTTGCGGATGCACTTCCTAGCGTGCGAAGATGTAGCTGGTGGGTCCCAATGATCGGTAGGCGAATCGTTTTTGCCCGGACGCACTTCCTTGCGTGCGAAGGTGCAGCTGGTGGGTCCCAATGGCGGTCGAAACGTTTTCTTCACGAAATATGGTGGCCCGTCCGGTGGGTCCCCGCTGTCAGGTGGAGGAATAATTATTTTCCGCGTAATAAGGAGGCACTTCCTTCCTGCGGCCGTGGACCCAACTGTCAGCCTCTCCACATACAGTCCAGGTCCAATGGAAGTCGACCCTCGACCACGTTGACCATGCCGCGCCGAGAGCACCAGGGCTGTGGACGACGGCGAGGCCTAGGAAGGGGACGACGGGGAGCCGGGGAAGACGCGGCAGTGGACCCGCGCGGAGAGGAGTACGAGGGTTCACTGGTTCGGCTATGGTGTGAGGTTGCCATCGCCGCAGGGCCTGGTCAGCGGTGGGAATAGTAGGGGCGGTGAGGGCTCCGCGGCAGCACATCCGGCCACGTGAAGCAACAGCATGCGGCACGACCGGCGCTGCTTTGGGCGGCTGGAGCAAGAAGACCAGAGGTTGAAGAAGCACTACGACCGTTGGATGGACATCGTACGTTCACTGGAGCTATAATCTTTTATGTTGACTAAGTTGACAAAGCCCTCCGTCCCCGTCAACTTAGTAGGCCCACAAGTCAGCATCCCACAAAGGTGGGTCCCAGCTAGCAGGGGGTATTCATTTTTTTGTACGTAATAAGGAGGCACTTTCGGTGGGTCCGAAAGTGACAGAGGGGAACATTTTTTCGTGAAATACGGTGGCCCGCCGGGTGGGTCCAAATCGAGTCCAAAGCGTTTTTCGCAAAATACTGGTGGCCCGTCCGTGGGTCCCTATTTGTCGGTGGAGGAATAATTATTTTCCGTGTAATAAGGAGGCACTTCCTTGCGGCTGCCGTGGACCTAGCTGTCAGCCTCTTCACGTACAGTATTCTTCCGATGGAATTCGCTCGTTGACCACATTGACCACACTGCGCCGAGAGCACCATGGCGGTGGACGACGGTGAGGCCTATGAAGGGGACGACGCAGAGCCGGGGAAGACGCGGTAGTGGATGCCCACGGGGAGAGGAGTCTGAGGTTCACTGGTTGGCTTGTTGCCGTTGCCCATGAGAATAACGAGGGTGTGGGTGAGTGGAGTGGAGGGATGGCCTGGCCAGCGGTGGGAGTAGTATGGAGGCGGTGAGGCCTCCGCGGCAAGCCTGACCCGCCACGGAGGCAGGGAAGCGGTGCACGACCGGCTGCTTTGGGCGGCTGGAGCAAGAAGTCCGGATGTTGAAGAAGCACTACGGCCGTTGGATGGACGTAAATGCGGTCGATGAGCTAGAATCGTGCATATTGACTAAGGTTACAAAGCCCTTCGTCCCCGTCAACTTAGTAGGCCCCGTCAACTTAGTGGACATCGTATGGGGTGTATTCTTTTTTTTGGGCGTAATAAGGAGGCACTTTCTTGCGTGCGTCAAGCAGGCGTATTCTTCTTCACTTCCTAAGAAGATATATCTGGTGGGTCCGATCTGTCAGCGGCGCTAACGTTTTTTTCGCGAAATACAGAGGCCCTTTCGGTGGGTCCCAGATGTCAGATGGAGGAATCATTATTTTGCGCGTAATAAGGAGGCATTTCCTTGCGTGCGACCGTGGACCCAGTGTCGGCCTCTCCACATACATTCCACTTCAGATGCATGTCGGTAGTTGACCATGTTGACCACGCCACGCCGAGAGCACCGGAGACGGTGGACGGCAGCGAGGCCTAGGAAGGAACGACACGAGGCGAGGAAGACTTCGGCAGTTGTTTCCCACGCGGAGGGAGTACAACTGCACGAGGTTTCTTGGTTCGTCTGCCGTCGCCGCCGAAGAATAACAGCAGTGTAGGACTGTGGGTGAGTAGAGGGATGGCTAGGCCCGCGATGGGAGTACTGATTGGGCGGTGAGGCCTGCTGGCAACCTGACCGGCCCCTTGAGGAGGGAGCAGGCAGTCCCGCCGGTGCTTGTTTGAGCGGCTGCAGCAGGAAGAACAGAGATTGAAGAAGCACGACGGCCGTTGATTGGACATCCAACATTATACAGGCCATCTGTGGAAAGCCTCATATCTGTGGAAAACAGCATACAACCCATCTGCCATTATTTCAAATAGTTTACAGCCCATTTGCTAATTCTTACGGGTTTTTTTGGAGCCCATATTCTTTTTGTTAGCATTACAACCCATATTGTGGCCACGGTTAAAAAATTATACGAAATTTTGCATATGTCGGTGCGGTCTGAACTGTTTTAATCCCGAAATTTCGAGTCACATTCAGACTGATTTTAAAAATAAATGTATATCAATATAAAATCCAATAAATTGTCCACGCATAAAAATCAATGCAATTTAAAATCTCGAAATGACAAAAAGATATTTGAAACTAATTGCCGGTTTGATGTGTTTTAAAAATGTACAACCCATTTCTCATTACTGATAGACCATTTTCTCGGCCAGCCGAATGAAGCTCTCCTCGTCTTGAAAGATTTGCAGCCCAACAGGCTGGTAAAGCGACTTACTTGACAAATCACAAAAAACTAGGCTAGCCATTTTCAGAAAGAAAAAAAAACTAGTGGGCTGGTCTGTGGTAAACATAAAAGGAAAGGCTGTCTAGACAGGCCAGAGTGTCCCGCACAGCCCAGTTGACACCCTGCTTCCATCTCAAAAACAAATTAGATAAATGCCACTCCAATTATGGCAATTCATAGAAATGCCACTGCAATTTCCAAACTTTGAAAAATGCCACTGCAATTTTTCCAAACTTAGAAAAAAGCCACTGCAGTTTGCAAACTTTGAAAAACGACACTCCAGACTTCGAAAAATGCCACTAGAAATTCCATGAAATGGCATTTTCCAAAGTTTGGAAATTGCAGTGACATTTCTCAGAGGCATTTATCAAATTAACCCAAAACAAAAATAAATGGGCGAGCTCTTTGGGTCCACAATTGTCGGCCGCTCGTTGTGTAATTCTCTTGTTTATTGACTACGTTGACAATGGCATGGGACCCGGATGTCGAATCCACTAGGAGGAGCCATTTTCTTATTGGCTTGAAATAAGGAGGCACTTGCTTGCGTACTGCCATGACCTTGGCGGGTCCCTGCTGTCATCCTCTCGACGTACAATCATCTCCTGATTGTGTACGCATCAACTTTCTAGGCCCACAAGTCAGCCTCTAAACCCGTGGAGGACAAATACAACCCATTTAAAAAAATAACAGCCCATTCCATACGTTCAAACGGAAAGTTCAACATTCAGAGCAAAGTAACAGGTCTGATCCACATATAGAGTACCGAACTTCCACGTTGACAACCATCATAGCCAAGTTAACTATCTACTCCCACTAGACAAGTACTAACTTACTCTTAGCTAACTAGACGATGCCGGCCGCCATCCGTGGTACACGCTAAACGCCGGCACCGGGCGACCTGCGCCGCCTCGGACTTGCGGAGGTGCGATGAGTAGCGTTGCTCACGCGCGTTGGCCCTTTCCATGCCTCGTGGTCCACCGAGAGGCCGACTTCCGGAAACCCACTTGACGAGCTGGTAGTAAAAATCAGCGTCGTGAACGCGTGCGTGCCCGACAGCCTCCAGGGCTATTTGCCGGGCGCCGGCTTCCATGCAGTCGGCCCAGTTGCGGGCGCTCTGCTCGTGACTCAGAGCGTCGGTGCGCTTTTGCTCCATATCCCGCAGGCGGCGCAAATCAGCGATACGCTGCTCCTCTGCCAGGCGGTCGCGCTCCAACAACTCCTGCTCCTCCGCCATGCAATCGTGCTCCAACAACTCCTCGATCTGCGCATTGCCATCTAAAGACAGATAGAATGCCTCCTCCCTCCGTCTGCCTTCCGGTGAAAAACCGAACACTAGTTCCGGTGGTGACCGCCTCCGGCATCGCCCTTGACAGGCGGGCGGGGCATGGCGGACGTGGCGAGCGACGTCGGGCCAGTGGGGGCTTATGAGGATATGGCGAGTTGGGTCACGGTGGCACCGGAGAAGGCCGGGAAACAGTACTTATTGGGGGAAGGTAGCGCGACGGTCATCGGAATTCAATGCATAATGGCTTAGCGCGCCAGCTTGCCGTGGAAAACTAGGGAAACTGAAATTATGACTGTGCCGTCCCGTCCCGTCTGGGTCGCACGCTGGCATGGCGGTCAAACGAGTGCACTCGAATCATCTCCCTCCTTGTCAATAATGATTTCACGGATTTAAAAAGCCCGCAACAATTAAAGCGTATCTTTTTCGCATCAGTTAGCTGCCTTAATTACACCGGCTGCATGCAGGCACTCAGAATCGCTCGCAGCAAGCGATGCGAAGCAACATGCAACGAGTCGCAGCCGAGGGCACGCATGCAGCCACTTAAATCGCTGGAATTAATTAGGCTTAAACTTCTGCATGCCGTTAATTATTGCCATGCCTTGGTCTTGCTGCTTTGCTCACGGGACTAATAAACCCAAACGTAGGGAGCACCTTGGTTGGTGAGAGGTTTGAATTAAGCCCTGCAAACCGGAAAGGAGGTACTAGTACGTGCGTGATCCGCTATTTATTCGTGTAGGATCGAGTAGGTCATTTCTTGAATTGAGCCCTGCAAACCGGAAAGGAGGTAGTACGTGCGTGATCCGCTATTTATCCGTGTAGGATCGATAGTGTAGCTTGTCAGTTTCTTCAGAGGTAGGCATTTTTATCTGTGTAGGATCGATAGTGTAGCTTGTCAGTTTCTTCAGAGGTAGGCATTTTTATTCAAAAAACTGCAACTTCGCATCTTGCGTCGCAAATAAAACTGCCAGGAGCGCATTTGTAGGCTAGCTACTGATCGATCAGTAACTTGTAAACATTGAGCAAACAGAAATAAGTAACTGTTAATGCATCTCAATGATTCACAGATCATATACAAATATGTAGCTCCAAAAGCAAAGATCATCCACTTCGGATCTTGCATCGCAAGACTCACAACTAAAACTAACTAGTACGATCCCATACATAAGATCAACATGTTAATGCATCTCAATGATTCACAGTTCATATACAAATATGTAGCTCCAAAAGCAAAGATCTAGAAAAAACATATGTTCTTCCTACTAACATGGATGCTTCTCTTGGCCAACATTCAAGATGGTGAAAGACAAATTTGTTTGTGAAGTCTACAATTCCTCTTGCAACCGTAAGTGGTTTCACCAACAGCTGGAACCATGAGAATGAACCACACATGATGGAGGAACATCCACTGCAATATGATTTGGTATTCTCTCGATCACACCGCGAGACTATTTTCGGAATACAAACTTTAACTTGGGGAAAATGATGCCCGTTGTATAATCAGACCAAAGCAATGAAGCACCTAGTGTTGGCCAGTAAATAGTACAGTACTACTTTTCTGCAGCCCATGAAGTGACTATCCAATCTTTGTGTTTATTTTCAAATGGCACTGCATGCAGTGACTATACTATTCTTTTGTGCAGTTCAACCAAAATTGCGGACACTTAGTTTTTTTGCCAAATAGCAATGGACAGACATCTCTGTCTGCACAAATATCAAGCAGCTAGTAAACATATACCACACCATGTTCGTAGTGATGGAAGAGGTGAAATCGATACAACCGAAATTGAGCATCCAATCATTGAATCTTGTCCTGCACCTTCAATGTAGGTCCACCCTGCCAATAAATTCACATGCAAACCACTAGTATTACTATCTAATGACAGTACAAAAAGAGTAGCAAGATAGTAGCAAACCATGTACCTTCCTAATGAACAACTCATAGTGCCACCAATTGGATATAAAGGTTTGGAAAAAAACATGCTCCTAATGTTGAACCAGTTGGACTTTTTGTGCAGTTCCACTAAAATCGAGCATCCCTGTTTGCATAGATATTGAAAGTGTGATTACTATAAAAGTGGCACTAGTTGAAGCATAGACTCACAAATATAAGCATTCCAATTTCTTAATGGGAAAAGGTAGCAAGACTGTTTCTAACCACCTGGTTGAAGGAATAAATAAAGCAACCGCGGCTGATGTCAGCAAGGCATACATAGTTTTTTCTGAAAAACTGAGCCATTCCTGACCTTTCCTCTTCTTTTAAGCAAATTTTGTGTAGTTCTACTAAAATAAAATGCCATCACCGCATTGACAATTCAGTGACACTGTACAAAAGGAAATGACTTGACATTACATCATGATGTCGGGTATGTAGTCGATAGGCATTAGAGACAAACATACATACCTCCTCCGATAACATAATGAACATGAATTTTAACAAAGGTGTGACTAGCTTTACCGGGATAATTTGGGTGAACTCTACACCCTCTATTCCTTAATATAAGACATTTTCGTGGTTCAAGTACCCAAACGTCTAGTATTTAGAAAAATAGGTAGTAGTTTTCTTGAGCACATATCGGGGAAAGCTTGCCACACTTTATTTATGTCCATACGCTAATGCAACACCATTCGAATACTACAAATATACACTAATCTAGTGGCTAGTGCAACAATAGAGTAGTTAGTATATTACAGGCTGTGCAACAACATTAGAATGCCTTAGCTGAAAAACCTTTAATACATCCACAATCAACAGCTAACCCTAAAATAATCCAGTGACATTAAATGGCATTGCTTAAATTTATCGATGGCATTAGACTGAGCGCGGCATTAGTTAAATGTGGCATCACTTTAGCAGTAGCATTGCTTGACTTGACTGCTGGCATTATACTAATAGCAAAAAAAGTGGCAATAAGAGCATGGGAGGCCCATTCGGACAGTGGGCGCACCAGTACGATGTACCTCCACGGACGCAGAGTGGTGAGGGAGGTATGGTTGCCCAGAGCAACAAATATCCAGGCAGCATATGTGGATTACGTCCCATTTTTGTTCTCTTTAGCCACCTTTTTCCTATGTGAGGACAAGAAACCGATCGACCTGGTCATTCTCTATTGCGTTGTCATGCGTTTCTACCCTTCTTCAACCAAGAGACACGAGACTCGTTCCTTAGCTACTGATTTTCCCCTTTTCAACCTAGATGCGGGTTCGATGCCTACTCTCTTGGACAAGATGCAGTCTCCCTTCCTTTCCTTATTCAACCTGCATATGGATTATTCTGCATGAAGTAGGGTTTCCTTTAATAGTGCAAATTATGGTTTTTAAATGCTGCGTGGCGGCGAGGCGAAGGATAGCAAATTGGGAAGATGGTGGAGTGGAAAAAGATCCACATGCAACGGCGTGCGGATGGGGCAATAGAACAAGGGTATGGTTCGAAAGAGGTTGCATACCGAGGGTCTCATGGAAGTGGCTTCACTCGTGGTCGTCGTCCTCCGCACACACTACGGCAGCAAGCTTGGGGACGGAGGCCATCCAGCGCGGGCGCTAGGTCTGAGAGGACGGCCTTGTCGTCAGTGCGTGACCTCGCTCGCCGACGACGAGTGCGTCAATGTTGCATGTCCTTTTCTACCCCGGCGGATCTGTGACCACCGGTGAGGAGGGAGAGAGGGGCCGTCTTTTTTAGATCTGGAGAGAGGGTGGTAGTGTGAGAAGCAAGTGGGCAGCCCTTGGCAAGAAAGTGCTGAAGCTCCAGCCTATATATCTTTTTATACTACTAATCTTTGGAGGTGGAGTAGTGGTAGAGTAGTTTATATTTTCTCTGCGTACAGTACCAGTTAGTCGCGCTTCAAAACTGAACGGCACACCATTAAAAAAATAAAGGTCGATAACTAATGCGACACCTCAGGCCAACGCAGCCAGATCGCATTTTGCACGAGAAATTACACACCATGTTTCGTTGACATGTGGTCCCGTTCCAACATATCAGTGAGACGACAGCGAGTAGTAGGAGTATTTTCGAACCGACGTGTAGGCCGGGGCGCCCCTTCGTGAACCGTCATGGCCGGCAACCGCCCACCGACTATTCACCTTTCCCTCTCGATTTGGAACTCTTTGTCGCGACGCTCTTCCTCTCCCTCCTCCATTTTCCTTCAGCCCTTCACCCTTTCTTCTGCCATTGTTCGATCGTCTTCTCCATGGAGGGAACAGGCCGAAAATGACCCCGTTATTCTTGCCCTGATCTGAAAGATGACGTGGTGGAGGAACTCATTGATCGGTGCGACGTCATCACCTCGGCTAGCATGGCAGGTTCGTTCAAGCCCATTCTTGACTCAACTAATAACATCATTACAAGGAACCCAAGAGTCAAGGAACAGTTTGATCTACCCTATCTTCTTTGCCGTGACCACGATGGTAGGCGCCGTCATGACCGGAGGCCTCATACCAATGCAAGTTGATGCCGCTTGATAATGATACGTATGATGTTAAGATGCCATCGCTTGAGGGCAAGGCTTGGGCAGGCGCAAATGGAGATTGGGTTGTTTACATTGGGTCCAACTGCGAGTGGGAACTTGTGAATGTGTACACTCGTGACCGGGTTCCACTTCAAAAAATCTCAGCAGACTGTCTTCTACGGAAGATAGCAATTTCTCGAGTTCGCAACCGCTCTTGGAATTACAACAACTATGAAAATTGTTGCTATCTTCGACAAGCTTGTTGCCGTCCTTGCTGGTTTGACTCGATGGATATTGCTCAAAAATCAGTTTCTGTACACAGATGAGTACTGTGATGCAATTGAATACGAAGGCCTTGTGTTTGCTGCCACCACTCATGGCACTGTTTTTGCATGGAATCGTTATTTCGGTACGTTTGTCTTCCACCGTAATTATAATTGTTTCATCCACATGCATGCGGGTTAGCAAGTTTCCCTTTACTAATTAACCTTCTTCTTGTGTTTCCAAGATCCTATGAACATTCCACCACCTATACTTGAAGATTTTTATAACCAAGGGGAAGATGACGATGGTGATGATCACGAGCATGAGGACGAGCAGCGCCCATATACTATTGGCGCCTGGCAACTAATTCTGATGGATCACCTCTTCTCGTGTGTATACAAACCACTGATGATGTTACTGCTAAGGAAGCAGGTGTAGTCTCCCATGGTCGCACTCTCCGGACCTATTCCAACACCCGTTGCATGGTATTTGTCGGTGTACTAGAGTAGGGGTACCCTAGTATCCCGAACTTGTGCACGGGCAGTTGCAGCCCTCCGCGGCAAGGCTTACCGGGTGACCGCCAAGGTCCTCCGTGGTTCCTTTGGAGCCATTCAAGAACAAAGTATTCAAGCCAAGGAGACAAGGCCCCGGCAATAGGAGCTTTCCGGGAAGGCCACCCAAGGCGCCTAGGAGACAAGGCCCTGGCAAGAGGAGCTTGCCGGGAAGGCCCGGTGAGCGACAAGCTTCCGGGCGCGACAAGACAACAACCGCGGCAAGGCGCTTGCCGCGCAGACCACCACTACGTACTGCGCTCAAAGACATCCACTAACGTGTCGCCCTGGGACCTTTCCAGGCGCGCGTGGCGAGAGGCTGTGCAGCCAGCGATGCGAGGTGGCAAGCGACGCTGACAAGATAGCCATCGTGGCAAGCGGTGGCGCCCCTGACGGTCCCTGTTTGCACTGTTAGGGCGACTAGACGGGCATTTAATGCCTTTGTCCCCTGCCGTCAGGGTTAGGTATGGTACACTCTACACTGTACAAGTAGGTGTACCAACCACTACTTTTCCATTTGTACCCCCGTCACGTTGCCACCGTCGGAGCCCCTTGAGCATATAAAAGGAGGCCCATGCGCAACGTAGAAAAGGGGTCGGTCAATTCCCCACGCTCGGTCTCGATAGCAGCTTCGTGTGTCTTTGTAGCACTCAGCGCTCTGAGCAAGAACGCAATACACCTAGACATGCAGCAGAGAGGAGTGTTATCTCTCCGGAGAGCTCGAAGCTGGGTAAACCTCTCGTGTGCTTCGCCTCGATCTGCTCTTCGTCACGATTTCCGCTCCCGCCCGAACCGAAGGGGCTCGGTCCGCCGCCCCATAGGTGTTCGTGGGACAGATCAGCTTGCCCGACATCTTTGGCGCGCCCGGTAGAAGCGTCGAGGTAGTGTGAACCTGATCCGGCGTCCACGCGAGCTAGATTTTCATCATCTTCATCGACATGCCACCGAAGAAGAAGGCTTCGGCGGCAGAAGCCCCGTCCGCGTCAAACCCACCGCCACCGGAGCAAACGGGTGGTGGGATAGACGCCGGCGGAAGAATGGACGGCGATGAGGGAGCTCACGGTGCTGCCAAGTCCAAGGACAAGGCTGCGCAGACCTCGGCGTCCGTACATGCACCTCGCCCGTCTCGAGGCGCGGATCGACAGCGTCATGGCATTCACAATGCCATACGCTCGTTGGACCAAGATCGAGCCGAGGATCTCGGGATGCTCAAGACCAGCATGCACGCCAACGTCTTTGGCGCGCGAGGCGATGCGCTGGGCGGGATACTGCTCCTTCTAACATAGTTAGAAGTCCGAGCATATCCGCTCCTCGCCCGCTCGCCATCGCCACCCACCACTCCGGCGAAGCTTTGGCGAGCGCAACTCCTCTGGATTACCCTCCAACGGCCGACAAGGTCGATGAATGGAGGGCCACCATTCGTAGTCTCATCGGCTTTGCCAATGGCGGCGACGCCCGGCAATCGAGTGCATCATCGCCGCGGCAAGACTGCCAAACACGAGCCGGTGGTAGCGAGACCGGTGGGGTGCAACCACCATGCACTCTCCGCCCGAAAGGCCAAGATCGCCCGACTCGCGGATCCACCTCAACGGCGACTCCACCGCCATCGGATCCACGAGCTCGTCGCGATCGGCGCCAAGTTCTTCACGAACGACAACAAGAAGACGCCGAACTTCGCATTGAGCGCCCGAAGAGAAGCGGCGTCAATCCGACAAGCGCGCTGGGCCCTTTGTTGACATGCATGCGCCAGAGGAACCAGGCGACTTGCCGTACGCGGTAGGTTGCCCTGCGTTCACTCGTGAGCTGCGGCAAGTCCAGTGGCCCAGCAAGAAAAACTTCAATCCAGATGTACCAGAGAAGTATGATGGCAAGACACATCCGTCGGAGTTCCTCAGCGTCTACACCATCGCGGTGCAGGCTGCCGGGGGGCGAGTCGACAAGATCCTTGCCAACTACTTCCCGCTGGTGCTCAAGCCCAATGTCAGATCCTGGCTCATGCACTTGCCGGACAACTCCATATCTTCTTGGGCAGATCTATGCCATCAGTTTGTCGGCGCTTTTACAGCGGCCACAAGCCCCATGGCCAAGAAAGCGACCTTCATCTGCCGCCGTAAGGAAGGAGAGCCCCTGCGCAAGTATATTCAAAGATTCAGCCGTGTACAAAGACAACATCCCAGATGTGCACCACCGCTGTAATCAGCGCGTTCCATCGAGCGTCGCGAAACCGCAGGATGCGGAGGAGATGGCGATGTGCAAGATCGAGACGTCAATGAGCTATATGCCCTGGCCGACAAGTGTGCGCGTGCTGAGGAAGGGAGGAGACTCCCCGGAGAGAATACTGAAGTAGGAGGATCTGATAGTGAGGAGACCGCCCCGGCAAAGAAGAGCCGGCGGCGGGGCAACATGAAAAAGAAAGGCAGAGATGTGCTAGTTGTTGAGCAGTCCGGCAATGGAGGTGGCGACAAGAAAGCCAAGGCTGGTAGCTCCGGCAAGGAGGTTGCCGCTGGCACCAACTGCCAGTCTGTGGCGGCCGCCGACAAGCAGGACGGCTCCGGCAAGCAGTACTGCAAGATCCACCGCACCAAGGGCCATGACCTACGGAGCTGCAAGAAGGTCGAGCAGCTTGTCGAGCAGCGAAGGCTGAATACGAGCGACGCGACAAGGAGAAGGCCCAGGAGGGTGCCGGAGGAGCTAGCAAGAAGTGCCCGGCCGGGGAGGACGCCCGCAGCAAGGCCAAGCGGCGCAAGGAGACAGACCTCCCGGCCGCGACAAGGATGAAGGCGATGACGACGATGAAGACATGGATGATGAAGAGACCGATGAGCAGGAGTTCCGAGAAAGCCACGAGGTCCTCTGGCGTTGTGGCGGTGCTTCTCTGCATACTTCACACCGCCAACTCAAGCAGTGGATGCGGGAAGTCAATGCAGCAGAGCCATCCATTGAGTCACGCAAGCCTCTGAAATGGTCCAGCACGCCTATCATCTTTGATATTGAGGACCACCTTGATCGCGTAACTGCGGCCGGGTGCTTGCCGATGTTGGTTTCACCAACTATCTGCAACCTCAAGGTCACTAAGATGCTAGTTGACAGCGGGGCCGGCTTGAATCTGATCTCCTCAGCGGTACTCCAGAAACTCCAGATCCCTGATGGCGAGCTCGAAGAGACCGACACTTTTCAAGGAATCAATCTGGGAAGGAGCAAGCCGAAGGGAAAGATCACGTTGCCGGTGACATTTGGCAGCGAGTTGAACTTCAGGACTGAGAGGGTCACCTTTGACGTTGCTGACTTTCCATTGCCTTACAATGGAATACTTGGCCATCCAAAGACTCGCCAAATTCATGGCGGCCTCTCACTATGCCTACAACATCTTTGAAGATGCCGGGCCCGATAAGTGTCATCTCCGTCCCCGAGACAAGAAGGATGCTCTTATCTGCGCCGACAAGATCTACCGAAGCAGCGGTGCAACAGATTGCAAGCCACTTGCCGCTGAAGCTCCCGGGGGGAAGAAGAAGACCAAGTCCGGCAAGAGCTCTGATGCCACTCCGGCAAGCGCACCTATTCGGAGTGCTGCACTACCGTCGAGGATGCACCATCGAGCTCCACCGGCAAGTGTAAGAAGACGATGGCAGCTCCACCAGAGACCAAGAAGGTGTCCGCCAAGGAGGACGGCACTGGTGGTACCTTCACCATCGCGCCTCTCGACCCTAAATAGGAAGGCGCGGCTCGTTGCTTTCCTGCGAGCGAACATCGGCGTGTTTGCGTGGCAACCGTCGACATCCCCGTGTTCCTGTGAAAGTAATTGAGCACCATCTTGCCGCTTGTCCTCATCGCGCGCCCGTCAAGCGAAAAGTCGAAGCGAGCGGTGGAGCGTCAAGAATTCATCGCAGAAGAAATCAAGAAACTGGAAGCAGCAGGCCTTGTCAGAGGAGTGCTCCATCCTACGTGGTTGGCCAATCCTGTAGTTGTACGCAAGGCTAATGGGGAAATGGAGGATTTGTATCGACTTTACCGATGTCAATAAATCTTGTCCCAAAGACCCATTTCCCTTGCCGCGCATTGACCAGATTGTTGACTCCATGGCCGGATGTGATTTGCTTTCATTTCTGGATGCATACTCAGGATATCATCAGATCTTCATGGCAGAAGAGGATGAGGAGAAGACTGCATTCATCACCCCATGTGGCACATACTGTTTTGTACGGATGCCCTTCGGGTTAAAGAATACCGGTTCAACGTTTGCAAGAGTAGTCCATGACGCTTTTGAGCCACAAATGCACAGAAATGTGGAAGCCTACATGGATGACATAGTGGTCAAAAGCAAGGACAAGGCAACTCTGATTCAAGATTTAGACGAAACCTTTGCAAATCTGCGCAAGATCAACCTCAAGCTCAACCCCGAGAAGTGCGTGTTTGGAGTCCCTTCCGGCAAGCTTCTCGGGTTTTTCGTGTCTCAACGGGGAATTGAAGCCAATCCCGACAAGATCAAGGCCATTGAGCAGATTGAAGCACCGAAGCGCATCAAGGATGTACGAAGACTTGCGGTTGCGTAGCTGCTCTCAGCAGGTTTATCTCTAGGTTCTGCTGAAGCGCTACCGCCATTTTTCAAAATTTTGAAAAAGGCAGGTCCGATGCAATGGACTCGGAAGCGGATGTTGCAAGCAGGACTTGAAGAGATACCTGTCCTCCACTCCAACACTTGTCGCACCTAAGCCACAAGAGAAGTTGCTGCTATATATAGCGGCAACCAATCAAGTGGTTAGTGTTGCGTTAGTAGCGGAGAGGGAGGCGGATGATGAGCTAGCAACCATGGCAGGTGCATCCAAAGCGACAAGCGGGGGCTTCACCAAAGCAAGCTCTCCCGACAAGGATGGATCTGCGCAGACACATGAGAAGATCTGAGAAAAGAATGGTGCAGCGCCCAGCTTTACTTTGTCGGGCCTCTTCTGCAGGGCTAGGTCAAGGTACTCTGGTGTGCGAGAAATTGCTTTTCAGCCTCCTCATGGCCTCGAGAAAGCTGCGCCATTACTTTCGTGCACATGAGATCACAGTTGTCACTCGCTTTCCACGAAGAGAATAATGCCAAAATCCAGAGGCAACAGCAGGATTGTCGAGTGGGCCTTTGGAACTGTCAAGCTTTGGCCTCAAGTTTGAGAGCACTTCAACTATCCAAAGCGTAGCATTGGCGGAGTTCATAGCAGAATGGACGCCAACACAAGATGAAGAAATTCCAGAAACGAGCATTCCCGTCAAGGAGGCAAGCAAAGAGTGGCTGATGTACTTTGATGGTGCCTTCTCGCTGCAAGGCGCCGGCGCGGGCGTGCTACTTGTCGCCCCCACCGGAGAGCACCTCAAGTACATAGTCCAGATGCACTTCCCCAACGAGCAAGCAACAAACAATACTGTAGAGTATGAAGGCTTGCTTGCCGGTCTCAGGATCGCGATAGACCTTGGGATCAAGAAGCTCATTGTCAGGGGTGACTCACAGCTTGTTATCCGCCAAGTGAACAAGAATTATCAGAGTCCGTTGATGGAAGCTTATGTTGATGAAGTGAGAAAGCTAGAAGAGCATTTTGACGGCCTACAGATGGAATATATTCCAAGAGCTCAGAACGACATTGCTGATGGCTTGTCAAAGTGCGCCGCACTTAAGTTACCTGTGGAACCAGGGATTTTTGTGCTCAAGCTGACTCAACCGTCTGTAACACCATCAACTAGACAGAGCAAGAAGAGGAAGTTGATCTCTGGCGACTATTTTCCAGCAGAGCTTCCCGAAGCCGCCGCCAAGAAGGTCCCCAAGATCGACACCAACAGTGTTGAGGAGCAGTCTGCTCCGACAAGCCCCAGGGTTTGTTTCTTTGAGTCAGACGCTCCCGACAAGTTTTGCTCCGGCAAGCTTGCCGGGGAACGTCAAGCTCCGGCTGAGCCGCAGGTTCTCACCGTGGAAGCTGATGTTCCCGCAGTAGCAGATGTGCCTTTAGTCCTTGTTATCGAGCCGCAAGCTCCGGCATGGGCGCAAAGAGATTGTCCATTTCCTTCAGACAGAGAACTTCCCAAGAGCAAGAAGAAGCGGAAAGAGTAGCCCGGCGGTCAAGTATGTACCAGTTTGTCGACAAAGACACCTGCATGTAAGAAGACTCAATGGTGTGAAAATTGAAGTGTATTCACCGAAGACGGACAAAAGCTGTTGGCGAGATACATGGAGGCATATGTGGTCACCACATTGGCCAGAGCACTTGCCGCAAAAGCGTTCCCAAGAAGGTTTCTTTTGGTGACAGCCCTCCGTGATGCAACCGCACAAGTAACCAAGTGTGAAGCGTGCAGTTCCATTCCAAACAGATACACCAGCCAGCTCAAGCTCTCCGGCCGATCCCTTTATCCCGCCATTTTCGATGCGGGGCTCGACATCCTCGGCCCCTTTCCCGAGCTGTCGGGGGCTTTGAGTACTTGTACGTTGCAATCGACAAGTTCACAAAGTGGCCGGAAGTGGAAGCAGTGAGGAAGGTGACAACACAGTCAGTAATCAAGTTCTTCAGGTCGATTGTTTGCCGTTTCGGAATCCCTAACAGGATCATCACCGACAACGGCACGCAATTCACGAGCCGCACCTTCATGCAATACGTCCAAGATCTTGGCGCAAAGGTCTGCTTTCGCTTCGCTGCTCATCCGAGAAGCAACGGTCAAGCGGAGAGGGCAAATGCTGAAGTGCTGCGGGCTCAAGACCGTAACTTTCGACAGGCTGCACAAGTGCGGAAGAAACTGGATTGAGGAGCTGCGGTGGTTCTTTGGTCGATCGAGACGACGCCAAATCGAGCCACCGCCGGACACCTTTCGCTCTAGTCTATGGAGCAGAGGCAGTTCTCCCCACGGAACTTCAGATACGGATCGCCTCGAGTGCTCGCTTATCATGAGCTTGAGCAAGAGCAGCTGCGACAAGATGACGCCACTGCTCCTTGAGGAGGATCGTCTTCGTGCTCACGAGCTGCTCGGTACCGGCAAGCTTTGCGCCGCTACCATAGCCGCAGTTAATGCCAAGTCTCGAGGAAGGCGACCTTGTTCTTCGCACGCTCAGTCCGCCAAGAATTCCAACAAGTTGAAGCCGGTGGGAAGGCCCTTATCGGGTGAAACGAGTCACTAGGCCTGGCGTTGTCCGCCTTGAGACCGAAGATGGCATTCCGTGAGCAACTCACGGAACATTGAGCATCTTCAAAAGTTTTACCCGTGATGCGCGTTTGCGGAACCTGTTCAAGCAACCACCTTTTGTACAAGTCTTGCCGCTGTTGCATGTAATCCTTTGTACAAAGCGGGCACCAGACCCGTGCATAAGTAAAGCTAAGCGTGCCGCACATCTTGTCAATTTCATGCTTTTTACTTCTATTTGCATGCATTATCCGACACTTTGTGCAGCACCTACCCTGGTAGTAATAACGAGCCATAAGGCTCCATATCTTTATTTTCTTCTTTCTCTTTCTCAAAGAAAGGAAGGTTCCCTCGCACACAAGTTTGCCGGGGAAAGGAGAAGATAATGGTGTGGACCAAGCGTCGCTCAAGGAAATCTAGCCTTACCGGAAGCAAACGATGTAAAAGCTAAGTTGCCAAAGTTTGAGCAATCAGTTTTAAATTTTTAAGTTATCTTCCTCGAACGATCAGTACTTTGTATGGAAAACCTGTGCGCAGAGGAACCAACTCAGTAGCTAGTTGCGCCCTTACTTTGTTTCGAGTCCGCTCAACAACTTAAGTGAGCTGCGACTAGTTGCGACAAGGTTGCTTGTCGAAGCGGCACCGCCAAAGAAGTCTGCCGACGTCCCTTTTCACTCGCGGCTCAGGTGCCCGCACCGACAAGTTCCCTAAAAGCGTAGGGCAAAAACATACAGAGAAAGGAATCAAGTAAAGGAAATAACATAGCAATGGATACTCAAAATAGAGTTATATTACAAGATAGCTTGCCGCAGCTCTAATGGATTGTTCCTGTGACATGACCAGCAGCGGCAAGAGAAAGAGAAAACGGGCGGCCTAATCTACGCGATCGCCCTCAACCCTCTTGATTCCGCTCACCCTGTCCACAATGGGTGCGACAAGGGTCTTGAGCGCCTCCACATCAACATCCGGCGGCAGGGACTTGAGGACGTTGGTGAGGTTGAGGCCTGGGTTGCGGAAGGCCACCTTCATCAGCACCTTCTGGAGAGCTCCCGTGCAGGTCTGGCGCGACTCCTCAGCCAGCTGCTCTGGGACTTCTTCCCGGAGTCGCTGGAGGCGCTTCACCACGCCTTGAAGAACAGGCTAAGCTTGGCGCTGGGTTGGAGGTGCTCGTCGGAGGAATATCCAAGATCCACCATCCCCAGTTCCATCAGCTCCCTGTGGATGGCTGCAGCAATATCCACGAGACCCTCGGTCCAGTGCTCCACGTTCTCCCTCAAGGTACTCTGGGCGGCAACAGCACTCGCCAAAGAGCCTCGTCGGCCTTGATCTTCTCCTTCAAGGCCACCTCCTTCTCCCCTGGCGCCGTCCAGTACCGAGTCAAAGTAGTTAGCTTCAACTCAAGATCTGCATTGGAGTCCTGGCGGCGCTGAGCTCCTTGCTCCTCTCGGCGAGACGGCCCTGCAGCTCGCCAAGAGTGTAGGCGTCCTTCTCGCGCTCGTGCTTGAGTGCAGCAAGCTCCTCGCCGCTCTTCTTGAGACTGGCCTCCAACTGCGCCACCTTCGTCTCCAGCTCCTTCTTCCTTGAGAGCCCCGCCAAATGTTTGCTCGTGCATGGCAAGATCCTCCTCGTGGCTGTCAAGGTTAACCTTCCGCTGCGCCAACTCACCTTCCTGCGCAGACAGCTTCTCAGCGGCAAGCCGCTGTTCCTCCTCGCCTTCAGCCTTCTCGAGGATGAAGGCTTTGCGCCTCGGCGAAGTTGCTCCCGCCCCTCCGCCAAGGACCGGAGATCTTCTGGTTGCGGCCCGGAGCTCCTCAACAAGGCTTCTCAATGTCTGCTCCGCCTTCGCGACAAAGCGCTTCCCGGGATTCCAGCTTGGCTTGTTAGGCGGTAGAGCGGCAATGACTTCAGTTGCTCCTCCTCAGCTCGTCATTTCTGCTGCTTGGCGCGTCAACCAGCGTCGGCCAGCGAGGCAGCTCTTCATCGAAGGTTTCTCCTTCGGCCGGCGCCCTGGAGCTCGACTCCCATGGGAGCTTGATGAAGACGCCATTGTCGGCCTTCAAATAGGCGCCGGGCTGGGGCTCTTCAGAGTCCGACGCTGCAGCAGCGGCAGAGGGATCGGCGGTTGGCGTAGCGCCTGGCACTCCTGCGGCCTCAGGGTCGTCAGTGCGATCGCCGGACCCCTCGCCGGCTTCTGCGGCGGCAGCTTCGGCGGCCTCTTCGCCGGCGGGCTCGTCAGCGCCGGCTCCTTCTTCCATGGCGGCGGCTTCATCAGTGTCGCCGCGCACGTCCTCCTCGCCGGCGACCTCGGTCTCCATTGGTTCTGTGGCGGATGGATGAAGAAAGTCAAGCAAATATTCAAAGACAAAATCATAAGAAGAAAAACACAAGGGAAGTTCTCAGGCAAGAAGATTACCTGCGCCGGGGTCCGCGGTCATGGTCTCCGCCGCCAAGGGATCGCTGGTACCGTCCCTTGCCGGAGAGCCGCCCCTTGCCGGAGAAGTCTCCCTTGCCAGAGAACGCTCCCTTGCCGGGGAATCCACCCTTGGCGGCGTAGTCGAAGCAGAAGGAGGCTGCTCTGCTCCTACACAAATCAACAGCCAGATATCAGCAAGGAAAAATCACCCATGCACGCCGAACAGAAAGAAGTAGACCATATGCTTACGCTGGGGGCTGCGCTGGGGGCTGCTTTGAAGAAGAGTTGCCTCATCCGGCAAGGTGGTCTCGGACACGCCTCCTGCTGTCGCAGTGGGTTCGTCCTCGATGACAACCACCGGTGTTTTGGCTCTCTTCGACATTCTCTGGGCCAGCGTCCTGAAAAGGAATGGATTCAGAGTAAAGCAAATCAGATACAAGACAAAGCAACAAATCAAAGAATTACAAGTACAACAAGGAATCTTACTCTTCTTCTTCCTCGTCGGAGCTGAGCGCGGAGAGGTCGAATTCTGGCCCGCCTCCAGTACGACGAGGCGGAGGAGTGGGTTCCCTTGGGCGCTTCGAGCGGGACCGGTGGCCTCGAGGGCCCGCTCCAGCTGCCGCAGCGGCGTGAGGTGCTCCAGCGGCAATGCTTGCCGCGGTGGAAGCGCGCCACGCGCGCCGCGGCTGTTTGCCTGCCGCCTGCCGCCGCTGCCTCCGGCCTTGCGAAGACGCCTCCTTGGTGGAGCCGGGGGCTCCACTCGCGGCAAGCTGCTTGGAGGCGGGGAGGAGGCGCCCTCGGCGGGTTCGCTCGACTCGGCTTCAGGCTCGGCAAGCTCCTCCTCGCCGGCAAACTCCTTTCGCTCGACAAGGCTTGTCGCCTCTGCTGCCTCTGCCTCCTCCACAGTGAAGCCAAACTCGCCCGCGGCAGCCGCTTCGCCGCTGTTCAGCTTGGTGGCGATCGCTGCATCTCATCGTCGATAGTGTCGGGTGAGGCTCCTCTCTGCCGTCGAAGCGGACCGGCATTTCCACAGATTATCAAAGAACTGCCGCCTGACGTCATCTGCGGCTCTTGCCAAGTGGGGACAATTCCATGTGAGTCGCACGGCGACATCATTACCGCGGATGCGGTCAAGCGCGGAATTGTTACACAGCGGAACGACGCCCCTCGGCAACCTAAACATCTTCGGATGATCAGGATCGGGCTTGAACAGCTCTAAGAGCATCGCGTCAAGCTCCAAGACGGTGAAGTTGAAGTTGAGGCCCGGGCGCAGCCTCATGATATCTGCTGCGTTCTGAAATTCCCAGGCAGGTCTCCTTCTCTCCTGCAAGGGGGCGATGCGGCGGCGAAGAAAGTCCGCGCCAACTTGCCTCTGATGAGTCCGGCAAGTCTGAGGCGGAGGATTCGGGTGGCTGCGATCTTGACCTAAGCGTCCTCCGGGGCCAGATTGCTCCAATCATTGCCGCGTACTACTGGGGTTTGGCGTTGGGCAGTAAATGGCTGCGGGTTCTCCTCAACAATCCAGCACCAATCTGCCCTCCACTCCTCCCATTTGCTATGGAGCTCTCCCTCCAGATAGGCTTCCTTCTTGCCGACCCTGGAGATCCAAGCGATTCCTCCGGCAAGGGGCTCTCCTCTCTCAACACGGGGTAAAAAGAAGTGGCGGAAAAGGGCTACATTTGGGTGGACTCCGACAAAGTTTTCGCAGAGATGTGCGAAAACTGCCATGGTCAGAACGGCGTTGGGGGTGAAATCAAGGAGGCGGAACCCGTAGGTGTTCATAATGTCACAGAAGAACTCAGAGAAAGGCGGGCAGAGCCCGCAGTAGAAGAAGAGCGCGAAGAAGGGATACCCAGTCGGGGCCAGATCCGCAGCAGCGGCGGGGAGTACCTTCGTGCGCGGATGCGCCCGCGACTCCGTCAACCAGAAGAGGTAGTAGTTCTCCCTCAGCTCCCTCGCGGCGAGCTGAGGGGGGAAGATGGCTCATACTTCTGCAGCGCCAAGCCGCTGCGCCTCGGCCGACTTCACGACCTTCCCTTGTCGGCTTCGGGCCCATGGCGGAGGCGGTGGAGGAGATCGGCGGCGTTGAGGGTGCTGGTGGCGATGAAGTGAGCGCTGCTCTCTTTTCAGCCTTGAAGAGAAGGGGGGAGCAGCGGTGGTTTTTCGATGGGACAGCAACTGGCAAGGTAAGCGGCCTGCCCCTGTTTCCCCTGCTTATAAAGAGGGAGGGGGCGGACGTTCCGTTATTCCGAATAAAGAAACCCCCCACGATCTCGCCCACGATCTCTCACACGACGCCACGTTCGATGCGTGCCGTTCGTGGAGGGCGTGGTGGGTCCGGGGTGAGTTACGGCGTGACCCGGGCCGCGTGTGCCCGTGCCCTGTTTTGGGCCTGGCCCAACAGCGCTCGGCACCGTGTGTGGCCCAGGCCCGGGGGCTCCTGTCGGTGTACTAGAGTAGGGGTACCCTAGTATCCCGAACTTGTGCCCGGGCAGTTGCAGCCCTCCGCGGCAAGGCTTACCGGATGACCGCCAAGGTCCTCCGTGGTTCCTTTGGAACAATTCAAGAACAAAGTATTCAAGCCAAGGGGACAAGGCCCCGGCAAGAGGAGCTTGCCGGGAAGGCCACCCAAGGCGCCTAGGAAACAAGGCCCCGGCAAGAGGAGCTTGCCGGGAAGGCCCGGTGAGCGACAAGCTTCCGGGCGCGACAAGACAACAACCGCGGCAAGGCGCTTGCCGCGCATCACCATTCTTCAGACTGCGCTCCAAAGCACATCCACTAACGTGTCGCCTACAGGACCTTTCCAGCGCCAGCGTGGCGAGAGGTCTGTGCAGCCAGCGGTGAGGTGGCAAGCGACGCTGACAAGATAGCCATCGTGGCAAGCGGTGGCGCCCCTGACGGTCCCTGTTTGCACTGTTAGGGCGACTAGACGGGCATTTAACGCCTTTGTCCCCTGCCGTCAGGGTTAGGTATGGTACATCGCATAATCGCATAAGTAGGTGTACCAACCACTACTTTTCCATTTGTACCCCGTCTACGTTGCCACCGCCGGAGCCCCTTGAGCATATAAAAGGAGGCCCATGCGCAAGCGTGAAAAAGGGGGGTCGGTCGATTCCCCACGCCAGTCTCGTTAGCAGCTCGTGTGTCTTTGTAGCACCTCAGCTCCCCGAGCAAGAACGCAATACACCTAGACATGCAGCAGTAGGAGTGTTATCTCCGGAGAGCTCCGAAGTTGGGTAAACCTCGTGTGCTTCGCCTCAATCTGCTCTTCGTGCGACCTCCGCTCCCCGCCGAACCGAAAGGGGCTCGGTCCGCCGGCCCCATAGGTGTTCGTGGGCCAGATCAGCTTGCCCCGACAGTATTCGGGATGGATACTAGTGTGCTAGCACCAACTCCTTCTCCCTGGTATAGAATTGATAGTCTTGGAGAAAACTCGCTCTTCCTTGGACAAAACTATCCAATGATGGTGAAAGGCGATCCAGCTGCTGTTGACACAACGTTACTACCATTTATGAGAAGCAACTGTGTCTATACCTCGGACATTTGGGTGGTTCCCTACCCTGGTACTGATATAGTAGGCCGCTTCAGCCTGGATGATCAGTCCTACGTTGGTCTTCAGATCGACAATGGATGGCCCATCCCAGAGAATCACTTGTAGTTCAAAGCAAGCATTTCCAACGCCGAGGAATGGTTGAGTTGAAGTTCATTTCATTGCTTGTTATTTGTTGTGTGGTGAAAACTTTAGTATTTATAATGTATCCTCGTTGTTGATGTGGGTTGATGACCTTTGTATGTAATAAAATGATATGCCTGTGATAAACTTACTAAATTTATGAATGGCTTTCGAGTAGCTTCTGTGGGTGAGTGGTGCGACGAGGCAAAAAAATATTTTCCGAATACATAATTGTACGTCCATTGCAATAGGTTATCGGATGAGGCCAATCAACAATAGTAGTACACTATTTGTACTACCTTCACATGCTTCGCGCGTCGTGCGGGTGTTTTTACTGTAGCCATATTGTACTAGGTAACCAGCACCTCGAATCCTTGATACTAGTAGTACTAGTAAGTAGTAGGAGTAGTAGGGTGGCATGGGCCAGAACAAGCATTCACATCCAGGAGTACGGCACACGCCACCAGCACGACTTCCATCTGACACCATATTTCTCGGAGTCCGTGCTAGAGAAATCTCTTCAACCTCATCGTTTCTCTAACTCAGCCATCGCACGGCGGGCAAGGTGGGGGTTTGCCGATAGTCGGTTTCCTTAACTGCGGTCCCACTTGTAAGGCCAACTGCAACGCACGATCCCAAACGGACCTCCGTTTTGCACGAACTCCAATGATAATTTTGACTAGAAAAGCAAGACCAAAGAAAACAAGAACCACAAGAATACATTTTACTACTCCTGTAAGTTGGATTAGTGCCTTCTCGATGCATTCATTGTTGATCTGCGGAGGCTCGATCTTGCGTGCTTCTTCTTCGAGTGTAAAGAAGTAGACGTTGCTTCCTCGCATCTAGTCTCATGTCTAGCCTCTATTTTAGTACTCCCTCCGGTCCGTTTTTCTCTGCGTCTAAGCAACAACACGCATACCAAGTAGGAGTATCAACAAGTACACTAATCTCATCTATAGCCTCTGTGCTAGCTAAAAGTGATAGAACATCTACTAAATTGCGCTCTATCAATATATGGATGTACTCTTCTTCCCAATACAAAAACTTGCATCCATTCTACTCCCTCCGTTGCACAATACATGCCTTCTATTTGTCAAAATATATATGTATCTAGACATGTTTTAGTATATAGGTACATCCATTTTTTGACAAATGGAAGTCAAGTATTTTGGAACGGAGGGAGTACACAATAAATTTTTTAAGTTAGCACAACTAGTCTAATCCGAGAGCACAACCGAAGATTTGGTCGGGTTCTTCCTCCTTTTGCTGACACGTGGGACATCCATCATCCAGGTGGTGTCATGAAAGAAAATAGTGTGGTAGTTGAAGCCACGAGATGTGCATCTTGGGTTAAACTATAAATAGAATCTTACTACTCTTGAGTAACTCCAAAAGCGGCCACCGAAGATCTTTCTTGGATTTGTTTTTCATCACCAGCACGTCGAGGTGAAAGATGTGCAGGTTCAATGGGTCCGCTTGCGTTTTCACTGACATGTGGGACCGCATGTGAGCAAACAGACGATGGGCTCCGCGCGTCCGCTGGCTGGCTGAGAAGAGAGATAGAGGAGGGCTGAGCACGGACTGCAGGAATTTTGTTCTACGTACCTCGATATAGGCTCGATATAGTGGGGTGGCATGGGCCATAACTAGCATTCACGTCTAGCAAGACAAAGACACGCCACCAACACGAGTCCCATCCGACACCAATTTTCTTGGAGTCCATGCTACATCCATCTCTTCTCCCTCCTGTTTTCTCGCCCATCGCGGTGGTAGGCGGGTGGGGGTTTGCCGATAGTCGGTTTGCTCAACTGTGGTCCCACTTGTAAGTGAAAATGCAACACCGCACGCATTCCCGCTTGAGCGGCGAGACGGACCAACCGTGTGGGGGTGCAACGCAAACACGGCAGGCTTTTCCTTTGGACTCGTAACTTGTAAAATTTGGTTCTGCTCCATGGCGTGATCGACAGATAGAAAATAACGATTTTGCCTAGACTAATGAGAAGTTTGGTTCTGGCGTCATTCATGCATGGAGTACGTACGAAAATTATGAAGTTGATGCGAAAGGTAAGATAATTACTGTAGTATCATATACTACTACATGGATTTGACGGAAAGATAAAAATACATACGGATCCATCAACGACATCCTCACGCCCTAGTGCGCCGGGTCACCAACCGACGTGTGAGGAGCAGCGGCGTTGGCGGCGAACTCAACGTGCTTCTGAACAGTGTCGTCTAAGGTTGCCCTGCGGTCCAAGAAGGCCAGCGTCCTATCATCCTCCTCTTGCATGTAGTAGTCCTTGTGGACGATTTGCGTGTAGACGTGGGTGATTATGTCGATGGTCTCTTGCTGCGCCAAGCACTGCGCGGCGAGCGCGACCTCGAGGTGGACATTCTCCGGTAGCGATGGCGAGCGATCGCGAAGGCCACCAGTGCGTCAAAGAGGTTGTCACCATAGTGGCCGTTGAGGGTGGCGGGCATCGCAGAGCCTGGGCGCGTCGGCTGGAGGCTTACGTCAAAGTCATCTGCGAGCTTCTTGACGATGGTGAACTTGTCGAGGAAACCGACGAGGACCTCGTCGAACAAGGAGACGAAGCTGTCGTCCAAGCGGCCCCTCGCCCTGGCGGCCTCAAGCAATACTACTTGGAGACGTTCCTCGTTGCCGGGCCGCAGGCCGGCGTCGTGGACCATCTGGCACAGCCGGCTGATGCTCGCGCTCATCGCCTCCATGGGTCAACTGATCTTGCGATTCGAGTGATCACTCTTGCCCTTGGTTAGCATGCGTAGGTGCGTAGGATTTCGTACTACTCCTCGGCCCTCTACTGCACCTGCCTTTGGCTGTATGATAGGTGGGCCAGCCACCCCCTGGGCCCACGTGTCATTCACCCAAAGGCAGTTGCCGTAAGTCAATGAAGTTGCGTCCCCCTCCGTGCCGGTGCAGTATAGTCATCTCACCGGACCTCTAGTTGGGGCCAAAGCGAGAGAAGTCGATGTTTACTGGTTTATTGGTCCCCTTTGCATTTTGCGCCAAGTTTTGACCTTTGATTTAACTAATAAAATGTTAATGCATGTAAACAAAAATGTTGTGTAAGTCACATTACGAAAACCAAATAATCCCAAAACACTTAGGCATGGTGCATTAACTCCCTCATTGTTTCTTATTTCGTGACATATCAACCAATGAGAGATGTGGGCCATGCATGCTTTCAATGACTTGAGACTACCAAACATGACATGCAGTGTTTAGTTCATTGCATGTAATCCTATTAGTAGTTAGCAAAAAAAAGATTAAGTTCTCTCGCCGATAGGAATAAAACACCATGTATTTATTTACAGAGGGAGTAGTACATTTTTTGTGACATGCATTACTAGATATTGCTAGTCAAATCCAGATGGACGTGGTAGTACTCCTAAATCCAGACGGTGGTGCTATTAGTACTAGTAGTAGTACTACCTCCGTCCGGGTTTATTGGTCCTCATTGTATTTTGTGTCAAATTTTAACCATAGATTAAACTAACAAAATGTTTACGCATGTTACCAAACATTATATTTTTTTAAACTATGTTCAAATACGAATCCAATGAGATAATTTTTTTTGACATGCATTAACATTTTATTAGTTAAATCCTTAGTCAAAATTTGACACAAACTACAAAGGGGACACAGTAAACCGTGACGGAGGTAGTACTACCAATGTAGTAGTAGGAGCACTAACCTTTGTACTACCCGTTGGTCAAATTATTACGTCTTTGCTCCTCACGGTGAAGTGACAAGACCTGCGCGGTGATGACACACAGTATAGGCGCAGTGTTCGGCATACCATAGTCAGCCTCACCGTCTGCAGTCACTATCATCATGGCTGTAGAGCTAGCCTGCTTAAAACTAGCCCTGTTCGACATAATTTCCCGTGAGTAGATGCCCGTGCATTACACGGAACACCAAGATTGGGGGTGGACGGCTCCGGCAGCGGCCATCGCGGCATATTTTTCCACGGCCTTCTAGATGTGGTGGGGAGGAGAAAAGGCTGATTGTGAGAGACAAGGAGTTGTTTGTAAATAGGGAACAAGTACGTGCATCTTTTTGCAGAAGTGGAGAAGCTTGGTTTGTATGCGTCAGATCTAGATCCGACAGCTATTGGTGAAAGATGGGAGGCACAACATCATCACCAACTCAGGACCTGTTTGATTCGCAGGATTTTGAAAACGCAGGAATAGGACACGGCAATATTACAAGTTTCAAACTGATATTACAAATGTTAGGAGTAATGCTGCACCTAGGAAGAGGGAATTACTAGGAAGTTTACGTAAGAACTTTCGTTACTTTAGGTGGATGCAGCATTATCATACAAACTAAAATCCACCGCCCTGACAAGTTACTAATGGGCAAATAAGTTTTCGAGTCTCTGGCCACTTGATGTTTCAAAAACAAATTCAGCTTCTGCGGAGACTTTGTCATTTAGGCTTAGACGCTTGCGGTGATCAGCACACCATTCATTATTGCGCCAAAGAACGCCAAACCTCATTACCTTGAGCACACTTGCCTCCAGAACAAAGAACACAGCCAATTTAATCTCGGATGTCTTTGCCTCGTCGATAAAATCAATTTACGTAAGATGGAGATCAAGGCATTCGATGAGATTGTTATAGTGCAACACATTTTTCACTTTCGTGTCTTTTTTATCTGCAAAAGAAGAGAACATATTATAGCAGCTGGCTGCATAAGATTGCCGTGTCATCAAGAGGTACCAATATCATTCGCTCATACGATAGGGTTGGCTTGGCTGGCTAGTGATATTTCTCTCTCTCTCTCTCTCTCTCTCTCTGTGTCTCTCTCTCTCTCTCTTTCTGTTTCCTCTCATTTAACTAGGAGCACGTGAAGAGCTTGGGCATTTGTTGCCTTGCACTATGTGGCCGATGCCATATTTCGCAAAAGTATGCCACATAATACGCATCGATGTCAAATCAAAAGATTTTGGCACCGCTCTCGCGATGTGAGAGAGTTTGGCACCGTTGTGCAGACAGACCCACATGTATAAACAAATCAATCAAACCAACTACACCAGCCTCTCACTCTCCCAAACAAGTGTTTTTTTATTGCCTCAGTCCTCTCACTCTCCCATGAAGTGTTTTTTCATTGCGTGAGTTAATTTGGCACCGGAGCAAAGTAGGTGATCCAGATTGGGGCACCAGGTGAGCAATGGAGGGGCATCGATGCCAAATGCATCACAAGTGAATTTGGCACATGTTTTGGCCTACATAGCCCACTTTTGTAATACTACCTCGTATTTAGTATAAAATTTTGACCATAGATTTACCTAAGAAAATGCCAATGCATGTCACTAAAAATTACACCATTTGAAATTATGTTCAAATACGAATCCAACGATATAGTTCTTAGTGACATGCATTAACATTTTGTCAGTTAAATCTATGGTCAAATTTGCTACAAAATTGGAAGAGTAAACCAGGACGGAGGTAGTACTTGCTCTTAGGGTAACCAAGAGTAGTTTAAGTTACTTTCATCTATGACTAGCCTAGGCTACTATAGTAGTACAGCATAAAAACAATGCAGCTGATCACGTGAGAAAAAATACTTAAAACATTTCTTTCGGTGCAGTGCGTAGATGCAGTTTTGAACACTACACTTGTCATCGTAATTTGGGAAAATTACGAAAAAAATTGAGCTACGTTGTGATTACCGTTTACTTATAGGAAAGAAGTTTCACCTCGATGAGTAGCTTCTCCGTGCACGGAGGGCATGTATGGAATCCAACAACTTTATCCAGATTGGGGCCGATAGATTTTAGTGCTAAAATCTTCACTGTGCGCATGGACTGGGTCAAGCTTGTGGGAATCATTTTCTGGAATACGGTCGTAAATACATCAAGAAGAAATTTAAAAATGTGAATTTGAAGAAGACGGAGAAGAAGATGAGTGATGTACCTGAACGATTACGGATCCAATAAAGAGTTCAGAGAATTTGGCAGACGAGTACACCAACCTGTCAATTTCGGCGCGTCAATGACCCTGATTTTTGTTGGACCTTCTAGATCCGATACAAGCAATCTCTCAAGGAAAGGCGCATTCTCAATGACCATAACGTGGAACAGCTGGAATGTTCTCTTCCCAATTGATGTCTTGTTGCGGGCCAAGAAGACACATAAATCCATCAGAGATTCGTCGAGGCGATGTGGAGGCTAATGAACCCGTGGATCTGCTCAAGACGAAGGTACTCGAGCGCAGTACAACTGCGGAGTAGGTGCTCCATAGCCTTCTTGGAGATGACAACGTCGAAGAGGTCGAGCTGCTTGAGTTGAGGGAGAAGAAGAAAGGCGGCGGCATTAACTGGGAAGATAGCATGAGCTGAAGCCGGCCTTGGTAGCGGCGTTGGCGTGGCGGAGCGCGGACGGCGGTAGAGAGCGACATCGTCCAGCTTCAAAGCTGAGATCCTCGAGCTGATCTAGGGCGGGGGATAAGAACCACTCGTCGAACTTGGGTTGGACCTTGCAGTTGGTACTGAACATGCGGATGTCAAGGCGTCTGGCTAGCCCAGGGTCGATGAAAGGATCTTGGAGAGTGCGTCCATGCGTTTGCAATCCCCGTCGCAGAGGCAGCTGGCCGAGTGAGGTTGAGGGGACGCAGCGCCAGAGGGGGCGCCACCGCCGGGAGAGCAGGGCGGTCCAGCGGCAGATTTGGTGGGGAGGAGGCCGATGATGACGAGCAGCATGTCGTCGGGGAGGCTGCTGATGAAGTCCAGGCTTGCCGGATGCGGTTTTGGCTCGAGCCGCCTCCGCTTGTTGGCTGCCTCGCCGTCCATCTCAACCGGCGGCGACGCCGGTGTACACGTGTGCTGGTGTGTGTTGTGTGCTGGGTGTGCGCGAATGCGTCCTTCATGCATGCCGCCGCGCAGTGGTGAATTGTGCGCGAGTGCGTCCTTCGCGCGCAAGAAGTTTTTCCTCAATGCGCCCTCAATTTACTAGCGTGCGGGGTGGCTACCCCGAGTGGTTTGAACTTTGTTTACTTCACCGCGTGTCAGATGTGCCTCTAGTTTACTTATTTTCACCCACTGCCACATGGGCCAGCACACCAAGATACAGAACACGAAACCAACGCAGCATGTGGATTGGTTGACCGGTCAACTAAACAATATATGAGCTATACGCTGACACAATGAGCGTATAATCCGTCGGTATAGAGAGTTCGAGTGAGAGGGGAGGCCCGTGAGAGATAGCAGAGAGAGAGAAAGAGCTACTCCCTCCGTTCGATAATGTAGTTACAACATTTTTTTAAGTCAAACTTTTGAAACTTTGACCAATTTTATAAAGAAATTACTTATATCTACAATACCAAAGATAAATGATAGTATGAAGTAAGCACATGTTGTGATGAATATAATGATCGTTCGGATGTAAATGTTTTTCTCCACATATACCTGGTCAAACTTTTACGAGGTTTGACTTTTCAAAACATCCATATGCTTATGGACGTGTGAGTCCCTAACGAGAGAGAGAGAGAGAGAGAGAGAGAGAGAGAGGAGAGTGAAAAGTGTGTGTGCGTGTGTGAAAGAGACATGGACAACACACGATAAAAGTAGAGAAAAGTGTGCGTGTCTTATGCAAACATATCACACATGCATCTTCGACAATGGAGGCAAGGTGAGGAGATAGTGTGTGGTTGTTTGGAACCGAGAGAGGAAGACCCCTAGCACGTGGCCAAGAGGGGTCTAACAAACAAGGGAGAGAGGTCGAGAGAGACGTACGGAGAAAATGCAGACATGGGGAGGAGAGAGTGTATGTTTGTCATAGAGATCCCCTGGAGATCGTGATGGGACTACATGGGTGGGAGATCGAGTGACAAGGTGTGTGCGCGATAGAAGATGCCCCGAGAGATATCGAGATAGATGTATGGATGGAAGGAGACAATACGTGTGTTCCTGATGGATAGTAAGAGATAATCATACTTAGGAGAGGGGGGGGGAGTGCTTGCGCCTATGGCCCTGTTTGGATACTCTAACTCAGTTAGAGGTTAGAGTTAGATTCATACCCTGAAATAACCCTGAACTAACTCTAAGTAAAGAGGTGTTTGGATGGCAGGGTTAGATGGAGCGCGGATACGGCGAGGCACCTTCACGGGCGGTGCGAGAGGGAGGGAGGGAGAGGACGAGAAGCTTTGAGGAAGTGGGGAGGGATCTGCTGCGGGGAGAGCGAGAGAAAAAAGTGTTTATTAGTGGCCCCGAGAAGAACTAACCCAAATAAGCACCTCTTGGATGGGTTAGTTTTTTTGGATGGGTTAGATGCATCTAACCTAAACTAACCCTCCTGTTTGAATCTTTTGGTTTAGTTGACTCCAAACTAACCCAAACTAACTCTAACCCATGGATCCAAACAGAGCCTATGATGGAGTGAGGGATTATGGTACTTAGGGGGGTGCGTGTCACATGGAGAGAGAATAAGGGCGGAGAGTGTTGGATGGGTTATATGTATAGCGCGAGCGAGACATGTGTATGTGTGAACCAGGGAGATATAAGGCCAATTTGGCTTGCGTCGTGAGCATCTTTTGCATGGCCTGGGGTTGTGGCTGGATTTCATGCACGCTTGTTTGGTTGCTACCCTGTGAAAAAGAAAGCCCGCCTGGGCTGGGTTCCCTTGCACTTTAATTAGCCTGGCTGAACTCCAGACACTGCAAGTAGCCTGGCCCAAGCGACCGATTTCGAACGCCTGGTCGTGCGGCCACGAGGCTAACAACAACATGGATGGATATTAGCATTAAATAATTGATGCATGGATTGATTGATGGGACTTTGATGCTTTACCTGGCCCAGGCATGAACCAAACGCTTGACACCACACAAGCCCGCCAGCAGAAATATTTTACATCTCATGTCCACACCAGCAGTACCGGCCATCAAGGCATGAGGGTCAGTCCACGAACCAAACTGGCCAATAAAGTTTGAGAGAGATTGAGGAGCCCCGATAAGGCTGAGTGGTGCGTCAGATAGCTGAGAGGGGGAAAGAGATATTCCATCCGCTCGATAATGCAGTGCATGTAAATTTTTTAGAAGTCAAACTTTGGAAACATTGATCAGGTTTACGCAAATGCTATTTATATCTACAATACCAAAGATACATCATACAAAAGTACATCTCATGGTGAATCTAATGGTATATGTTTGCCGTACTAGATGTAATTGTTTTTCTCCACGTACATGGTCAAACTTTGTGATGTTTGACTTTTCAATAAATCTATATGCTATGGACGGAGGAGAGTGCCTCAGTCGAGACAGATCAAGTGCGTGTGAAGGAGAATGAGTAAGTGTGCAAAAAGAGTATGTGTGTGAAAGAGAAAGTGACAACAAACGATAAATTAGAGAGTGTGTGTGTTTTTTCGTTTCTTATGCAAACATATCACGCATGCATCTCCGAGATGGAAAAGCGAGGCGAGGAGATACACGAAGATAGTTAGTGTGTGATCGTTTGCAACGGAGAGAGACACCCCTGTAGCACATGTCCAATAGAGGTCTGGCCAACAAGGAAAAAAGGTCGAGAGGGACACATGGATGGCATGGACGCATGGGGAGGGAGAGAGGGTGTGTTTGTGATAGAGATCCCCTCTAGATCATGAGGGGACTATATGGGTGGGAGATTGAGGGAGTGCGTCTTGCGATAGAAAGATGCCCCGAGAGAAATCGAGATAGACCATGCACATGTTTGTGATGGAGACTAAGATTAGCTAGTCTTATACATATAGGGGGGACTGCGTGTGCCTACAATTGAGTGAGAGACCAGCATACTTGGCTAGCTGGGCATGAGATTGTGTGTGTGTGTGTGCGCGTGTGAGATGGAGAGAGAACGAGGGAGAGAGATAGAGTTTTAGATGGGCCTATCGAGTGCGAGTGAGATATGCATGTGTATGTGTGACCCAGGTGGATGGAGAGTTTGAGAGAGGGGGGAGAGCTCCGAGACGACATAGTGGTGCGTGAGAGAGTTACGAGCAAAGAGACAAGGAATTTGTGTGCATACGATGAGTGCACCCAAGATATCTAGCTTGGACTAGCTAGAGTATCATACATAGTGTGCCAGAGAGACCTATAGATGGTGGTGTATATATGAACGCGAACTAGAAAGACCCGCCCCACACACACACACAAAGAGAGAGAGAGAGAGAGAGAGAGAGAGAGAGAGAGAGAGAGAGAGAGAGAGAGAGAGAGATGGACAGAAAGGGAGAGGGACCAACAAGGTTTTTGTGTCGGGTGTGTGCGACAGAATTGAAGATTGTTGGCGAGAGAGTGAGAGAGAGAGAGAGAGAACAAGAGTCCGGGAGAGGGGGAGGTCGCGTTTTATGCATCAAAGACTGATATAAACCATGTTTCGATATAAACTTGCATTCAAATATTTAAATTGGAGAACATGTTGTCTGCAATCCACACATGAACGGATATATGCGTATATCAAACAAGTTCATTAATTTGACTTTCAACATGTTCATGGAGTACTATAATACTATACAACATGCTACTCGATTGAGGTGTTCAATTTTGGATTTACTTCACTATTCTGACCTACCGAACGAGCTAGTTCATTGAATCGAGATATTTCATTTTGGGTTTGATTCACGTTTTTTAGTGGGTCAACTATTTGTCATATAGTAAATCGCTAGCAACGAGCATGTAAAAACACATTACTCCCGAGCATCATCTCTCCATCTAAAAAAGAAGTGGCAAGCTAATATTTCAAAATTTGATTCGAATCGACTTGGTAAGGTATACGTGGATGCTCGTTCTCCCAAAACTTGAACGAACCGTTAAACATCCTCTACGCTTTCGGTGGAATTCGCCCGAGCAAATAAATGGGAGACGCGAAATTACCGTCCTATGTGGGACACGCATCAATTGGCCCGTTGTACATCGAGGGTAGGTTCGTAACTTCATCCAAGCGCGCCTTCTCTTCGGCCAAAATGACATGTGCCGAATAATTCATAAACCATGGTCGGCAAAACACGCTCTCCTCGCCCGAAATAGCTCGCGCCCACTATTTCAAAACACGCTCTCCTCGCTCGAAATCGCTCGCGCCCACTATAGTTCAAAACACGCCCTCCTCGCCCGAAATCGCTCCCGCCCACTATTTGGGGAGAAGCAAAGTTACTCTACTATCCCCGACCCTCAAGACACAGACCCAAGCCGAGAAGCCTATAGGCAAGGGTAGAACTGTAACTCCCCTCACATTTCGCATAAATGCGTCTATAAGACATGGTTCCACTCCTCCCAATCCCCCCGCCCGCCCCCATTCAGACCTCGTGGGCGCCAAATCACCCACTCCCCGGGAAGCTCCCTTCTCCCGAGCCGCGAAACCTCAGCCCCACCTCCCTGGCGCCCCCCACCGCACCAATTCCACAGCCGCCCTCCTCCCTAATGCCGGAGATGCTGTCCAATTGTCGTCGTGCACTAGGCCGTGTGCCTCTTACTCCGTGTTGCTGGTGCTGCCTCGACGACGAACGCGTGAACCGTACCGGAGCCGACTCACCCCCGCCGTTGTTCACGGCGCCGGGCCAACTCCAATTTGAATCTGTCGAGTCCTGGCGCTGCTTCAGCGTAGCCGTCGACCGTCAGCGACATCACTCTTTCCACGTTGCCGGTCGCCACATACCGCGCCCGGCCTCACCGACTCGGCATTTGGACCTGCCAACTTTACCATGCTACCGGATAGGTCGCACCCTCATCTCAAATCACTTTATTTAGGCGTCGGTTGTCTGAATTTTTATTACGGGCCAATCAATTCCCAATGGGAAGCAGCACCCCTCGGCGGCGGAGCTCCTAGGCTGCCGGTTGGCTGGTTCTAACGTAAGGGTGCGGGGCCGCAAGTTCGCCGCGAAGCAGCGCTTAGATGGCTATCTTTTAGAGTTGCGTGGGTTGAAGGTACCGCCGCCCGGATCTGGATGACGGGAGTCTTTGTGGATTGGCCGGCGGCGCAACCACCAGCGGTCATTGGGGGGCGAGGCGGGGTTTTGGCGGGGCCACGCAGACGGGCGGAGCTAGGCTGCTCTGCCGTTGGTCGGCTCTTCGGGAAGATTCGAACAGTGTCGGCGGGAGGCACAAGACGGCCATCAAGCCATCCGGCGTAGATCGGACGATGCAAAACAAAATAAAATCGTGTGACCCCAATTTAGTCTTGATCCACATCGTGTGACCACTCTCGTACCTTCTTTGTTGATCTCTTAGTGTATTTCTTCAGATCAAAGAGATATGTCGTTCTTAACATTATGCGTTATCTGCATCTTGAGCACACCGTCTTCCGACCGCAGCTGCTCCAACAAGGAAAGCATACACGGAAGGGAGCTATAGTCCCCACTCAACAGTTCCTCGCATCGAATGCGCGTGCCCGACATGGACAGCCACAACAAGCTGCGGGGCCATCGACAAGTCGGCACATGATGCTCACTCCTATGGATGGCAGCGGATAGGTTGTACCCTCATCTTACTTGTGTGCAACATTTATGGCTTTGTTATTCATCTAAGCATGGAAAATAGATCATCACATTTCACTATATATTCATGCTGATCTCTTATGGGTCTTGTTCAGGAGTTCACGCTGTTCCATAGTTCAGCTAAGATACTTGTTCGTTAGGTAACGTTGTTCCATAGTTATCATCCATCAGCCAAGGCTATCCCACGGGCTGGTGATTATAGTATTATACCACTTCTAGTATTATCTATGTTGTTCTTTAATACTTTTGTGTGCCATCTAGTTAATCTCGAGTACAAACGGTACATATTCTGTAGCTTTCATCTGTGTTCTCCCTTTAGTTTATGAGACCTGTTGCTGCTAGTTAACCCCAGTCCTACTATTTATGTCGTCTCCTACATGCACTCATTTACATAAATCTAACTACTAGTTGTCTTCCATGCATGTCGATATAATTGCACACACCGATATATCCACAAGAACCTCACGAGCAATGTAAAGGCCAATAAACTTGATGTTAATGATACCCAATATGATGGAACATGTAAAGGCAGTTCTTGAAGACTTGCGGAAAGATGATGAATCCTCTTCACCCCACAAGGTTCTTGCTCTAACTTGGCACTGTGATATGGGTACAACATGCATATAATGTCACAGAGTGTATCTACTCTGTTGCAATGCCATGTGCTTAGCATCTTGATCATGCATGTAAATATGTCATGCCTTCCTGTTTTTTAGTATCTATTCCATTCATGATAACATGTTTTCAAATTCAAGTACTGTCATTCTACTCTATCGCAATGCCATCTGCTTAATTTGGACATCATGCTTCCGAATATCTTATGCATTTTTATTCATCAGTATGTACTTCATCTGTTTGCCATACCTTGTTTTTTTACATTGAAGTGCTGTTCTAGTGCTCTGTTGCAATGCCATCTTATTTTCCCAATCATACACGTGTATGTTTCCTTAGTTATTTCTGTACGTATTCCGCTAGCATATAGTTTTACACTCAACTAGTGTTATTTTTGATGTGTTGTCCTATCGTATCCCTAGCTCTTGCACCATACTCCCTCCATTCGGATTACATGTTGCTGAAATGGATAAAAAAGGATGCATCTAGAACTGAAATACGCCTAGACCCATCCAATTTTTTTCCGGATGGAGGGAATACATGTCAATATGTCATGCCTTTCTATTCTTCAGTACCTATTCCATCTCTCTGTTGTCGCATGTTTTATAATTAAAGCACCATTCTTCTATACAAGGCATGCAAGGGGAAGGCGACTATGTTAGAATCTGAAGGGTTACAAAGAAGGCCTTTGCAAAAGATCCAAACGCTAGGAGATAATAAACCAACTCCAGTTTTTATAGATACTGCTCCAGCACAGAGAAACCCAACTCCAAATGATAATAAGCAGATTCCAATGGCCAAAGAACTAGTCCGCTCCAGTCCAGCAAAAATATGTCAACTCAATTCTAAGAAGCGTGTGCGTATCCTTGCATCATGAAATTTTATAGCATGTTGCTCATATTTTCTACATGTTTCTTACCCATCTCTGTTTTAGAAAATAAGCTTAACAGATAGAAGAATTTCTGCAATGGTATTGTTTATGAGGAAAGATTCTTGCAGGAATTCTCTATGCTCCAATGTAGATGTAAGTACATTGTATATCACTATATTTTTACATCAGCATGTATTTTGTTAATCGGCGTGAATCCAACCTTTATCGATCTAAATTTAGTTGTAGAAAATGTATGATTAAAGGCCACAATGTGGATTTTTGTAAGGAAAACTGCACAGTAGTTTTGCATCCTAAGTCGCATGAGTGTACTATCTCATATCAGTGGGTTTGAATACTTTGGTTCTGCAGTGGGTTTTTCAGTGTTTTTTTACTGTGTTGTCCTGTCGTATCCCTAGCTCTTACATCATACTCCCTCCGTCCGGATTAAATGTCACAGAAATGGATAAAACTGGATGTATCTAGAACTAAAATACGCCTAGACCCATCCATTTATTTCCGGATGGAGGGAATACATGTCAATATGTCATGCCTTTCTATTCTTCAATACCTATGCCATCTCTCTTTGTAGCATGTTTTATAACTGAATCACCATTCTTCTATATAAGGCATGCAAGGGGAAGACGGCTATGTTAGAATCAAGGGTTTCAAACCAGGTCTTTGCAAAAGATCCAAGCGCCAGGAGATAATAAACCAACTCCATTTTTCATAGATCTTGCTCCAACACGTAGAAACCCAACTCCCACTGATAGTAAGCAGATTCCAGTGGCCAAAGAACTAGTCCGCTCCAGTCCAGCAAAAGAATGTCAACTCCATTCTAAGAAGTGTGTGCGTATCCTCACATCATGAAATTTTATAGCATTCTGATCATATTTTCTACATGTTTCTTACCCATCTGTCTTTTAGAGAAATTTTAATTTTATTGTTCTCGCCTTTGCCTTGGATTCTCTTCTTTTGCATGGGATATAAATAAGGAATTCCAGACATCTCATAAACAAAAAGTAGTCTAAACAAAAAAAGGATTTCCAAAATAGATCATATCATAGATAATTCTAGCAATTGCCAATAAATCGAGGCTTTTTACCAACTTGATGGTAAGAAATCCCGGGACCTAGAAATTCATTTCGTACAATTGAACCTTTTCAAACTGTTTCTTTTTAGAACCAAAAAAACTTGTGCCAAAATAACGGATGCGAAGAAGAACAAAAGGCCTTGGACACGTAATGGATCCTGAAGCACGATTTCTGCGTCCCCCTGACCAAAACCTCCCACATTAGGATTGCTTGTTAATGGTTGATCAAGCTTGATGGATTCCCCCAATAAGGTTAAACGATAGAAGACTTCCTCCATTGGGATCGTATTCGAGGAAAATATCTTGCGGGAATTCTCTGTGCTCCAATGCTGATGTAAGTACATGTTGTATATCACTATATTTTTACATCAACATGTATTTCGTTAATCGGCGTGAATCTAACCTTTATCTGATCTAAAATTAGTTGTAGCAAAATGTTAAAGGCGCCAATGTTGATTTTTGTAAGGAAAACTGCACAGTAGTTTTGCATCTTGAATCGCATGAATGTACTATCTCATATCACGCACATTACTGAATTGTAGTGCTTCTCTGGTTGCCCATTCATTCATTGTGTCAATGTTGCTTTTGTACTACCTTACCTGGCTGATGATAGCTGTACCATATTGTGTTAATTTGGTGTAGGCTAGTTTCCCAAACGTTCGTTGTGTCAATGTTGCTTTCCTATTATCTGACTTGTCCAATGATAGCAATGCTAGTGTGTTAATTTTGTGGAGGCTGCTGAAGATAAGAAGACAAACTCTGAAAACAGCAAGGCAACCCCATTGTTTCTTTCCAGTAAATCTAGGCCAGGTAATATGGCAATAACTCATGATTAATCTGTTTGGTTCCGGTCCTAATTTATGTTATGATGTAGTGGTCGAGACACTCTCCACTATCAATAATACAAGCCTGCCAAAATTGCCATCTGAATCTGTTCAGTATCCTCTGTCTCGAAAGCAACGGAATAAATGTATGTTTGTGAGCCAATTAATGGCTGAAGCAATGATGGAAATTGTGGATGAATCAGAGGTGCAGAGTCGTGCGACACAACAACTGATCAATGTTTTCAGAGACAGTGTAGCAAAGCAGAAAGAACTTTCCCACATGCTTATGGGCGTCATCATCTTTGAGGTTGCAGATTGTGAAGTTGTAGATGGTTAGGTTCTGCTCATTTATTTGCACCGCATCAATCTTTGATTGCCCGGTGGATGTAATTTCTGTAATATATGCTGGATGTGCAACGTTATTCCCTGTATGTTGTACCTTTGCTTGATCGGTTTTGGTCCTATGCATAATTGCTCGTCGTAATGGGCTCAAATTATCTAATTTGGCCTAAAGACATGTATGAACTTTAGTGGGCCCATTAAGTTAATGGGCGTTACTAGGCCAAAGTTAATGGTCGGCCCTCTTACCTCCCGGTCGTTAATAGGGCGACATCGAAGCGGGCAACAGGTGGCCCCAATTTATTTCACGGGCCGTTAACGTGTCGTTACTAAGTTTGGGCTACATATGGCCCAACTATCTTTGTAGGCCTTTAGCGGGCCGAAAGAGGCTATGAACTTATCTTTGGACCATGAAGACCATGGGCCGCTAAGAGGCCGAAAGTCAGGTCGTATTGTAAATGGCCCAACTGTGTTGTGGGCCTTTAGTAGGCCGAAAGAGAAACCGGGCTGGTATTGGACCATGAAGGGATGGGCCATTAAAAGGCCAAAACTAAGGTCCGACTGCAAATGGCCCAACTCATTTATGGTCCGTCAACAGGCCGAAAGGCGCACAAGGTCGGGAATTGGCCCAACACTTAAATGGGTCGCTAAAAGGCCAAAACTCAGGTCCGACTACAAATGGCCCAACTGATTTATGGGCCGTCAACAGGCTGAAAGTGACACCGGGCCAGAAATTGTCCCAACACTTAAATGGGCCGCTAAAATGCTGAAACTCAGGTCCGACAACAAATGGCCCATCAGATTTATGGGCCGTCAATAGGTTGAAAGACACACCGGGCCGGAAATTATCCCAACATTTAAATGGGTCGCTAAAAGGCCGAAAGATGTACATCCTGAAAATTGGCCCATCCACTAAATGGGCCGTTAACAGGCTGAAATCTCATCGGGCCGATACTGAGCCCAAATATAGAGCGGGGTGTTAATGGGCTCGAACTGACGGTGGGATGCAATGGTGTCAAATCTTTAACGGGCCGTTGATGGGCCGAATTGGCACATCTCGTATGGGTCGTGGGCTTAAATGGACCTGACACAAGTAGGCCTTATATGGGCTGGCCTGCTAATTTTTCCTGGGCCGGCCTTTTCACAGGAATGGGCCTCTGTTGGGCCGTGCCACGTGTCGATGTATCATAGGCGCCTTCTGTCCAATGAGTGGATGACATCTATCCCAACGATGAGCCGACACGTGTTTCCTCCAGCCAATGATGATTTTACACGTGGAAAATCCCCATTGGTCGGGGCTGTTAACGGGTTATCGGATTCAAAACCCGACCCGATAGCTTAACGGCGTTCTGTTACGGTGGATGCCACGTGTCGGTCACCCTTGACGAAAGCACTTACGTGACGCGATTTATCGTCATGGAAGTGGACACTTCCGTGATGATAATTTTGGAAATGTCATGGAACACTTCTCTGACGGTAGCAGGTATGACTATCTTGATTCTGTCATAAATTTGTCATGGATGTACATGCATGACAAAAAACGCGACCTACTGTGACAAACACATATCATCACGGAAATGTATTTTTTTTCTAGTGGAAGCCCTCCGGTTTATATAGACACCGGAGAGATCTAGGGTTACATAAGGTCGGTTACCAAGAAAGGAATCTTCATAGTTAAACGCCAAGCTTGCCTTCCACGCCAAGGAGAGTCCCATCTGGACACGGGTAGAGTCTTCGGTCTTTGTATCTTCACAGCCCATCAGTCCGACCCATGGCTAACAGGCCGGACGCCCGAGGACCCCTTAGTCCAGGACTCCCTCAATGGCATCGTCTGAGACTCGTATATTGGTAGCACTATCTTGACCTTAATATGCAATGGACTTAGATTTTATTAACCATTCTCGAATCTATTTACCTTGTCGATCTCATAGCACACGATCTGTATAGCTAACTCGACTGCGATCTTTGACATTATTGCATACAGTTGGTTTCTTCAACCGTGTGCCCTGTAGAGCGCAGAATTAATTATCGCCCTCGAGTGTCCATCATCACCGTTCTATGTAACTTTGACCTCATCACGCACGGGTAAACTTATGACCCAAGTCATTCCACACACTTGGTTTTTACAAAGCTTTTTTCCAATAAATGCCCATGATTTGTCCCTTTTCTAGCGGCATTGGCCAAACTAAGCCAGCGAAGCTTGTGGTAAATAAGCTAGCGTAGCCTTGCGAACGAACTCACCGACGATACATTTGGCGCCTCTTCGAGCCCACACGTGGTCAAACGAAATGTGTGCGATGCGTGTTGTCAAGCATGCACTGGAATCCTCCGCTATGAACGTGGTGACAAGACGTGACGATTACAGGCCGGCCGGCCCCCATTTATTACAGCGGCCATTTAACCCTTGTGTCTCTTCAACCTTTCGATCGTGCCCCACCACTGCAAGAAGCACACCCACCACGACAAATTCTTAAGGGGTATCCTGTGCGGCTCCAATGGCACTCCGAGCGGCTACCGACGACGAGCAGCAGTTCACCATGCATGTTGTGGTGGACACCCACAGAAGGTTCACGGAGCTCTCGGTGGTGTACACCAACAACCCGGTCTGGGTGGAGCACCCCATCCACATCATGGAGATATTGCTTGCTGAGGAGAAGTACAAGGTGGTCGGGTTTGACCTCGAGTACACCCGCGCTCGTGCCGGGTCTCGTCCCAAGGTCGCCTTCTCCTAGATGTGCGTGCGTGATCACGTCCTCGTCTACCACTACTGCCTGGTGTAGGATCGAAAGTAGGTCTAGAGGGGGTGATTAGACTACTTGAACAAATAAAAATCTAGCCTGTCCCAGTTTTAAGTCTTGGCAGATTTAACAACTTAACACAACTCAAGCAATCAACCTATACATGCAATTCTAAGAGTATAGCAGCGGAATGTAAAACATTGCATATGAAGGTAAAGGGAGGGGTTTGGAAGGGCAAACGCAATGTAGACACAGAGATTTTTAGCGTGGTTCCGATAGGTGGTGCTATTGTACATCCACGTTGATGGAGACTTCAACCCACGAAGGGTAACGGTTGTGCGAGTACATGGAGGACTCCACCCACGAAGGGTCCGCGAAGAAGCAACCTTGTCTATCCCACCATGGCCATCGCCCATGAAGGACTTGCCTCACTTGGGTGGATCTTCACGACATAGGCGATCTCCATGCCCTTACAAACTCCTTGGTTCAACTCCACAATCTTGATAGAGGCTCCCAAGTGACACCTAACCAATCTAGGAGAGACCACTCTCCAAAAGGTAATAGACGGTGTGTTGATGATGAACTCCTTGCTCTTCTGCTTCAAATGATAGTCTCCCCAACACTCAAATCTCTCACACAAATTTGGCTATGGTGGAAAGATGATTTGAGTGGAATGCTACTTGGGGAAGGCTAGAGATCAAGATTCTTGTGGTTGGATTGGAATGTCTTAGTCTCAACACATGAGTAGGTGGTTCTCTCTTAGAAAATGAATGTTGGAAGTGTAGGCACGTTCTGATGGCTCTCTCACTGATGGAGAGGAGGGTGGAGGGGTATATATAGCCTCCACACAAAATCTAACTGTTACACACAAAAGAGCCAACTCAGTCAGACCGAATGTGTGAACTCGGTGAGACCGATTCAGTTAAAAATGTGAATGTTAGGTTTTTCGGTGGGACCGACATGATCAACTCGGTGGGACCGATGAGCTAGGGTTAGGGAAAAGCTTGATCTTGATTTGAACGATTACCTCAACTCGGTGAGCCCGATTTCAGTAACAAGCAAACAGAGAGTTGGTCAGGCAAACTCGATGGGACCGATCGCTCCTTTCGGTGATACTGAAACGTTACAAAAGAGAAACAAAGAGTTTGCATTACGAACTCGGTGGGACCGATTGCTCATTTTGGTGAGACCGAAACATTGCGAAGGGAAACAGGGAGTTTACAATCCCATCTCAGCGAGACTGAGTTCCCTATCAGTGAGATCGAACTGATTAGGGTTTCTGGCTATGGCTATGTCAAGTAAACTCGGTGGCTCTGGATTAATCAAATCGGTGGGGCCGAGTTTGACTTTAGGTTTAGGACATATTTGGATTTGAGAAGATGGTTGAGGGCTTTGGAGCATATCTATAAGCATTTTGAGCAAGTAGACCATTAAGCAACACCTCATCCCCTTTTAATAGTATTGGCTTTCCTATGGACTCAATGTGATCTTGGATCACAAAAATAGAAATGAAGAGTCTTGAGCTTTTGCCAATATTTGTCCTTAGCATTTTGAGGGGTCCACATCTCTAGTCCATGCAATGTCAATCATTGAACTTTATGAAATAATCATCTTGAAAGGATATTAGTTCAATGAGCTATATGTTGTTATGAATTACCAAAACCACCCAGGGATTAGTTGCACTTTCAATCTACCCCTTTTTTTGTAATTGATGACAACATATAGATCAAAGCTTCTACAAATGATAATAAGAATGAAATATATCATCGCTTTGAGAAGTATGTGATAAGCAAGAGCTCCCTCTAAATTTGTGCATTATTTATGATTTGCTTTTGAATGCAAATGCACAATCAATTAGGCTCATGGGTTACTCTTCCATGTCACTGATACGTCTCCAACGTATCTACTTTTCCTAACGCTTTTCCTCTTGCTTTGGACTCTAATTTGCATGATTTCAATGAAACTAACCCCGGACTGACGCTGTTTTCAGCAGAACTACCATGGTGTTGTTTTTGTGCAGAAATAAAAGTTCTCGGAATGGAACGAAACTTTGCGACGATTTTTTATACAATAAATAAGAATTTCTGAAGCCAAGATCCACCGGAGGGGGGCACCTGGGTGGGCACAACCCACCAGGGCGCGCCCCCCCTCCTGGCGCGCCCAGGTGGGTTGTCCCCACCTGGTGGCCCCGCAAACCCTGAAACCAACGCTATAAAATTCTAATTTTCCAGAAAAAATCAGGGAGAAAGAATTATCGCAATCCACGAGACGGACCGCCGTCACCTCCTGTTCTTCATCGAGAGGCCAGATCTGGAGTCCGTTTGGGTTCCGGAGAGGGGGATCTTCGTTCTTCATCATCACCAACCCTTCTCCATTGCCAATTCCATGATGCTCGCCACCGGGAGTGAGTAATTTCTTCATAGGCTCGCTGGTCGATGAGGAGTTGGATGAGATTCATCATGTAATCGAGTTAGTTTTGTTAGGGCCTGATCCCTAGTATCCACTATGTTCTAAGATTGATGTTGCTATGACTTTCCCATGCTTAATGCTTGTCACTTTGGGCCCGGGTGCCATGAACTCTGATCTGAATCGTTTATGTTGTCATAATTATATCCATGTTCTAGATCCGATCTTGCAAGTTATAGTCACCTACTACGTGTTATGATCCGGCAACCCCGGAGTGACAATAGTCGGGACCACTCCTGGTGATGACCGTAGTTTGAGGAGTTCATGTATTCACTGTGTGTTAATGCTTAGTCCCGGTCCTCTATTAAAAGGATACCGTAATATCCCTTAGTTTCCAATAGGACCCCGCTACCACGGGAGGGTAGGACAAAATATGCCATGCAAGTTCTTTCCATAAGCACGTATGACTATTTACGAAATACATGCCTACATTATATTGACGAACTGAAGCTAGTGCCGTATTGCCCTAGGTTATTATTGTCTCATGATGAATATCATCCAACAAATTACCGATCCAATGCCTACGAATTTATCTCATATTGTTCTTGTTAAGTTACTACTACTATCATTACTGTTGCACTTGCTACAAAATTACTGCTATCACTTTTACTGTTACCATTGCTGTTGTCACTACTATCAAAACTAACAAACTACTTTGCTATTGATCACTTTGCTGCAGATAATTAATCTCCAGGTGTGGTTGAATTGATAACTCAGCTGCTAATACCTTCAAATATCCTTTGGCTCCCCTTGTGTCAAATCTATAAATTTGGCTTGAATACTCTACCCTTGAAAACTGTTGCGATCCCCTATACTTGTGGGTTATCAAGACCTTTTTCTGGCGCCGTTGCCGGGGAGCATAGCTATATTTGTTGAGTCACTTGGGATTATTATCAATTTATCACTATGAAGAATCTGAAGTATGCTAAGACCAAGATTTTTGCCTCTAAGACAAGGGGAGGTTAGGAACTGCCATCCAGTTCTGCTTTAGATTCACCTTCTATTATAAGTAAACTTGCAACACCACCACATGCTATCAGTCCTGATATGTCGCAAGTTATTGATGATGCTACTTCTACTATGAATGATGCTTATGATGATGCTAGTACCTTGCTTGATGATAATGATGTGCCCCTTGGTGAATTTCTTAATGGACAAATTGCTAGAGTAATACAACATGATGTTGTTGAATCTGATGATGAGCTTGAAACTGAAACTCCTGAAACACCTGCTAGAACTAGCCTTCCTAGATATGAATTACCTAAGGTATCGGAAGGTTATGTTATGAATGAGGAGACAACTAGAGATATTCTTTCTTGTAGGGATAGAGATGATCTAGAGAAACTATTATGCAAGTATAAAGAAAAATCTCTGAATGCTAGAATGAAATATGATCCTAAGTTTGCTACTTCACCGATCTTTATTGATGATAAGGATTATGAATTATCTGTCGACCCAGAGTTAATTACTTAGGTTGAATCTGATCCTTCCCATGGTTATGAAACTGAAACTGTTGTGGCACATCTTACTAAGTTGAATGACATAGCCACCCTTTTTACTCATGATGAGAAGACTCGCTATTACTTTATTCTCAAATTATTTCCATTCTCATTAAAGGGTGATGCTAAAGCTTGGTACAATACTCTTGCTCCTGGTTGTGTGCGTAGTCCCCAGGATATTATTTATTACTTCTCAGAAAAATATTTCCCTGCTCATAAGAAACAAGCTGCTTTACAGGAAATATTTAACTTTGTGCAAATCAAAGAAGAGAGTCTCCCACAAGCTTGGGGCAGGCTTTGCCAGTTACTTAATGCTATGCCTGATCATCCTCTTAAGAAAAATGAAATACTTGATATCTTCTATAATGGACTAACCGATGCTTCTAGGGACTTCCTAAATAGTTGTGCTGGTTGTGTTTTCAGGGAACGAATTGTTGGATAAGCTGAAGAATTATTGAATAACATATTGAGAAATTATGATGATTGGACTCTTCCTGAACCACTGCCTAAGCCCACTCTGAAGAAGAGGGGTATCTTATATCTCAGTCCTGAACATATGCAAGAGGCAAAGAAATCTATGAAGGAAAAATGCATTAAAGCTGAGGATGTTAAAATTTTACCTCCTATTGAAGAAATACGTGGGCTTAATACACCACCACTGCCTAAGGTGGTAGAGGTAAATTCTCTAATGAATTTCAATGATAATGAAAATCCTCAAAATATGCACCCTAGCCAATGTCTTTATGAGTTTGAAAATTACATTAGAAAACAAGATCACTTCAATGCAAATGTTATGAAACAACTGAAATATAATTCTGATATGATTGCTTGCTTGAGTGACTTGTTATTTAGAATCTCAAATGATGTTAGAGGTGTTGGAAAACATGCTTCTATGGTTCAAATCCAGTTAGAACAAGTTGCTAAATCTCAAAGAGAATTGCTTGATGAAATGAATAATAATATACATGACTTTGCTGTTAGAGTAGCAACTAGAGGAGGTAAAATGACTCAGGAACCACTTTATCCTGAGGGACACCCAAAAAGAATTGAACAAGATTCACAAAGAGTTAACACTGATGCACCTAGTCAATCTAGAAAGAAGAAGAAAAAGAAAAATGATAGGACTTTGCATGCTTCTAGTGAACCTGAAATAGAAAAACCTCCTGATAATGATGATGAAACTTCTATCTCGATCTTTGAAACTCGATGCAGTAATGAACACTCACTTTCTGATAATGAAAAAGATAATGATGAGGTTCATGAAGACACTCAAACAAATAATAAAGAACCAGACAATGATGTTGAGATAGAACCACCTGTTGATCTTGATAACCCACAACCTAAGAATAAAAGGTATGATAAAAGGGACTTCATTGCTAGAAAACACGGTAAAGAAAGATAACAGTGGGTTCAAAAACCTATGCCCTTTGCACCTAAGTAAACTAAAAAGAAATATGATGAAGAATTTGAACGCTTTGCTGAGATGTTGAGGCTAGTCTTTTTGCGTACTCGCTTGACTGATATCTTGAAAATGCCTCCTTATGCAAAGTATATGAAAGACATCATCACAAATAAGAGAAAAATACCGGAAGATGAAATCTCCACCATGCTTGCTAATTAAACTTTTAAGGATGGAGTACCTAAAACACTTGGAGGTCCGAGAATACCAACTATACCTTGCTCCATCAAAAAGAATTATGTAAAAACTGCTTTATGTGATTTGGGAGCTGGTGTTAGTGTTATGCCTTTCTCTTTATATAAAAGACTTGATTTGAATAAACTCACACCTACTGAAATATCTTTGCAAATGGCTGAGAAATGAACTGCCATACCTATTGGTATCTGTGAGGATGTGCCCGTTGTTGTTGCTAATGTTACTATTCTGATTGACTTTGTTATACTTGAGATGCCCGAGGACGACAACATGTCGATTATCCTTGGTAGACCTTTCTTGAATACTATAGGGGCTGTTATTGATTGCAATAAAAGCAAGGTCACTTTCCATATCAATGGTAATGAGCATACGGTGCACTTTCCAAAGAAACAATTCCAAGTGAATGGTATTAATGTTATTGAAAAATCTCCGACAATCACTATTGGAAGTTTTCGAATGCCTCTACCTACTGTCAAAAAGAAATATGAAATGCTTATTGTTCGGGACATTCATATCCCCATTGAGGTAACAGAGTGATTTAAGAAAGTTCTTCGGTTTCATCCTAATCGAAAATGGTTGTTAATAAGACTTGATCAACCTTATTAATGGATCATTTTTTAGAGGTATGAAGTTGATGAATTTAGTAAGCACTACCTTCTCTCCCTACTTTCCGTTTTCTGTTTTTATTAGTTAAATAAAATAAAATGCCATATTTCTCTGTTTTCTGAATTTCTCGTGCAATAAAGAAATGACCCAAAATAAAAGTTCTCAGAATGCTCTGAAAATTTAATACGATTTTTTCTGAATATTTAAGAATTTCTGGTGCAAATAATATCAGAGGGAGGTGCACCAGGTGGGCACAACCCACCTGGGCGCGCCAGGACCCCCAGGCGCGCCCTGGTGGGTTGTGGTCCCCACGTGGGCCCCCTCACTTATCACTTCACACCACATCATCACTTACCTCCAGAAAAAATTGTCCATTGCTCTCTCTCCCGTGTTCTTGCTCTCAAACCCGTGGATTTCGATCTCTTTGCTCAAAGCTCCATTTTCGAAACTGTTTCGGGGGATTGTTGCTATGTGACTCCACCGTTTGTCCAATTAGTTTTTGTTTTAGTGGTTTATATTTTGAATAATTAGCTACTCTTGGTGCTGCTGTAGATGAGCTTGCATGTTGAATTCTTAGAGTTCTAAGTAGTTTGAATGCTTGCTATGGCCTCTATGTATCCCTATGAGTAGTTGCTATCAATTTAATAAAGTTTTGTTGACAAATTTTTGTCACCAAATTTTTTTCAGAAAATTGTACGCGAACATGATGAACCTATTTGGAAGGAGTTCTTCGAGGAGGAGATCCTCAGGGGCATCTTCTAGCGACAATTCCGCTCGCTGGTCTTATGTTGAACCAAGTGAAAGTTCCATTCGAGATGTAGCCACCAAAACATGCTTATGGCCTTGCGATGATTATATGGTGCGTGTGGGCATTAAGGAGGAATTTGACCAATATGTTCACAATGCCGGTCTCGGTCCGTAATTGCAGATAAGTGCGAACAACACCACACTCTCACTGAATCATTTGTCAAAGGATTTAAATTCCATCTCCCAGAGGATAGGGTGTCATTTAAACTTTATGAAAATTCATTTTCCATTTCACTAGAGAGTTTTGCTCACCACTGCAAACTCCCGTTCTGGGGTTTGCTTGACGAACCGCCAAGAGCTGAGTACCAATCATTCTTGACTAGTCTTTTCTACGGTGAGACGAGGGGAGTGACACAAGGTAGAATAAAGAGCATTCATTTTCCCGCAATTCAGTACTTTTCATTATTTAATGGGAAATATATAGTAGGCAAGCAAGATTGTAGTACTCTTTGTGCTCCGGACTTGAGCCTCATACGCACTGCTCTCACCGATGATCGGAGTTATAACCTTGGAGCGATTGTTGCACGCAAACTTCAACATAACACTAACAATGGCTATTTCTATGGTGGAATATATGCCACGCGCTTAGCACAAGGACTGGGTGTTTCACCTTTGCCCTTTGACCCTATCCTACCCATGCAGTATTTAGACTTTGATGTTTTGAAAAGTCATAAGATCCTCCCAGGAAAAATTCATAATTTCACTTACAAACTGTTGTTTAACCAAGCATCTATTGTGCACACATATTTGCCTGCGCCTGCTCTTTTTGACTATCATAGCAAAGGAAGATACTTTGTTCTTGAGAGCGAGGCCCGAGCTCACAACGCGGCAGTGGAGGCAGCACGGCAGGCCGAGGTCTCCGTACCGAGAGCCTCCATGAGCTACCATGCTAATTACTATCCAATCTACTGATCGATTACCAAGTTAGGCCAAAATCCTAAGCTTGGGGGAGTACGTGCTTCTCACCGACATTACATTCATGCTCACTTATTTTCATTTTTCGGTGTTCACACTTTTTCATTGTATTATCCATGCTTAGATTTATTTTCTCGCTTTCTTCTTGTGTGTTTGTAAAACTTTAGAAAAACCAAAAAAATTAGTTGTAGTTAGTTTACATTCTATGCATGCTTAGTGGTGTTACTAAAAATAAAACCCAAAAAGATTTCCTTGTTCTTATTTTGCTTGTTGGGAGCTTTCCCGTGTAAATAGTTTTTCTAGTTTTTGCTTTTATCTTTTATTTGCTTGCTCAAGAAAACTCAAAACTCCAAAAATATTTCAGTGTGTTTCTCTGAATTTCTTTCCTTTTTTTGAGTCGTATCAAGGAGAAGACCATGATGAAAATGTTGAGTGGCTCTCATATGAATAACTGTTGATCTAATAAAGAGCCCATTTTACTTTGTCTTCTCCTTTTGAATAAAATGTTTGCAGATTCCAGCTTAGTCTGTGGCCCTCTTGCACTATCATTATTTTCATATCATTCGGTCGTGCAAGTGAAAGGCAATAATGAAGATATTCTATGAACTGGCCGTGGCAAAGAGAAACTGGTATGAACTCGGCTTGTTCTGCTTGTGTAAATATGTTTAACCTAGCACCCATGATTCATCCCATTATGATTGAACATGATTGCAATGACAATTAGAGATTATAGTTTCTCATGCCATGCATAAGTAGCTAGGAGTGGATAATGATTTATCTTGGATATTAACATTGCGTTAAAATAATTGTGATGTAGTATGATCATATGGTATCCTCCTCTGAATGTTCAGTGGCTTGACTTGGCACATGTTCATGCATGTAGTTGAATCAAAACCAACATAGCCTCTATGATATTTATGTTCATGGTGTTCGTATCCTACTCATGTTAGTGCCCAATGTTACTTATGCATAATGCATGTTCATGACCGTTGTTGCTCTCTAGCTGTCCGCTTCTCAATCTATTTGCTAGCCTTCGCTTATACTAAGTGGAAATTCTGCTTGTACATCAAAAACCTTGAACGCAAAGTTATTCCAGATGAGTCCACCATACCTACCTATATACGGTATTACCCTGCCGTCCTAAGTAAATTTGCATGTGCCACCTCTAAAAACTTCTAATAAATATACTTTTTGTGTGCCTGGATCATTCATGGAACGAAGAGAGGTGGTCGGTATCTTCCATGCTAAGCGGGTTATTCTCAGGTCGAGTGTTTATTCACTCGCCATCGCACAAGAAAAGGGCGGTAATAGGGATGCCCAGTCCCAAACTGCAAAAGAAATGATCTCTCGAATAATCAAACAAAAACTCCCAATGGAGTCAAAACCTTTACTTTTATCGCTTGGGAACCGCCACTAGCGTGCTTAGCATGGATGATATTGATAACTGATGGTCGGGAAGTAAATGCGAAGGGTGCATGTCTCAAAATATCATTTACCTCTGTTTTAAAAACTTGAGCTCTGGCACCTCTGCAAATCACTTCTTCCCTCTACGAAGGGACTATCTATTTACTTTTATGTTGTGTCATCACCTTCTAAAACAAGCGCCAGAACCTGAGAGCAGTGTGTCATGACTTATGCATTATGTGTAGCTAATGTTGGGTGCATCATGACTAGATATTTTCTACCATGAATCACAATGTTTAGTCGCTGCTGGAACTTTGGAGGTGCTCTGCATTTATGTTTTGCGGTCTCAGAAAGGGCTAGCAAGATACCACTATTGTCATATTATATCATGGTTCTTTTGATAACGTGTTGCTGTCTGAGATATCTTATTATTGCTCGCTAGCTGATTATGTCCTTGATATGAGTTAATATAATCTTTAAGAGTTATTATCGGCATGGTTAGTTATAATGTTGGCTGAAAACCTGGGTGTTGTTTAAGATTATTTATGCAAACACGAGCAAAAGAGTTTGTAAAAGGTTTTATTTTTCACTTTCAGTTTATCAACTGAATTGCTTGAGGACAAGCAAAGGTTTAAGCTTGGGGAAGTTGATACGACTCCAACGTATCTACTTTTCCTAATGCTTTTCCTCTTGCTTTGGACTCTAATTTGCATGATTTGAATAAACTAACCCCGGACAGACGTTGTTTTCAGCAGAACTACCATGGTGTTGTTTTTGTGGAGAAATAAAAGTTCTCGGAATGGATCGAAACTTTGCAAGGATTTTTTATATAATAAATAAGAATTTCTGGAGCCAAGATCCACCGGAGGGGGCACCTGGGTGGGCACAGGGCGTGCCCCCTCCTGGAGCGCCCAGGTGGATTGTCCCCACCAGTTGGCCCCGCAGACTGCTACCTCTTGAGCACTGCGTTTGATTTCCTTGAAGAGGAAAGGATGATGCATCAAAGTAGCGTAAGTATTTCCCTCCGTTTTTGAGAACCAAGGTATAATCCAGTAGGAGGCTACACGCGAGTCCCTCGTACCTGCACAAAAACAAATAACTCCTCGCAACCAACGCGATAAGGGGTTGTCAATCCCTTCACGGTCACTTACGAGAGTGAGATCTGACAGAGATGATAGATAATATTTTTGGTATTTTTGTGATAAAGAAGCAAAGTAAAATAAAAGCAAAGTAAAAAAGCAAAGGAAATAACAAAGTGTCGGAAGATTAATATGATGAAGATAGACCCGGGGGCCATAGATTTCACTAGTGGCTTCTCTCAAGAGCATAAGTATTTTACGGTGGGTGAACGAATTACTCTTGAGCAATTGGCAGAATTGAGCATAGTTATGAGAATATCTAGGTATGATCATGTATATAGGCATCACGTCCGAGACAAGTAGACCGACTCACACTGCATCTACTACTATTACTCCACTCATCGATCGCTATCCAGCATGCATCTAGAGTATTAAGTTCATGAAAACAGAGTAACGCCTTAAGCAAGATGACATGATGTAGATGGATAAATTCATGCAATATGATAAAAACCCCATCTTGTTATCCTCGATGGCAACAATACAATACGTGCCTTGCTGCCCCTCATCCTTTGGGAAAGGACACCGCAAGATTGAACCCAAAGCTAAACACTTTTCCCATTGCAAGAAAAACCAATCTAGTAAGCCAAACCAAACTGATAATTCGAAGAGACTTGCAAAGATAACCAATCATACATAAAAGAATTCAGAGAAGATTCAAATATTGTTCATAGATAATCTTGATCATAAACCCACAATTCATTGGTCTCCACAAACACACCGCAAAAAGAAGATTACATCGAATATATCTCCATGAGAGAGGGGGAGAACATTGTATTGAGATCCAAAAAGAGAGAAGAAGCCATCTAGCTACTAACTATGGACCCGAAGGTCTGAGGTAAACTACTCACACTTCATCGGAGAGGCTATGGTGTTGATGTAGAATCCCTCCGTGATGGATGCCCCCTCCGGCGGAGCTCCGGAACAGGCCCCAAGATGGGATCTCGTGGGTACAGAAGGTTGCGGCGGTGGAACTAGGTTTTGGCTCATGTTCTGATCGTTTGGGGGTATGTAGGTATATATAGGAGGAAGAAGTACGTCGGTGGAGCAATAGGGGGCCCACGAGGGTGGAGGGCGCGCCCTGGGGGGTGGGCGCGCCCCCTACCTCGTGGCTTCCCTGTTGGTTGCTTGACGTAGGGTCAAAGTCTCCTGGATCTTGTTCGTTCCAAAAATCACGTTCCCGAAGGTTTCATTCCGTTTGGACTCCGTTTGATATTCCTTTTCTGTGAAACTCTGAAATAGGCAAAAAAACAGCAATTCTGGGCTGGGCCTCCGGTTAATAGGTTAGTCCCTGAAACCAACGTTATAAAATCCTATTTTTCCAAAAAAAATAGAGAGAAAGAATTATCGCTATCCACGATAGTGCATTCTTACAAGCTGCTAAGTTTGAATTAAACATCACAATCCAAGTGTTCGGCCTATTCTTCCAAGGTCCATGATAGTGCATTCTTATCCTAAGGAAACACGTCCTAAGCCACTCCAAGATCTGGTTTCCTTCCTATGAATCCACTCCAACAACCCATTAACTTCCATCAAACATTACACAATCCATTAATTCTACAAATCTGATGTCTACGGTGTTCCATGCAATCTCCGAAAGTCCCTATAATCCCCAAATACTTGAAAGGGCTACCTTACTATAGTCATTCCACCAATTTCCATTATCATGGTCAAGCTTATATAGATCCCTAATTAAACCCCAACAATTAATCCAATCTCCTATTTTATTGTCCTCCGAGAAACATGGTATCGCGATCGAGATCATCGGTCTAAATCCAATTTACTCCGAACCATGTAGACTTACTCAACATCTATACTCAACTAGGATCACCTACTTAAATCCAAATATCATGTCCAACGAGAATTTCTACACTTTCCCCCAAGTCATTATCGTAATATCAACTGTCTCCTATCAATATCCCCTCGCTATGTCAAATCCTTATACTTCCAAGAATTTTAGCTTACAATCATAATTGTCCAATTTACTCAGGGGCAATGAGAGTCATACTACTCTATTAACTGATCCCACCAAGTTCATCTACCAACATGAAAGCCTTATGATCCACTGAAGAGTCTCAGATAATTCCTCAAGGTCTTTAATATAAACTCATCAAGTCATCTGTCCTCTATTCCTATATCCTCAATTTGGTTCCTCCTATGGCATCGTCAGTTTTGGTGCTATCTTAGGATGACAATGTGCTCGTTCACTATGTCCACTAGTTCCATAATGAACCCAGTGTTGTGCAAGGTTACAGAGGCTTAATTGGTGCGCTTGCAATTTCTGTGGGTTAAGCACATGGTTAAGGACTCGAGCTGGGGTGTCTCGTGAACTCTCGAAGGGTCTAGGTATGGGTTTCTAATCTGGAGGGTTAAACTTAACTCTACAGGCTGCTCTTGGTCACAGAGGCTGTAGCAAAAGTCTTCAGTGCTAGTTGGTCGCTGAGGTGGAATCCTTGGTGCATCTTGTCTTGCTTATCTTCAGTTGATGAGAGAGATGAGAGGGAAAAGTAGCATAGAGGAGGGGAATGCCTAAAGGGTGTTCTATAGTGCAAGTGTAAACAAACAAGTGCAAAAAGGGCCAAACACAAACAAAAAAATAAGGCAGGTGATATAGTCATGTACTTGTTGCCTAGGGCAAAAAAGGGCGACTGGTATCAAAACACAAACAAATAAAAAGAAGCAACACACAATCATGGTTCTATTCGAACCATCATACGGACTCGACTGCGCATAGGGGGTACACGACTCATCCTACCCTAGGGGTTCTCGGACTCAGTAGTCGTGCCTTGTGCCTCGTGTAGTCTTCTAAGTTTTCCTCAGGAGTTGCTACGTCTCTTGTTCGATAAAACGATCTGGTTTGAGCCTGAAGAATATTCAACAACTTCTCGCCTGATGAGGCGATGGGGTGAAGGTGGCTCCTCATAGCTGGCATTGACGTGGTCTTCTCTTGTCTTCTTAATCATGATGTTCACTTTTGCCTTTTTAAGGTGTCGGCGGTTCCAGGTGGCAATCCTTTATGCGATGACATTAACATGGCATAATAGAGGTCCAATCTGTCGGACACATTGTTGACAATATCGTCACCGAGAGCGGGGGATGAAGAGAACCGTTTTCCTGCTCACTATAGTGAGGTGGACCAAATGGCTAGGTTCTCATCCACCGGTGGTTGCCAATACAACAACGGTAGTGACATGGTTACTCTATTAGAGATGTATATCATGATCTTGCATATCCTATGCCCTGATCATTGCAGGCTAAGGTCGCATCCTCTTGGGGCAGTGTCAAGGGTGTCACCATCTTCTGGGTATTCATGTCCTCATTCCTTGAGGATGTATCTTTGTTGGTATCGTCTTGTCGAGGTGTCGCCAATCTTGTGTTCAGATGATGTGGGTGTATGTCTGACAAGGCATCTTCCTTCTAGATTATCCACGAGGATTACAAGGAATCTAGTGATCAGGGGCATAAGGGTTCTAGTGACCAAAAGTTTTGAAGGGGAAGAGATCAATAAGGAAAGTATACCTTAGTTTTCGAAAAACTGAGAAGGGAAGAGGAGTATAGATAGTTTTGAAAACTAGTAGTAGTTTTGGAAATAGTTTTACCCTAACTAACGACCATGCTAACTAAGGCTTCCTAAAGTCAGGATGGCTCTGATACCAGCTCTGTGGGGACCCCGACTCATAAGTCGAGATCACTGACACTACTAGGGAAAAGCCTATACACAGAAATTTACTAGTAGTGAGGGTTAAAAACCCTCGCTACTGCTACTTACCAGTAGCGCAGGTTTTTAAACCTCGCTACTACTAAGTTGATAGCAGATGGCGGGTTTTAACCCTCGCTACTACTAAGCTGTCTCTACCGTGCCCCGGGACATGCCATAGTAGTAGCGGGTTTTTAAAACCTCGCTACTACTAAGTTTGATAGCAAGAGCGTTGGTTTTAGCCCTCGCTACTACTAAGTGGTGCCATAGTAGTAGCGAGGGTAAAAACCGCGCTACTACTAAAGGTCCCATTTTCAAACTCTACCCCACCCCCCCCCTGTGGATCGCCTTTTCAGTTTTAAAAAAAATAAAATAAAATGATGAAAATGTCAAAAAAATAAAAAGAAAATAAGTTTCCCATGTGATATGTGGTCTAGTTGTTGGGAAATTTGCAAATATGAATTCCGACTTTATTTGCAAAATCTCTCGAGAATTTGTAAAAATGGGCATAACTTTTGCATACTAACTCGGATGAAAAAGTTTTTTATATGAAAAATCATCTACTCGAAAAGTTACATCCAAATTTAACTGGGGAACCCGTTAAACATTTTCAAAATCCTCAAAACCAAACAAAAAAAGTTATGGGGCTTTTAAGATCTAGAGTGAAAAAATCGAAAAAATTTCAAACTGTGTGGTCAAACTGTGGTCAAACAATGGTCGACTAATTATTCTAGAATATTAGTGTTACTAAATAATTATTTTTGTTTTTTGAATTTTGGTCAAATCTGGTCAAACTATGGCTAAACTGTGGTCAAACTAATTATTCAAGAAATATTAGTGTTACTAATTTTTTAGAACAATAGTTTCAAACTCAAATAGTGAAATGTGTGACTTCATGCTCAAGCTAAATTCACGAGGTTAATAGGATTGACATCTTACTATTGTCGTGAAAACAACAAGTGCAGACTTGGAAGCGAGGGAGAATAGAACCCGGAAGTTAAGCGTGCTCAGCCGGAGTAGTGAGAGGATGGATGACCGTCCTGGAAGTTAGGTGATTTGGAATGATGAGGGGTGATTAGAGATTAAATTGAGCAGCGATGAGGGGTGATTAGGGATTTGAGGTTAAAATAATTCAGAAATTTGAAAATTAGGGGAAAAAACCGAAATATTTTTTTCGAAAAAATTCAAAAAAAACCTGCGCTGGTAGTAGTAGCGCGGGTTTTTACCCACGCTACTACTAAAGGACATAGTAGTAGCGCGGGTGGCACCAGCGCCATCGCTATCGTTAGTTGTAGCGCCTTATTAGTAGCGCCGGCCCCCGCGCTACTAATAGGCCCAAAACCCGCGCTGCTGCTAGGCTTTTCCCTAGTAGTGTGAATGCACGTGTACAGTGATCCCAGAGATCAATGCTAACTGAACACACAGAAGCTGAATAACAAGAGTCTTACATCCATACATATTGTATTACACAAGTAGGACCATTGTGGTCTAGTCTTGAGTATATCATCGCAGCGGAAAACTTCGTCGGCCACTTGGACCCATGCCATCTGTCGTAACCCTACAGGCATTCTGACTAGGAAGCGTCCTAGCTCGCATGTTCGTCACCGAAGTATTCTTCATCATATCCTGTTCTTTCATGCCTGGCCAATAAAATAACCAGTGGCAAGCCAATGAGTACTTTGAATGTACTCGCAAGCAACCCAAGAGTGATAAGAGAATAATTATGCAAGGCTCTACTGCTAATTTGGCATTTTTGCGGAAAGCTAGTTTTTCTCGTGCAAGTATGATCATCATTTTTCAAGGACATGAATTTGTCTGCAACAAGTATCAGGAGGTTACAGACATTAACATCGAAAAGGAGTTGTGAACAACTCGTGCTCAAGCTCATCGTGACTTCCTCACGGATCACATCAACATATTTACCCAACAGTGTTGTTTGTCAGAAACATATGGACGTAGCCCAAGAGCGGTTACCCAACTGTCCTTGATCGTGGACACGGCTATTCGAATAGTTTTACACTCTGCAGAGGTTGCACACTTTACCCACAAGATCTGGGGAACTTTCGTGTCATCCACGACCCGCAGTACCTCAAGTACCTGGGGTAAGCACCCGATCACTATCTTTCCCTAGACGACACTAACCTAGAGTCCACTCGATTGGCAGTAGCCCCGTGCCATACATTTCACATCTTAAAATTGTGGAGCCTCGCTCCCATATTCATCACATACCACAAGCACGGGGTACCAACGGTGTGTTCGGTGCCCTGTGAAGACAGTCATGGCCGCCCTACCTAGCACGACCCCGTCCCAAGAGAGCGCAACAACAACTCTCCCGTCACTAGTAATGTGGGCTCCAAGCTAGTATCGGCCTAGGTAATCAATAATGCCCTTTCCCATATAAGGGTAGAGTGGTTGCGCATGTAAGGTTGGAATAATGGTCGCAACTTAAACCAATCCGTTTTGAAAACAACACACTGCTGGGGAACGTTGCAGAAAATTAAAATTTTTCCTACGGTTTCACCAAGATCCATCTATGAGTTCATCTAAGCAACGAGTCAAGGGAGAGAGATTGCATCTACATACCACTTGTAGATCGCGTGCGGAAGCGTTCAAGGAACGGTGATGATGGAGTCGTACTCGCCGTGATTCAGATCACCGATGACCAAGTGCCGAATCGGACAGCACCTCCGCGTTCAACACACGTGCAGACGGACGACGTCTCCTCCTTCTTGATTCAGCAAGGGGAAGGAGAGGTTGAGGAAGAAGGCTCCAAAGCAAAGATGACGGCGTGATGATGGTGGAGAGGCAGTACTCCGACAGGGCTTCGCCAAGCACTCAACGGAGGAGGAGAGGTGTTGGCGAGGGGAGGGGCTGCGCCTTGGAAGTGTATTGGAGCCCTCCCCTCACCCCTCTATTTATAGGGGAAGGGGCAAGGGGGGCCGGCCCCTCTAGATGAGATCTAGAGGGGGGCGGCGGTGGAGGGGCTTGCCCCCAAGCAAAGGGGGCGCCCACTAGGGTTCCCCAACCCTAGGCGCATGGGCCCAAGGGGGGCCCAGCCTCCAGGCTGGTTCCCTGCCCTCAGGCCCATGAGGCCCTCCGAGAGGGGTGGCCCCTCCCGGTGGACCCCCAGAACCTCTCCGGTGGCCCCGGTACAATACCGATATGACCCCGAAACTTTCCGGTGTCCGTTTGCCAACTTCCCATATATAAATCTTTACCTCCAGACCATTCCGGAACTCCTCGTGACGTCCGGGATCTCATCCGGGACTCCGAACAACATTCGGTAATCACATACAAGTCTTCCGGTCAATAACCAACAGCGGGATCTGGATACCCATGTTGGCTCCTACATACTCCTTGATGATTTCATCGGATGAACCATGATGTCGAGGATTCAAGCAACCCCGTATACTATTCCCTTTGTCAGACGGTATGTTACTTGCCCGAGATTCGATCGTCGGTATCCCAATACCTCGTTCAATCTCGTTACCGGAAAGTCACTTTACTCGCATCGTAATGCATGATCCCGTGACCGGACACTTGGTCACATTGAGCTCATTATGATGATGCACTACCGAGTGGGCCCGGTGATACCTCTCAAGAACACGGAGTGACAAATCCCAGTCTCGATCCGTGTCAACCCAATGAGACACTTTCGAATATACATGTAGTGCACCTTTATAGTCACCCGCTTAAGTTGTGACGTTTGGTACACCCAAAGCACTCCTACGGTATCCGGAGTTACACGATCTCATGGTCTAAGGAAGAGATACTTGACATTGGAAAAGCTCTAGCAAAACGAACTACACGATCTTGTGCTATGCTTAGGATTGGTCTTGTCCATCACATCATTCTCCTAATGATGTGATCCCGTTATCAATGACATCCGGTGTCCATAGTCGAAACCATGACTATCTATTGATCAACGAGCTAGTCAACTAGAGGCTCACTAGGGACATATTGTGGTCTATGTATTCACACGTGTATTACGATTTCCGGATAATACAATTATAGCATGAATAAAAGACAATTATCATGAACAAGGAAATTTAATAATAATCCTTTATTATTGCCTCTAGGGCATATTTCCAACAGTCTCCCACTTGCACTGGAGTCAATAATCTAGTTACATTGTGATGAAACGAACACCCATAGAGTTCTGGTGTTGATCATGTTTTGCCTGTGGAAGAGGTTTAGTCAACGGATCTGCGACATTCAGATCCGTATGCACTTTGCAAATTTCTATGTCTCCATCTTGAACATTTTCACGGATGGAGTTGAAGCGACGCTTGATGTGCCTGGTCTTCTTGTGAAACTGGGCTCCTTGGCAAGTGCAATAGCTCCAGTGTTGTCACAGAAGAGTTTGATCGGCCCGACGCATTGGGTATGACTCTAGGTCGGTGATGAACTCCTTCACCATATTCCTTCATGTGCTGCCTCCGAGGCTTCCATGTACTCCGCTTCACATGTAGATCCCGCCACGATGCTTCGCTTGCACCGCAAAGCCATCGCTCCACCATTCAACATATACACGTATCCGGTTTGTGACTTAGAGTCATCCAGATCTGTGTCGAAGATAGCGTCGACGTAACCCTTTACGACGAGCTCTTCGTCGCCTCCATAAACGAGAAACATGTCCTTCGTCCTTTTCAGGTACTTTAGGATATTCTTGACCGCTGTCCAGTTTTCCTTGCCGGGATTACTTTGGTACCTTCCTACCAAACTTACGACAAGGTTTACATCAGGTCTGGTACACAGCATGGCATACATAATAGATCCTATGGCCGAGGCATAGGGGATGACGCTCATCTCTTCTTTATCTTTTGCCGTGGTCGGGCATTGAGCCGAGCTCAATCTTAAACCTTGCAGTACAGGCAAGAACCCTTTCTTGGACTGATCCATTTTGAACTTCTTGAAAATCTTATCAAGTTATGTGCTTTGTGGAAGACCTATGAGGCGTCTCGATCTATCTCTATAGATCTTGATGCCTAATATATAAGCAGCTTCTCCAAGGTCCTTCATTGAAAAACTTTTATTCAAGTAGGCCTTAATGTTGTCCAAGAGTTCTATATCATTTCCCATCAAAAGTATGTCATCTACATATAATATGAGAAATGCTATAGAGCTCCCACTCACTTTCTTGTAAACGCAGGCTTCTCCATAAGTCTGCATAAACCCAAACGCTTTGATCATCTCATCAAAGCGAATGTTCCAACACCGAGATGCTTGCACCAGCCCATAAATGGATCGCTGGAGCTTGCATACTTTGTTAGCATTCTTAGGATCGACAAAACCTTCCGGCTGCATCATATACATCTCTTCCTTAATATAGCCGTTAAGGAACGCTGTTTTGACGTCCATCGCCATATCTCATAATCATAGTATGCGGCAATTGCTAACATGATTCGGACGGACTTAAGCTTCGCTACGGAGAGAAAGTGTCATCGTAGTCAATCCCTTGAACTTGCCGATAACCCTTAGCGACAAGTCGAGCTTTATAGATGGTGACATTACCATCCGCGTCCGTCTTCTTCTTAAAGATCCATTTGTTTTCTATCGCCGCCGATCATCGGGCAAGTCTGTCAAAGTCCATACTTTGTTTTCATACATGGATCCTATCTCGGATTGCATGGCTTCAAGCCATTTGTTGGAATCGGGCCCGCCATCGCTTCTTCATAGTTCAAGGTTCACCGTTGTCTAACAACATGATTTCCGTGATAGGGTTGCCATACCACTGGTGTGGAACGTGTCCTTGTGGACCCTCAAGTTCAAGAGCAACTTGATCCCAAGTACCTTGATCATCATCATTAATTTCCTCTCCAAGAGGGTGTAGGCACCACAGAACATTTTCCCGAGCTGCACTACTTTCCGGTTCAAGAGGTAGTACTTCATCGAGTTCTACTTTCCTCCCACTTACTCCTTTAGAGAGAAACTCTTTTCCGTAAAGGATCCGTTCTTGGCAACAAAGATCTTGCCTTCGGATCTAAGGTAGAAGGTATACCCAATGGTTTCCTTAGGGTATCCTATGAAGACGCATTTTCCGACTTGGGTTCGAGCTTTTCAGGTTGAAGTTTCTTGACGTAAGCATCGCATCCCAAACTTTTAGAAACGACAGCTTAGGTTTCTTTCCAAACCATAATTCATACGGTGTCGTCTCAACGGATTTAGACGGTGCCCTATTTAAAGTGAATGTAGCTGTCTCTAGTGCGTATCCCCAAAATGATAGCGGTAAATCGTTAAGAGACATCATAGATCGCACCATATCCAATAGAGTGCGATTCTGACGTTCGGACACACCGTTTACCTGAGGTGTTCCAAAGCGGCGTGAGTTCAAACGATTCCACATTTCCTTAAGTGTGTACCAAATTCGTGACTTAAATATTCTCCTCCACGATCTGATCGTAAGAACTTTATTTTTCGGTCACGTTGATTCTCTACCTCATTCTGAAATTCCTTGAACTTTTCAAAGGTCTCGGACTTGTGTTTCATCAAGTAGACATACCCATATCTACTTAAGTCGCCCGTGAGAGTGAGAACATAATGATATCCTCCATGAGCCTCAACGCTCATTGGACCGCACACATCGGTATGTATGATTTCCAATAAGTTGTTTGCTCGCTCCATTGTTCCGGAGAACGGAGTCTTGGTCATTTTGCCCATGAGGCATGGTTCGCATGTGTCAAATGATTCATAATCGAGAGACTCTAAAAGTCCATCAGAATGGAGCTTCTTCATGCGCTTGACACCAATGTGACCAAGGCGGCAAGTGCCACAAGTATGTGGGACTATCGTTATCAACTTTATATCTTTTGGTATTCACACTATGAATATGTGTAATATTACGCCGAGATTCATTAAGAATAAACCATTGACCATCGGAGCATGACCATAAAACATATCTCTCATATAAATAGAACAACCATTATTCTCGGATTTAAATGAGTAGCCATCTCGCATTAAACGAGATCCTGATACAATGTTCATGCTCAAACCTGGCACTAAATAACAATTATTGAGGTTCAAAACTAATCCTGTAGGTAAATGTAGAGGTAGCGTGCGACGGTGATCACATCGACCTTGGAACCATTCCTCGACGCGCATCGTCACCTCGTCCTTCGCCACTCCGTTTATTCTGCAGCTCCTCATGAGTTACAAATATGAGCAACGGCACCAGTATGAAATACCCAGGAGTTACTATGAGTACTGGTAAGGTACACATCAATTACATGTATGTCAAATATACCTTTAGTGTTGCCGGCCTTCTTGTCCGCTAAATATTTGGGGCAGTTCCGCTTCCAGTGGCCCTTCCCTTTGCAATAAAAGCACTCTGTCTCAGGCTTGGGTCCATTCTTTGACTTCTTCCCGGTCCATTCTTTGACTTCTTTCTGGCAACTTGCTTACCGGGCGCGGCAACATCTTTGCCGTCCTTCTTGAAGTTCTTCTTACCCTTGCCCTTTTTGAACTTAGTGGTTTTATTGACCATCAACACTTGATGTTCTTTCTTGATTTCAACCTCTGCCGACTTCAGCATTGAGAATACTTCAGGAATGGTCTTCACCATCCCCTGCATATTGTAGTTCATTACAAAGCTCTTGTAGCTTGGTGGGAGCGATCAAGGATTCTGTCAATGACCGCCTCATCCGGAGGTTAATGTCCACCGGGACAAGCAACAGCAACCCGGACATTTTGAGTATGTGCTCACCGATGTAACTGTTTTCCTCCATCTTACAACTATAGAACTTGTCGGAGACTTCATATCTCTCGACCGGGCATGAGCTTGGAAAACCATTTTCAGCTCCTCGAACATCTCATATGCTCCGTGTTGCTCAAAACGCTTTTGGAGCCCCGGTTCTAAGCTGTAAAGCATGCCGTGACCGAACGAGGGAGTAATCATCAAGACGAGACTGCCAAGCATTCATAATGTCTTGGTTCTGGGATGGGTGCATCACCTAGCGGTGCTTCTAGGACATATTGTTTCTTGGCTGCAATGAGGATGATCCTCGTGTTAGGACCCAGTCCGAATAGTTGCTGCCATCATCTTTCAGCTTGGTTTTCTCTAGGAACGCGTTGAAGTTCATGTTGACATGAGCGTTGGCCATTTGATCTACAAGACATATTTTGCAAAGACTTTAGACTAAGTTCATGATAATTAAGTTCATCTAATAAAATTATTTAATGAACTCCCACTCAGATTTGACATCCCTCTAGTCATCTAAGTGTTACATGATCCGAGTCGACTAGGCCGTGTCCGATCATGACGTGAGACGGACTAGTCATCGTCGGTGAACATCTCCATGTTGATCGTATCTTCCATACGACTCATGTTCGACCTTTTGGTCTCTTGTGTTCCGAGGCCATGTCTGTACATGCTAGGCTCGTCAAGTTAACCCTAAGTGTTTATGCATGTGTAAAACTGTCTTACACCCGTTGTATGTGAACGTAAGGATCTATCACACCCGATCATCACGTGGTGCTTCGAAACGACGAACTTTAGCAACGGTGCACACTTAGGGGGAACACTTTCTTGAAATTATTCTAAGGGATCATATTATTTACTACCGTCATTCTAAGTAAACAAGATGCATAAACATAATAAACATCACATGCAATTATATAAAGTAGTGACATGATATGGCCAATATCATATAGCTCCTTTGATCTTCATCTTCGGGGCTCCATGATCATCTTGTCACCGCATGACACCATGATCTCCATCATCATGATCTCCATCATCGTGTCTCCATGAAGTTGCTCGCCAACTATTACTTCTACTACTATGGCTAACACGTTTAGCAATAAAGTGAACTAATTTACATGGCGTTGAATCAATGACGCGCAGGTCATACAATAATTAAGACAACTCCTATGGCTCCTGCCGGTTGTCATACTCATCGACATGCAAGTCGTGATTCCTATTACAAGAACATGATCTCATACATCACAATATATCATTCATCATTCATCACAACTTCGCCATATCACATCACATGACAATTGCTGCAAAAACAAGTTAGACGTCCTCTAATTGTTGTTGCATCTTTTACGTGGCTGCTTGGGTTCTAGCAAGAACGCTTTTCTTACTCTGAATAACCACAACGTGATTTTGTCAACTTCTATTTACCCTTCATAAGGACCCTTTTCATCTAATCCGCTCCAACTAAAGTTGGAGAGACAGACACCCGCTAGCCACCTTATGCAACTAGTGCATGTCGCCGGTGGAACCTGTCTCACGTAAGCGCACGTGTAAGGTCGGTCCGGCCGCTTCATCCCACAATACCGCTGAAGCAAGAAAATACTAGTAGCGGCAAGCAAGTTGACAAGATCTACGCCCACAACAAAATTATGTTCTACTCGTGCAATAGAGAACTACGCATAGACCTAGCTCATGATGCCACTTTGGGAACGTTGCAGAAAATTAAAATTTTTCCTACGGTTTCACCAAGATCCATCTATGAGTTCATCTAAGCAACGAGTCAAGGGAGAGAGATTGCATCTACATACCACTTGTAGATCAAGGCGGAAGCGTTCAAGGGAACGGTGATGATGGAGTCGTACTCGCCGTGATTCAGATCACCGACAACCAAGTGCCGAACAGACAGCACCTCCGCGTTCAACACACGTACGAAACGGACGACGTCTCCTCCTTCTTGATCCAGCAAGGGGGAAGGAGAGGTTGAGGAAGAAGGATCCAGCAGCAGCACGACGGTGTGATGATGGTGGAGAGGCAAGATTCTGGCAGGCTTCGCCAAGCACTCAACGGAGGAGGAGAGGTGTTGGAGAGGGAGGGCTGCGCCTTGAAGTGTATTGCAGCCTCCCTCACCCCTCTATTTATAGGGGAAGGGGCACGGGGGGCCGGCCCCTCTAGATGAGATCTAGAGCGGGGGCTGCCGCCAGGGAGGGGGGCTTGCCCCCCAAGCAAAGGGGAGGCGCCCCCCACTAGGGTTCCCCCCAACCCTAGGTGCATGGGCCCAAGGGGGGGGCACCCAGCCCTCCAGGGGCTGGTTCCCTGCCCCTTGTGGCCCATGAGGCCCTCCGAGAGGGGTGGCCCCTCCCGGTGGACCCCCGGAACCTCTCCGGTGGCCCAGGTACAATACCGATATGACCCCGAAACTTTCCGGTGTCCGTGTGACAACTTCCCATATATAAATCTTTACCTTCGGACCATTCCGGAACTCCTCGTGACGTCCAGGATCTCATCCGGGACTCCGAACAACATTCGGTAATCACATACAAGTCTTCCTAATAACCCTAGCGTCACCTAACCTTAAGTGTGTAGACCCTACGGGTTCGGGAGACATGCAGACATGACCGAGACGGCTCTCCGGTCAATAACCAGCAGCGGGATCTGGATACCCATGTTGGCTGCTACATACTCCTCGATGATTTCATCGGATGAACCACGATGTCGAGGATTCAAGCAACCCCGTATACTATTCCCTTTGTCAGACGGTATGTTACTTGCCCGAGATTTGATCGTCGGTATCCCAATACCTCGTTCAATCTCTTTTCCGGCAAGTCACTTTACTCGTACCATAATGCATGATCCCGTGACCAGACACTTGGTCACTTTGAGCTCATTATGATGATGCACTACCGAGTGGGCCCGGTGATACCTCTCCGTAACACGGAGTGACAAATCCCAGTCTCGATCCGTGTCAACCCAACAGACACTTTCGGAGATACCTGTAGTGCACCTTTATAGTCACCCAGTTACGTTGTGACGCTTGGTACAACCAAAGCACTCCTACAGTATCCAGGAGTTTCACGATCTCATGGTCTAAGGAAGAGATACTTGACATTGGAAAAGCTCTAGCAAAGTGAACTACACGATCTTGTGCTATGCTTAGGATTGGGTCTTGTCCATCACATCATTCTCCTAATGATGTGATCCCGTTATCAATGACATCCAATGTCCATAGTCGTGAAACCATGACTATCTATTGATCAACGAGCTAGTCAACTAGAGGCTCACTAGGGACATATTGTGGTCTATGTATTCACACGTGTATTACGATTTTCGGATAATACAATTATAGCATGAATAAAAGACAATTATCATGAACAAGGAAATATAATAATAATCCTTTATTATTGCCTCTAGGGCATATTTCCAACACACACACACTTGCCACGGTACACCACTTCGTCATCAAGTGGCTACCCAACTCATCATCTCCCCCCGGGCACAAGTGGCACCCGATGGGGTTTTCGAAAAGTCTTTTGGAAATACTTTGTCTCCATCACCATGCATATTCCTGCCCCTTTTTGCGTAGCAACTACTTTAGCATCCTATCTACTCCCACCGGCATAACCCTCATAAGAAGGTAGGGTCATGCATAATGCAAGTATCAACGAGGAAGTAACGAAGGCAACCCACCAAAGTGGTTACCATCTCATCATGATTCCGATGCAACACTAATAAAGACATGCATAAAAAAAGGGTTTCATAGACATGGTCAAAGGGCTGCTTGCCTGTTTTAACAAAGTCTTCGAGGTCTTCAAATATCTCTGGTCCAACTCCGAGCATTTCATCTACTTCATCAAATATTATCGAAAGCAACCATAATAAGCAACACAACAAGGCAGAAAATAAAAGTGCTCTAAAAATGTTAATTTGACTTTTCTAGGACATCTTTGGTTATATGAAAAATAACTAGAGTGGTTTCATTGGAATTGGGTCAGTGGATATTTTTGAGCATTTCAATATGATAGAATCAATGGATTTATGGATTTGCAAGAAGTGTACAGAAATACATTTTTGAAAAATGAGAGAAGGCACCCATTTAACAAACCATGATTTTAGAAGCATCTAGGAATTGGTTTCACTGGATTTGGAGTTCAAATGAATTTCCTATGGATTTGCAAAGTTGACAAATATGAAGAAATGGCTCATTATATTGTGTGGCACAGAAAGTATTAAGAAAAATGTTCATAAACTAAGTTATGAACTTAGAAGCATCTAGGGATTTGAATCATGGCATTTGGATCAAATTTGAGCTCTCTATGATTTTCTAAAGTTCATCGCAGAAATGGAAAATGGGGTTTTGATAAATATGTGTGAAGATCAATTTCCTGGGAAAATGTGCAAGTTATACCATGAGATAGATCATGAGTTTATGAGCTACTAGAAATTTGAATCATCAAATTTGGAGTTAATTTGAATTATTTATGGATTTTACAAATTGTACATAAAATGAAAAGGAAAAGGTTTTTACCCAAATGGGCTGGACCTGGGCGGCGACAGCGTGCACTGGGCGAGGCTTAACGGCAGGGCGCCACTGGGCCGGCCCGGCAGCTCAGCCGCGCGCGCTGAGAGGGGGGGGGGTGACATCGGAGGCGGTTTCCTGAAAATACGCCTTCGCGCGGGAGAGGCGGTTTCGGGGAAAGCCGTCTCCACTTAAACGGGCGGGCCCGCCCACTGGGTCGCTGACACACGGGCCCCAGCGGCAGGTCGCCTTCAACCTCCCACGCGGTGCAACGGGAAACAGAGGAGGCGAGGCCGAGCGGCGCCAGTGCTCTCCCCGGCGGCACCGGCCAGCTACGTCGACGCCCAGCATACCGGCGTGCTCAGGAGAGCGTGCCGCACCCGTCGAGGTACGCCACGATCTCTGGGGTGGTCGGACGCGAGCAGCGCATCGCCCGCGGCGGACGACGACGATGGTGAGGGTGGGACACGACGCTGCAGCCGCGGAGAGGAAGAAATGGAGCTCGGGAGATGGCCTTGGGGAGGTCGGTGATGCTCTGGGGGGTCGAGGTGGAAAGGAAGAGGCCATAGGGCTCGAATTTGAGCGCGGGCCAACGACAAGGGTTCCGACCGTGGAGGTGAATGGGGCCACGGGAGGAGGAACGGGTCGGTCTGGGTGGTGTACAGGAGAGAGAGGGAGCAAATGGAGCAGAGAGGGGCTCAGGGTGGCCTTTTATGGTGGGGCAATGGTGCACCGTGGACGGGTGCGCCGGTGAGGTCGTTGCCGATGCTAGGGGTCACGGGGGCTCGCGTGTGCGTGTTCGGGGCTTTGTAGAGATGGTCTATGGCTACGGGAAGGGATAGAAGGAGCGGGGAGAGCTCCGAGTGGAGCCACGAGCTTGCGCACGCATAGGCCGAGCCGGGCGGCTCTGGGCACGCGCTGCTGGAGGTGAGAGAGAGGGAGAGAGGAGGGGCCCAGCACGGCTGTCGTGGTGCGGACATCGAGGGCCTCGACTAGCGTGCTGGGGCGGCCCGAGGCGATGGGGGAGCACGGCGTCAACGGTCGGGTGCTCTGCCAGGCGCTCCAGAGCGTGCAAGTGGCCGGCATCCGTGGCTTTTCCGCGCGCACTCGCGCGTCCACTTGTGTCTGGCGTCTGCAGGAAGAGTAAACAAGAGGGAGGGAGGCTTTGGATGCTCTGGAACTTGCCAGGAGTGGGAGAGAGATGAGAAAGGGAGGGAAAAGTGGTTGTCCAGAGAACAAGAATGGGTCTCTGCCCACCTTAATCATTTCTCTTGGGCAGCAAAGCATGTAGGAGTTAGAGGAGGATCAGGGGAGGCCGTGGGAAAAAGTTCAGCTCATGGAGATTAGTGGAAGGGGCCTAAACAGGGATTTTGAGTTTCTGTCAGAAGGTGTTTGATGTAGGTTTGGGCAAGCAAATGGACTTCCCTTGTCATGAGGCTTGATATGGTCAAATGGCCTAAGAAAATAAGAGGTTCCACCAAGATTGAATTCATTTCGGCAAATTTGCCAATGCAACTTTTGTAAACCCTAGAAATCAACAGAAATGGACTTTCCAAGATTTAGTCATGCAAATATATTCTCCTTGATTCACCACTTAGTGTAGTGTCATCATTTGAGGTTCTGAACATGTCCACAAATGTTGGAATCAAAATGAGAAAGTTGCCAATGTAGAGTTGTTCGGATTTGGTTCTGGACAGGAAGGGTCTTGGGGCTCTTTGATCAAGTTAACTTGTTCTCCAACTTGTGCCACTTGGTCTAGATGATTTATTAGACCATTTTAGCATGTGGACCAAGTTTGAGAGCATTTGGACAAGTTTGATAATGTAAAGTTGTTCAAACTTGAAAAAGGGCAGAAATGCTCTTGAGAGGGTTTCATGGGGTTATACTATTCTCCATGACATGAAACTTGGCAAGATCATCAGAAATGTCATATGTGCATGCTAGAATTTTCTTGGAATTTTTGTGGAATATTTCCTTTGTAAATATTTCAAAAGCTTGAAATATCCAGAAAGGGTTTTTGAGGGATTGGACCAATGTTTTGAACATGACCATGTGTTGAAACTCTTATATATGGACAATATATGTCCACTCAGTTTCCCTAGGTTTTTCCCAAATATTTTTAAAGCATTAAAATAATTTTAACCTATTAAAGACCATTTTTGGTCTTAAGAAAAAGCCTTTAAATAAAATAGGAAAATAACTTTTAAAATTATATTTTTGTGGTTTCTCGGTGTCCTATATCTAATAGGAGTCAAATATATTTTTGGAAAGATTTTTACTGCCCTTAATTAAGTACTTGCAGTGCAAATCTCAATTCAGGGGGTTTTGGAAAACTATTTTTTTTGAAAATATTATTTGGCCAAATTATTTTTGTAAGAAATTATTTTTATGTCCTATACACATGGCATGATCATTGGGAAAGGTTTTTGGTTCAAGGAGAAGGAGTATAAGAGTTGGAGAATTTATTTGATTTTTTAGAGCACTTGCAAACAACAAATAAACATTCAGTCAAAGCAAAGACAAAACACTCAAAAGTTTTTGTCAAACCACACTTTATCATGATTGTTAGCTTAAGTGTAGTGGCATGAAAATCAGGATGTGACAGTTACTACTACTATCGTTACTGTTGCACTTGCTATAAAATTACTTCTATCACTGTTACTATTACTATTGCTGCTGTCACTACTATCAAAACTATCAAACAACTTTGCTACTGATCATTTTGCTGCAGATAATTAATCTCTAGGTGTGGTTGAATTAACAACTCAGCTGCTAATACCTTCAAATATTCTTTGGCTCCCCTTGTGTCGAATCTATAAATTTGTGTTGAATACTCTTCCCTCGAAAACTATTGCGATCCCCTATACTTGTGGGTTATCAGTCAAATACATCTTGGTGGAGCGCTCAAAATGATAGAATAAAATAACATGCACTCATCACCAAGACAAATATGATTGATCATACACAAGTGATAGGATAGCATCATTCAAAGCATATAAAATAGAGCATAGTATGATCAACCACATGATCATAAAAGTATCTCACACACAATCACAAATATTGTAGCAAACATACGAGCAAAAAGTAGCAAGAGAGACAAATAAGAAGCAAACCACACACACTCTCTCTTTCTCTCTCTCTCGAAGCCTATGATCTATACACTTTCTCCCCCTTTGGCAACAAATTACCAAAAAGCTCGAAAATGCATAGTGCTATACGGCACTCTAAGCACGATCTCCAGGAGCTCCGATGTGCGAAGATGGCATGGAGAGAACAACATCTGCAAAGACTTCGGTTGATGTCTGAGGAATTTGAGGGGTTGCCACTGGAGGGGCAACTGAGGATGTGGTTGCAGGAGCTGAAGTTGTGGCCCTAGTGTCAGTGACTGGCATTGCTCAGACCTTTGTGCTCTAGGCACCCTCTGATAAGCATCTGTAGTAGATCTTCCTCTCGTTTCCTCTGCTCCATCTTGGAGTTGGTGAACTGCAGTCTGAATCTCTGTGACCTTCAAGTCTACATCATAAAACTTGGTCTCAATGATTCTCTCAAGAATCTCTTGGTTTTGAGTCAGGGTGGTTAGTCCTTTCTCAATCCTCACTGTAGCTTCAAGTAGATAGCTGAGCTGGTCCTGCTTGGTCTTGAGATTGACTGCTGAGGGATCTGGAATCTTTGAAGCTTTTTCTGCCTTAGCCTTTTGTCTCTTCTCTTGAGCCTCAACAGAAGTGGGATGTGAAGCATCCATAACAACTGTGTTATCCTCAAATTCTGGCCTCAAGGGAAGGTGCTCTCTGTCTAGCAAATATGTGCCTGTGTGCACATTGGAATTAATGAGCATCTGAATCTATGGGGCATAGCCACAAGATCCCTTCTGGTCAGCTGCAGTCCTCTTAACTGTCTCAACTATCAAGGTCATCACCTTGAACTTCTCTGGCACATCAAATATACGCAAAAAATTGATTGGATGCCCTCTGATCATTCTGTCATCTCCAAACTTGGGCAACAATGTGTGCCTCAGGATTGTGTTAACTGTTGGCAGCCCTGACAGAAGATAGTACACAGAGCCAAACTTATGAGTTTCCAAGGCATCATCTGGAATTTCCTTATACATGTGTGCCATGGAGTTGTGGCCTTTCCTTGGGTTAGCATACACATCTGTATCATCATCAGCCTCTTCAGGAGCATGGATCAGTTCAGCCCACTCAGCTATAGAAGATTGGTACCTTGTACCCTCTGTCATCCAAACAATCTTGCCATCTGGGTAGAAGTGAGCTATTGAGTAGAACTGCATCAGCATCTCATCATTCCACTTTGTCAATTTCTGACCCACAAAAGCATCAACTCGATTCATTCTGAAGCTCTCATGAACTCCAGGAAAGTGATCTTCATTCTAATCAATGTATGACCAATCAACCCATCTCATGTCACTGACAATGGGCTTCTTGTCCAGGAGGACTATCTCATAGAAGTCCTGCTATTCCTTAGTGTGGAACCTGTAGTCTACAACAGTCCTTATCCTTGTAGCATAAGGATCAGATTGCCTCCATAGTCTGCGACCTGCATCTTTCCTAATCTTCATGTTCTCAGCAATGGATGGTTGTCATCATGATCAGGTATCTTGGGCTTGAGCTTTCTGAGCACTTAAGCCTCTTCATCTACCTGAACTTCAGGCACTGGGGCCTTGTTCTTCTCTGCAGCAGGGATGTTTCTTGTACTTCTCTTGGGTGCAGATTGCTTAGGAGCTGTCTTGCCAGCAGTCTTGGGCTTGGATGGGGCAGCCCTTGTCGGATCACGGGTTCCAGCAAAACCGTCAAGGTTCGAACACTGGGGCACGCGCGGAGATTTCCTCCCTACCGATCCACGCCCTAGCTCGCTAAGATCTCGCGGACGAACTCGACGAACTCACGGCACAAAGGACACGAGATTTATACTGGTTCGGGCCACCGTTGTGGTGTAATACCCTACTCCAGTGTGGTGGTGGTGGATTGCCTCTTGGGCTGATGGTGAACAGTACAAGGGGAAGAACAACCTCCTGGGGTTGAGGTGTTCTTGTGCTTGGCTAACTTGTGTGGGTGAGATGCCTCTCAATGAGTTGTTTTCTACGGTGGTGGCTAGCTCTACTTATATAGGCCCTGGTCCTCTCCCCAAATATTGAGCAGGAAGGGAGCCAACAACGGCCAATTTGAAAGGGGACAGCTAGTACAGCTTATCCTAACAAAAGTGGTCTTCACCTGCGAAAGGCTCTGGTGGTGACACCGTCTATGGTGACCTCCGTCCTGCCGTCCTGATGGTCTTGGTCTCGTTGCACTGATATGGAAACCTTTTCTTGATGCCTCGGTACTCTGCGCCTGCGCTTGCCTCCTTAGCACCAAAGGGGAAACAAGGACGTTGCGCGCACTGACGCCCACCTGGCGCCCGCCTGATCTTGATCGTCATGGCTCATGTCACGAGAGCCTCGCGAGGTTTGCCTGGCCTTGATTTCTCCACTCCTCGCGAGGCAGACTGGTGAGGCTGCTCCTGAGGAGGTCTTGCATCGTACGCAGCGAGGCTTGGCCCCTCGCGAGGGTCTTGAATGTCTCGCTGATGAAGATGGGCCGTACAGGCTTGCAACACAGCCACGCCGTGGGCCGCAGGCAGGCAAGTCTGGGGACCCCCGTTCCCAAAACACAAATAGTAGCCCCCGAGCCCAAGGCGTGCTCGGGCTTGGCTTCGAGGCGAAGCCGAAGGTCAAGCGCGGAGCGCCGCGGGCCCCAAAAGCCTGTGGCCTTGGTCGACGTGTGGCGGTTGATTCGACGTGGGCGTCTCCGCTTCCCCACGCTGCCTTGGCAACTGCTCGACTTGACAAAAGGCTGGCGCGGACAACTCTTGCCTTCACTGTTCCCTTTCGCCTTGCCTTAGATCCCCTTTCTCGCTTCTCACTGCCGAAGCCTCCAGATCTGCTCCAATCTTGCTCCGCATCTGCGACCAATGGCGCCGCACAAGGTCAAGTCCTCCTCGGCGCCGACTTGTTTCGCGCCTGCTCTCAATGCGCCCAACGTATCGGAGAAGAGCCTCGCCTCCACGTGCATGCTGACGGCGGGGGAGAGTAATGAATGGGGGAAGACAGAGCTCCGGCTTACCTTCGACGTGCCGGAGCCCGAGGGAAGCACCTTCTTCCCCTTCATCACGAGCAGCATCACCGTCGGGTTGGTTCCTCCCTTCTCCGATTTCTTTTATGAGGTCCTCGACCACTACGGGCTGCAGGCGTTGCATCTCCATCCCAACTCTATCCTCCTTCTGTCCATCTTCGCCTACTATTGCGAGGCGTATCTGGGGTGATGTCATCCGTGGCTCTTCTGCGTCACTTCTTCTTTCTTTGCGTCAGCGAGGGACACGTGTCCGGGTGCGCCAATTTCATCGCATCCGGCAAGGCCAACTTGATCTCGAACACCGGGAAGAGGGTCGACAACATCCGGGCCAAATGGGTCATAATGGACGCCAAGTGCGTCCATCTGCGCTTGGCATTGCCGACGGAGGCGCCCCAGTCTAACAAGGGGTGGCCTCGTGCGGAGCTCACTGACGAGCATGCGTCATCGGTGTTGGAGCAGATGACGACCGACTTGAAGCTAGGCAACGCGAAAGCGACCAAAGTGACTGGGGCTATGCTTCTGATGGAATTCTTGATGCTGCGCGTTGCTCCACTTCAGGCGCACGTGCGCCCTTTGTGGAGGCTTGGAGATGAAGAAAACAAGATTTGCCTGAGGCCGGGGGCCCTGCCTGACGATGAGCTGACTGCTGTCCTGCGCCTCCTGGTTGGGGACAACCAGGAGTACCCGCCGAGCGCCTTCGCTCCTTTGTTCCATTGCAAGGACTGGGAGCCAATGGTGGCCTCCAGGCCGACCTTCGATGCGCGTGGGCTGGTGCCGCCCATGCCCTCTGGAGGCCCTGCGGCGCTGAAGCCGGTGGAGCTGTCTTCTGACGAGTCCCGCGGGAGGGAGAAAGAGGAGGTGGACTCGGAGGCGACCCCCGAGGAAATGGGGGAGACCTCTCCCTTGAGCAAGGCCGACATCCTCCGCACCCTACCAGATGAAGCCGAGATCGACGCCCGCTAGTGGGAGGGGGAGCTGCCTCTCATCCCGACATGGGGTAGGTCGTCCTTGGTCTCCCGAGATGCTGCCTCCGCCTTGGCACCACCTGGAGCCACCTCCAGCCCTTCAGCTGCGCCGTCTTCCGCTCCCGGAGCCTGTGCGCCTACTTCTCAGGCTCCAACGCTTTCAGCTTTCAGGCTCCCCAAGCGGAAGGTGGACTATGTCGCGGTGGATCAGTAAGTGCTTCGAGCTTCGTCTTGCTTCTACTTATACTTGCTATTTTCTGACACTCACCCTTGGTTGATCAGGCCGGTGCCTTCGGCGAAGAAACGGAAGCAAGACACAGCGGCCGCGCCACCCTCTACGGAGAAAGGAGGTGGCAACACTCGCACCTCCCCAGCCCGGTCGCCCTCGCGAGGCCAAGAGAGACATCATCGGGAGGAGTCAGCCCCCTTGGCCCCGCCTCGGGCAAAGGCTGCACCTGGCTCGGCTGATGAGGTCCCAAAGGCTCTGTAGCCCTTGATCTCCCAGGCCCAGGTAACAACGTCGCCCCCTCCTCCTGCCGCGCTCCTGGCCCCAGGTTCTTCCGCTTCCTCTGTCGTCTTGGAGTGCGCCCTTTCGGAGATGGCCCAGCTGTAGGAAGATCTCCTAAGCGCGGACCCGCGCCTGGTGGCCGGGCGCCTAGAGCTGGCCTTTGGCTGGCTTCACTCTGATGCGGCGGTCCGAGCGACACTGAACCAGGCCGCGACGGCCTCCGAGGAGGAGAAGAGGGCCACCGCAAAAGCTGTGGCCGATCGTGAGGCGGCGCTAAAGGACGCCAAGGCCGCTCGCGACCGCTGCCGGGTGTTGGAGGACGAGTTGAAGAGTCTGCGAGACCAGCACACCGAAGAAACCTGTGGCCGCCAGGCGAAGGAGGAGGAGATGAAGGCTCGGGAGGACGCCATCAGGAGCCGCGACGCCGAGCTCGTGGAGCTGGCGAAGGTGCAGGCCGTGGAGCACCTGGCCGAGGCGCTGGAGCGTAAGCGGCGGCGAGGGAGGCCGATCTCGACGCCAAGGTGAAGGTCCTGGCCGAAGACCGCATGGCCTTCTCGCTTCTTGAGAAGAGGTGCAGCGTGGCACTGAAGTCGCTGTACGAGAAGGGCTTGGAAAAGCCGCTGAACACCGACGAGGATGGCCCTGCTTAGCTGCTTCCCCACTTGGTGAAGGCGCTTGAGGAAGTCGTGGAGGGCATCGGTCCCATGGCTGAGGCAGAGGCTCGCGTCCTTTCTCCAGCTGCGCTGATGCGCGTCTTCAGTCATCTGTACCTTCGCGACCCCAATGCTCGTGTCGACGAGTTGCTGGAGCCTGTAGCTGATGAGCACTGCGGCTGCCGCCGCAGCTGTGAAAGGTCAGGTGGAGGCCCTGCTGAAAAAGTCCCGCGGCTTCGTCCTCGCACCCTCGACCGGCGATGCCACCGATCCTGCGGCTGGTGGTGCAGGTGAAGGCGATGCTACCAAGGGACAAGCACCTTCTGCGGGCGATGGCGGTGTCCAAGAATGACCCGCGGCTGCCTTCCTGTTTTGATCCTGCAACATGCATAAGGCCTCATGGAGGCGTTAAACTTTCGTTTGATATTGTGAGAACAATATGTCTTGTAATATTTGCTTCGAGATTTTGTGATTTTCTTCCTATCTGCTTTGTGTTCTGCGTCGGCAGAGCCCGGCCCCGCGCATACCTCCACCGCCGTTGTGCCGACCGGAGACCAGGACAGACCAAGGAGTGAGGGGCTATGTGACCAGTTAGGCTCCAGAGTCGCGATGCTCAGGAGTCCCCCTTGACGCGCAAACAACTTATAGGGAGAGTACGCGAGGATAGGTTAATGTTCTACGTCGGCAGAGCCCGGCCCCGCGCATACCTCAACCACCGTTGGGCCGACCGGAGACCAGGACGGACCAAGGAGTGAGGGGCTACGTGACCAGTTAGGCTCCTGAGTTGTGATGCTCAGGAGTCCCCCTTGACGTGCAAACAATCTCCATACATTTGCCCTCGCCGAGGGTCGACTCGGGAGGGGCGTGCGATGACCAGGTCTAGGAGACCTGGTTGGGTGGCGTGCGCTTGAGCGTGACCCGAGCGCGGCCCTCAGGTCCGGGAGACCTGGTTGGGTGGCGTATGCTTGGGCGTGACCCAAGCGCAGCCCCCGTGCCCAGCCCCCTCGCGCGGTTCTCCCGAGGGGAGGCGTTGCGGTGAGGCCAGACGCTGAGCTCTGGGGCTCCCTGAGGTTGGTACGACCGTGAAGCCGCCCTCAGTTGTTTATCACCAGCGCGGAGCATAGTGCTTCCGCTTGTGCACGGGCATAGCCGCTCCTCGGCAGTGTCGACGGCCAGTGCGGAGCATGGTGCTTCCACTTGTGCGTGGGAGGGGGGCTCCCTCTGCGGAGAGCCCCCGGGGCGTGTACAGCCCCGCCCTGACACGTGGCTTGCACGGCAGGGCTAGACGAGGTGTATCTGGGCACTCGTGAGCCAGCGTGGGACTCACGAGGCCCTACCTCAAGGCGGGTTGCGCCTGGTCTTGGTTCTTGTTTGTTGTGCTGGTCCTGCGAGGTGGTCAGACAAGCTGCGCCGAACGAATCTCCTGAGGTTATCGCGTGAGAAAGCCAAGCACCAACGGCCCCAGGAGGTAACGTAAACGGGGCCGGCCGTCAAACAGAGCTCAGCCGTTGGATTTATCGACGCTGCAGGGACGGGCCCGAGCACAGACGTCGTGCTCAACTTACTCACGCGGAGGGTCCTGAAGAAAGACGGCCGGCGCACGGTCCCCATGTTGGGTGGCGATTGAGCATGTGATAATCATAGGTAGATTAAGCATGGAGAGCGAACTAGCTTAGGTAAATGCAGGGAAGATACACGCCATTGGGTCAGGCCCGAGCGGCTTGGGGATGATGCAGCCCAAGGGGCGCCCCCAACAAGGTAAGCTATATACATGAAGAAAAAGGGATACATGCCACAGGGACGGACCCACACGGCCTGGGAATGATGCAGCCCGAGGGGAGCTCCCAGCTGAATGAACTTGGAAAATGTCACCTGGTTCTGTTGATGAAGAGATGTCAAGGCAGCTGAAGGTACGCGGCGAAGGAGCTGCTCCTCATGAACCACCGGGGCCCCTGAACCTCGGGAGGCTCACGGGGTCCAGGCGGTTCCTTGAGGACCGTCTCCATCTCCGTCGGCCTTGCGTGGTGCACTGGCCTCTGAGCCGCCAGATGCACTTTGCAAGATTCTTGCCGGATAGGCTGACGACACACTCGGCAGGCCGAAAGGCATGCGAACGTAGCTGTGTGGTGGACCCTCGCAACGGCCCACGCGCGAAGGCCAGAAAAGCTCCTGGGAAGCGGCCCTATTGAGCCATGGGACGTCGATGTAGACGCAAAGCCCGGCATCCTCGCCTGGATGAGGAGCTGCGCCTCGTGAGCGGAGGTCGCCGCGCATGGCCCTTGCGTCTTGCAGTTCCTGAGCGGTCTTGGTGATGAACTCCTGAGTGGTGGGTGCTCCTCTCCCTATGTCCTTCTGAGGGAAACGTTCCGTGAAGCACGCCTCCAAGTGGTGCCCGAGCGCCTCCCTCGTGATGCTGGCAAGGTCTGAGGGCCTCCAATAGAGAGCCCCCGAGCCTTGCCCGAGGAGGGTGCTGGGCGCTCCTTCCTATGCGATGGAGGGAGGCGCCTCTGCAGCGGGTGCTGATCCTGACGAGGTTCCAGCCGTGACGCCACCCTCCTGAGGTTCGGCATGGCGCAGCTGCTTCTTCTTCTTGGGGATGGCCTCTTGAGGGCCCTCGCCCTTGCTGTCGGGGTCGTCGATTGCTGCAGCTTGAAAGGCACGCTCGAGGGAGCAGACCGCGTCTCTTTCTTTGCACGGGACCGTGATGATTCCGCCGCTTCACGGCATCTTGAGGACATTGTAGCCGTGGTGGGTCACCACCATGAACTTGGCCATGGCTGGATACCCAAGAATGGTGTTTTATGGCAGACGGATGTGCGCGACGTCGAAGTCAATGAGCTCGATGCGGTAGTTCTTGCCTTCTCCGAAGGTGACAGGGAGGCGGACCTGCCCTATCGGTGTGGTGGAACCGTCGGTCACTCCTCAGAAAGGCTTGGTAGGCTGGAGCTGATCATACGACACTTGGAGGTTGTTGAACGTGTCGACGAACAGGACGTTGAGCCCTGCGCCGCCGTCGATGAGGGTCTTGGTGACTTGCACATTGCTGATAACTGGTGAGCAAAGCATCGGGAGGGCGCCAGCGGTGGCTGCGCACTTGAGCTGATTTGCCGAGTTGAAGGTGATGGCGCATTGGGACCACCTGAGCGGGCGCGTGGCCTCAAGCTTGGGGAGGACTGCATTCACTTCACGAGCAAACTGTTTGAAGATACGTTGTGAGGCTGGGGCCTGGGCTCCACCAAAGATGCAGGCTATAGCACGCGGCTCCTGGTAGCCCCCAGCCCCCTCGTCCTGATGGTGGTCGTTGTCGGATTTCGGGTTCCAGCAGACCCTTGAGGTTCGAACACTGGGGTGCGCACGGAGATCTTTCCCCTACCAGCTCACGCGTTAATGGTTTGCAAGGGATCTAAACTAGGAACGATGAATAGCACAAGAGACACAAGATCTATACTGGTTCGGGCCACCGTTGTGGTGTAACACCCTACTCCAGTGTGTGGTGTGGTGGATTGCCTCTGGGGCTGATGAAGAACAGTACAAAGGAAGAACAGCCTCGCGAGGGGCTGTTCTTGAGCTGGTGCGATGGACTGCTTGGGTGAGTCCAGTCATTTCTCTCTCTCTCTCTCTCTCTCTCTCTCTCTCTCTAGTGGGTTTAACCCGTCCCCTCTCTCTGTGGTGGCTAGTCCTATTTATAGAGGGAGGCCCTGGGCCTCTTCCCAAATAATGAGCGGGAAGGGCGCCAACAATTGGCCATTTTGAAGGGGAACATCTAGTACACTTATCCGACTAAAGTTGGTCTTGGCTGCCAAAGGCTCGACGGGCGACGCCGTCTGGGCTCCACGATGACCTCCTTCCTGCCGCTCTGCTGGTCTTGGTCTTGTTGCACCGAAGCGGTAACCTTTGCTCGATGCCTTGGCCTGTGCTTGCCTCCTTTGCACCAAAGGGAAAGCGAGGACAACTACTGGTCGGCGCCCACCCGGCCTTGCTGATCTCGATCGTCAAGGCTTGCGTCACGGGGCACCCTCGTGAGGTACCCTGCCTTGATCTCTCTGCCTCCTCATGAGCCTGCCTGGTGAGGCTGCTCCTGAGGAAGGTTCCTGTCGTCCGCCCCGCGAGGCTTGGCCCCTCATGAGGGTCTTAATCTTGAGCTGATGAAGCTGGGCTGTGCTGGGCCCCAACTTGAGCCACGCCGCAGGCCGCAGGAAGGCAAGTCTAGGGACCCCCGTTCCCAGAACACCGACAGTAGCCCCCGGGCACAAGGCACGCCCGGACTTGGCTTAGCAGAGAAGCGAAGGGGCAAGTGCGAAGCGCCGCGGGCCCCAACAGCCTGCGGCCTTGGGCGCCGCGTGGCGATTGATTGGTCGTGGGCGTCTCCGCTTTCCCATGACTCCTCGGCAACCGTCTGACTTGACAAGTCCCTGCACGCAGAAATGGGTCATGATTACCTGTGATCGTGGAGGCCAACGGTTGGCCTCCTCCAGCTATAAGTACGGAACGACGCAAGCCCTTCCAGTCCATCCCTTCTTGCTACTCCTTCCTCTCCATGGCTCCATCGAAAAGGTTCTCAGCCGCGGAGAAGGGAAAGGCCCGCCAGTTAGGGCCTGACTCTCCCCCGGCCAAGCGCGGTCGAGGCCGTCCTCGCAAGCATCCTATGGCTTCCGTAGCGGCTTCCCGCGGTCGTGGAGGCGACCCCCTGCGCGGCACATGGGTGCCAGGTTGTTGATGAGGGGCGCGCCGTGACTGCGCGGCCCCCTAGGCCGCACTTCCACTCGGCGGAGGTGCTGCCGGAGTTCGTCGTGTGGTCGGTGGAGCAGACCAGTACTTGGCTCCAGCTTCCCTGCTTCTTCGTAGGTGAACTTCCGGCCGGCGCTCCGGGCGGCCTCTGGCTTCAGGCGGACGGTTGTTGCAGCAGGGCCTCCTGGCTTCACCGGAGGTCTCCGTCGCGGGGATGTAGCCTGACCCAGCGGCAAACGCTTGCCAGCTGCGGCTTTGAGCCGGCGGTGCACCCTGCACTTCAAGTTCGACGGCGACGCCACCCTCTACGTGAGGGTGTTCGGAGAAGACGGTCGCCGTGCCAGGTGCTGCCCCAAAGACGATGACCGCGGCCGTGTACCTAGCCCCGGGGATGATCAGGATGAAGATGACAGCAGGCGCGTGGTCGGCGGTGCTCGGAGCTCGTCGAGCTTCGGCGGCTCTCCTTCGGACAGCAGCTCCTCCAGCGGTGGCCGCGACCAGCTCCTGTGCCGTCGCACCCGCCTGGAGGGAGGTAGCGGGTCAGCCTGCCGTCGCGCCTCGGTGAAGCGCGAGGAGGAGTCTGACTGAGCTCCGGAGGCAGTACGAGCCTTTGCCGCGAGTTGGCGCCGAGCAAGTCGTGCCTATTTTGTTTTCTCCCTTCCCTGCAAAAAGAGAAAGTAGTGTAGGGCCCAGTGGGGGCGTGCTGAACTGTTGCTGTTAGTTATCATGTTGTTTCCGCTATTTCTGTGCTGTGCTTTTGTGCCTCGTGCCCGCGTGCAGGAATTACTTAGCTCGAGGGGACCGGTCGCGGTCTTCGCTTCCCGGGGCCGAGGCCTCGTCGCGCGCTTCATGTCCTGCAAGGATTAGTCAGGAGGAGTAGCTTCCGGCCTCGGTTGTGGAGGCGACCGACCCAGGTCCTGTGTTCGCGTCGCGATGCCCGTGGGGCACGGACTGGGAGGGGTGCTCCCGTAGTGGACCTGGATAGGAAAGCTTCAAATGACAGGGGCAGAAAACACTCGCGAGGGTGCCCGCGTTGCTCCCTCGCGAGACTTGCAAGAGAGAAAATGAGGCAAGTGAGCGAAAAAGTCAAAGAGTCACAAGCCAAGGACGGCAACAACTTCAATATAACTTCAAATAGGAACGAACAAGCCAACTGCAGAAAGAAAATAAAAAAGCCGCGTCCGGCACCTAATCTAGTCTTCGACGTCTTCTCACCAGCGCAGAGCTAATTGCTGCCACTGGGCGTCGGCGGGAGCTCCCGAGGCCCGACGGCGGCCCTCCGAAGACTCCGGGGCGTGTACAACCCCAACTCATTATTACGTGAGAGTGTCACGGGCAGCGAGCTTCACAGGCATTGGCCTTCTTCACAGGCTCCGGGCCTTTCTCGGGGAAATGAGCTTCACAGGCGTTGGCCTTCTTCACAAGCTCCGGGCCTTTCTCGGAGAAATGAGCTTCAAAGGCGTTGGCCTTCTTCACAGGCTCCGGGCCTTTCTCGGGGAAATGAGCTTCACAGGCGTTGGCCTTCTTCACAGGCTCCGGGCCTTTCTCGGGAAAATGATCTTCACAGGCGTAATAGAGCTTGTCCGGAGTAGGGGATACGAGCACTGCCCCGGCCCCCACGCCATGTCGGGAGAATGCCCCGTCGAAGTACATGACCCAGCCGTCCGGCGCCTCGCTCCCCGGAGAAAGTGATCGGTCTTCACCTGCTACGAGGCCGGGTGCCTCCGTCCATTCTGCGACGAAATCTGCCAATACGGCCCCCTTGATGACTCTGGTTGTGCTGAATACTAGCTGAAACGCTTGCAGTTCGATGTTCCACTCGGTGACTGTTCCATCGGAGTTGGGGCTCCTGAGCACCCTCTCCAGAGGGTATGCTGAGACGACCTTGATGGGATGACCTTGGAAGTAGTGCTGCAGCTTGCGTAAGGCTACCAATAGCGCGAGGTGGAGTTTTTGGGGCATGGGGTACCGCGCCCTCGCGTCCCGTAGAACCATGCTGACGAAGTACACGGGGAGCTCGACGAGGCTGTGAGCGCTGGCGCTGTCCGTGTCCTCTGTAGGTTGGGGTGCCTCCCGAGATGGTGGAGCCCCCAACGCCTGGTCGCTTGGTGGGGTCTCTTCTGCTCCAGGCGCGCTTTCCTGCCACGGCTGATCTCCTTCGGCTGCGGCCGCGGTCTTTGTGAGGCTCTCTTGGCTTTGCTTGGCTCCTTCCCGGAGGGCAGTTGCAGCCTCGGCCTGATGTTCCTCCCTGACCGCTACCAGGGCTGCGCTGGCGGAGTAGGGGGTGTCCGCGAGGTAGAGCACCAGAGGCTCCAGAGGATGCGGAGCTACCATCACCGGAGGGATGGTAAGGTACCTCTTGAGTTCTTGGAATGCCTTATCGGCCTCTTCAGTCCATTCAAAGGGCCCCTTCTTCTTCATCAGCTTGAAGAATGGCAGTGCTCGTTCCCCCAGCTTGGAGATGAAGCGTCCTAAGCGATCCGCACGCCCGGTGAGTTTCTGCATTTCTCTGAGGGTCTTTGGCGGGCTCATGTCTTGACTGCTTTGACCTTTTCCGGTTGGCCTCGATGCCCCTATGGGACACGAGGAAACCAGGAGCTTTGCCCGAGGGGACTCCAAATCGCACTTCTTCGGTTGAGCCGCATGTCCACTTTATCGAGGCTCGCGAAGGTTTCTTCCAAGTCCGTGTCGTGGTTTTTGCCTCCCGAGACTTCACCTTTGCAATGTCATCGACGACGCTTCAAAGATTCCTCCCGAGCTGTCGGCCAGGCGATCTGCATCAGCTCACCGAAGGTCGGCGCTACCGTTGCGCAACCCAAACGGCATGCATGTATAGCAGTACACTCCGCACGGGGTCAGGAAAGCCGTTTTTCCACGTCTTCTACCGCCATCTTGATCTGGTGATAGCTTTAGAAGGCATCCAGGAAGCACAGCAGGTCACACACAGCGGTGGAGTCGACGATCTGGTCAATGCGAGGAAGCGGAAATGGATCCTGTGGGCAGGCCTTGTTGAGGTTGGTGAAGTCTACACACATACGTTCCTTTCCCCCTTTTTTGGCATGACAACTGGGTTGGCCAGCCAATCCGGGTAGCGGACCTCGTGAATAACCCCTGCTGCCTCTAGCTTGCGGGTCTCTTGGACGATAAAAGCTTGTTTCTCTATGGACTGTCGTCTCGCCTTCTGCTTCACGGGGCGCATGTTGGGGCACACGTTGAGGTGATGCTCAATCACGCCCCTCGGGACCCCCGCCAACTGATCAGGTCCCCACGCGAACACCTTCTTGTTCACGCGCAGGAACTTCACCAAGGCCTCCTCCTGCTTGGGTTCGAGGTTTGCACCTATGGTGAAGGTGGCATCAGTGGACCCGTCCTCGTTAACTAGTACCTGCTAGGTTTCCGCCTTGTTTTGAGTGAATAGCTGCTTCTTCTTGTACGACGCGGCCCTCTTGGGGTCGGGGGCGTCAGCGCTGGCGGGCCGTGCCACCACAGCCGCCTTGAAAATAAGCTTGAGCGCCTGCAGTGCATCTCCTGTATTTCCTGACACGGTAAGGACGCCGCTGCTCCTGGGCATCTTCATGAGGTTGTACGCCGGGTGAGTTGCTGCCATGAACCGGGCCAAGGCCGGGTAGCCGAGGACAGCATTGTAGGGGAGGCCGATGGGGGCGATGTCGAAGTCGATCAGCTCTGTGCGGAAGTTTTCGCGGGTGCCGAAGGTCACCGGGAGGTGAATTTGTCCCAGGGAGGCGGTGGAACCGGATCCAACTCCTGAAAAAGGCCTGCTGGGCTGGAGCCGCTCTGGTGGCACATGGAGGAGGCTGAAGGCCTCCACAAAGAGCATGCTGAGGCCGGCTCCACCATCGATGAGGGTCCTAGTGACATACACTTCGCAGATGGTGGGGGTACACAGCATCGGAAGCGCACCCGAACCGGCCGGGTTGGACGGGTGATCGTCCGAGTTGAAGAGTAGGTCGGCCTCGGGCGCCACCCAGCCCGGCGGGGCTCCCTGGCACATGGAGGCGGTGGCGATCTGGCGGGTGAACGGCTTGACGTGGCGGCTCGAAGGTGGCGCAAGTGAGCCGCCCAGGGGAGCTGCGACGACCGGGGGCGCCGGCCCGGCGCGATGGGCGAGGTAGAGGTCGCGCAACTTCCCTCAGCAGGCCTGCTACTCGTTCCCCGCCGGGCCGGTGGCGACCTTGGCAGCAGGCGACGGGGAACGACGGGGGTGCCCGCCGACGGGAGCCATCTGGGCGACTCAAGCGGTGCGAGAAGCCAGGCGCTCGGCGCGGGCTCGGCGAGCGTCAGCCATGGACACGACGGAAGATCACACACGACCAGCGGAAGAAAGATTCCGGCGCACCACTACCTGGCATGCCAAATGTCGGATTTCGGGTTCCGGCAGACCCTTGAAGTTCGAACACTGGGGTGCGCACGGAGATCTTTCCCCTACCATCTCACACGTTAATGGTTTGCAAGGGATCTAAACTAGGAACGATGAACAACACAAGAGACACAAGATTTATACTGGTTCGGGCCACCGTTGTGGTGTAACACCCTACTCCAGTGTGTGGTGTGGTGGATTGCCTCTGGGGCTGATGAAGAACAGTACAAAGGAAGAACAGCCTCGCGAGGGGCTGTTCTTGAGCTGGTGCGATGGACTGCTTGGGTGAGTCAAGTCACTTTTCTCTCTCTCTCTCTCTCTCTAGTGGGTTCGACCCGTCCCCTCTCTCTATGGTGGCTAGTCCTATTTATAGAGGGAGGCCCTGGGCCTCTTCCCAAATAATGAGCGGGAAGGGCGCCAACAATTGGCCATTTTGAAGGGGAACATCTTGTACACTTATCCCGACTAAAGTTGGTCTTGGCTGCCAAAGGCTCGACGGTGACGCCGTCACAGGCTCCACGATGACCTCCTTCCTGCCGCTCTGCTGGTCTTGGTCTTGTTGCACCGGCGGTAACCTTTGCCCGATGCCTTGGCTCAGGCTTGCCTCCTTTGCACCAAAGGGAAGCGAGGACATCAAGGCTGGTCGGGCGCTCACCGATCTCGATCGTCATGGCTTGCGTCACGGGGCACCCTCGTGAGGTACCCTGCCTTGATCTCTCTGCCTCCTCGTGAGCCTACCTGGCGAGGCTGCTCCTGAGGAAGGTTCATGTCGTCCGCCCCGCGAGGCTTGGCCCCTCACGAGGGTCTTGAGCTTTAGCTGATGAAGCTGGGCCGTGTTGGGCCCCCATTTGAGCAACGCCGCAGGCCATAGGCAGGCAAGTCTGGGACCCCCGTTCCAAGAATGCCGACAATCGTCATTCCTTCTTGGCGGTGGCGGCATCGGGGGAAGACCGGCGTTGCCCTGAGGAAAACCCTCATGAGGCTGGTCCCTCCGGGCACCCTCGCGAGGATCATCCTGCTAGCGGTCCTCACGAGGCCGGTCGCGCCACTCCTGGTGCGGGCCACGGCCGTCCCAACGCCCGCCACCACGTCTTCCTCCTCGGCCGTAGCCCCAGTCGCCGCGCTCGGGGCATCGACCTAAGCGTCCTTCATGAATGGCTCTAAGCTCTTGACAGTCGTTCGTGTTGTGGGTATTCAGGTTGTGGAAGGCGCAGAACGGTCGGCTGCTCTTGGACGACTCGGGCTGGTCTCTGCCTTGCTTGGTGTCTGGTTCCGCTGCGAGCACGGTTGCTCCCTTGTGCTTCACGTCCTTGGCCTTCTCTTTCTTCTCCTCTGGGTCCGCAGTCGGCAGCTCGAGGAGGGAGAGGCGCCCTTCCTCAGCTCTTGCGCACTTGGTTGCCAGGTTGAACAGCTCCTGAGACGTGCACAGCTCCTCGTGGATAGCGAGCTCTTCCTTCATCTTGACGTCGCGGACACCATCAGAGAATGCGGAGATGATGGCCTCGTCCGTCACGTTGGGGATCTTGAGATGAATGTTGTTGAAGTGCTGGATGTACTTCTGGAGGGTCTCTCCTGGTTGTTGCTTGACGCGGCGCAGGTCACCCGCAGCCGAGGGCGGTCGCGCGTGCCCTTGAAGTTGGCGATGAAGCGGTCGCGCATCTCGTCCCAGGAGGAGATCGAGCCTGGAGGCAGGTTCAGGAGCCGAGAACGAGCACCGTCTTTGAGTGCCATAGGGAACCAGTTCGCCATGACTTTCTCATCGCCGTTGGCCGCCTCGATGCTCAGTTTGTAGAGCTGCAAGAACTCCGTGGGGTCGGGGGTGTCGTCGTAGCAAGGAGTCAGATCTGGCTTGAACTTGCCTGGCCAGGTGACGCTACGCAGCTCAGGGGTGCAGGCGCGGCAGCCGGCTATGGTCGCCGGGGCCCGTCTTGGAGGTGGAGCTTGGTCTTGACGCCCATGTGCCACCACAGCAAGCGGCGCGGGGCCCTGTCGTGGCAGACGATTCTGGTGTGGCGGTGCGAGGACTGGCGGAGCGTTCTCTCGCGGTCGAGGGACATCTTGGCAGCTTCTTTCCTCATGCGCGGGCGCCGGACATGGCGGATCGCGTCATGGAGCCACGCGCCTTGGCGCCAGGGCGCCGTCTTGGGGCAGAGGTGGTGGAGGTGCTTCGTGAGCTACGTCGCCTGTAGCTGGCGGAGGCTGAGGCGGAGAGAGGGACGATGCGTGGAGCTCTTCGGCATGCACGAAGCTTCGGCTATCGCGGTCGAGCCAGTCCTCGTAGAGGTCGTCGACCGGTCGGTAGCGCAGGAGCTCGTGCGCCATGAGGAGCGTGGCCCGTGCGTCCATGGGAGCGCGACGAGCGTGGGACGAGGAACCGGCCGGGGTCAGCGATGGAGTGGCGGTGCGGCCGTCCCGCCGCACCAAGGGGTGCAGCGAGGACGCTTGCTGGTCGTTCCCCGTCGGGCCGGTGGCGGCGTTGGCGGCATGAGACGGAGACCGATGAGGTGGCCCACCGACGGGAGCTGTCTGAGCGACGCAGGTGGCTAGGGCGGCCCGGCGCTCAGCACGAGCACGACGAGCGTCCGCCATGGAGACGATGAAGCAACTGGACATGAAACGACGGAAAGGAAGCTCCGGCGCACCCCTACCTGGCGCACCAAATGTCGGATCACGGGTTCTTGCAAAATCCTCAAGGTTTGAACACTGGGGTGCGCGTGAATATTTCCTCCCTACCGATCCACGCCCTAGCTCGCTAAGATCTCGTGGACAAAACTCGACGAACTCACAGCACAAAGGACACGAGATTTATACTGGTTCGGGCCACCGTTGTGGTGTAATACCCTACTCTAGTGTGGTGGTGGTGGATTGCCTCTTGGGCTGATGGTGAATAAGTACAAGGGAAGAACAGCCTCCTGGGGTTGAGGTGTTCTTGTGCTTGGCAAACTTGTGTGGGTGAGATGCCTCTCAATGAGTTGTTTTCAACGGTGGTGGCTAGCTCTACTTATATAGGCCCTGGTCCTCTCCCCAAATATTGAGCGGGAAGGGAGCCAACAACAGCCAATTTGAAAGGGGACAACTAGTACAGCTTATCCTGACAAAAGTGGTCTTCGCCTGCGAAAGGCTCTGGTGCTGACGCCGTATTGGGCTCCATGGTGACCTCCGTCCTGCCTCCTGCTGGTCTTGGTCTCGTTGCACTGATATGGAAACCTTTGCTTGATGCCTCGGTACTCCGCGCCTGCGCTTGCCTCCTTAGCACCAAAGGGGAAATAAGGACGCTGCGCGCGCTGGCGCCCGCCTGGCGCCCGCCTGATCTTGATCGTCATGGCTCACGTCACGAGAGCCTCACGAGGTTTGCCCGGCCTTGATTTCTCCACTCCTCGTGAGGCAGCCTGGTGAGGCCGCTCCTGAGGAGGTCTTGCATCGTCCGCCTCGTGAGGCTTGGCCCCTCGCGAGGGTCTTAAATGTCTCGCTGATGAAGATGGGTCAGACAGCTCGGCAAAGACAGCCACGTCGTGGGTCAGCAGTGTGCAAGTCTGGGACCCCCGTTCCCAGAACGCCGACAGCCCCAGACTTGATTGCATCTCCCATGAGCTTCTGAGTCTTGGGAGCTGGTGCATCATCTGCTTCTTCATCCTCATCTTCAGATGAATGCTTCTCAAATTCTGCCATTGGGTCTACAAGTTTGCACCACCTTCCCCTTTTTCTTTACTTCTTTTCTTTTCCAGCACCACTTGCATGTAGGGCTTTCTCTTGAGTAGATGCTATGACTTTTGACATAGGCTTCCTCTGAGCAGGAGCCTTCACTTTCATTCCTGGCTTGATGCCAGCAGCAGCAGCAACTTGCTCTTTCTTGATAAACTTGTTCTTGGAAGTGACCTCTTCATCAGCAATATAATCCTCATCTTCAGATTCTGAAGTTCTCTTCTTCTTGTGCCTAGTAGCGGCCTTAGGCAGATTGCTGGGTGTGCTTCTGCTCTAGTTTGGACCAACGCTCAGAGGAGCATTGGCCCGGGGGGTTAAATAAAGATGACCCTCGGGCTCGCGAAAACCCGGGGGAAAAAGGCTTAGGTGGCAAATGGTAAAACCAAAGTTGGGCCTTGCTGGAGGAGTTTTATTCAAAGCGAACTGTCAAGGGGTCCCATAAATCACCCAACCGTAAGGAACGCGAAATCAAGGAACATAACACCGGTATGACGGAAACTAGGGTGGCAAGAGTGGAACAAAACACCAGGCATAAGGCCGAGCCTTCCACCCTTTACCAAATATATAGATGCATTAATTATAGCAGATATATTATGATACCCCAACAAGTAAACATGTTCCAACAAGGAACAACATCTCCATGTTCCAACAAGGAACAAACTTCATCTTCACCTGCAACTAGCAACGCTATAAGAGGGGCTGAGCAAAGCGGTAACATAGCCAAACAACGGTTTGCTAGGAAAGGATGGTTAGAGGTTTGACATGGCAATATGGGAGGCATGATAAGCAAGTGATAGGCATCGTAGCATAGGCATAGCAAAAGAGCGAACATCTAGCAAGCAAAGATAGAAGTGGTTTCGAGAGTATGGTCATCTTGCCTGCAAAGTTCTCAGAGTTGTCGAAAGCTTGATCCTCGTAAGCGTTCTCAACAGGTTCCTCGTTCACGTACTCGTCTCCTGGCTCTACCCAAAGCAATAACACAAAACAATGGAACCACAATAAATCACGGTGCAATGCACAAGCAACATGATGCAAAACATGGCATGATATGCGAGATGTGATATGCAATGCATATGCGTGCTCGGAAGGAAAATGATGAACCAGGCATCAGCTTGGCAAACCAAGTATGCTGCTGGAAGGTGAGATGATTTCGGTTGAAATCGATATAAAGATCACCGAATCGGATGCACGGTTTGCAAATGACAAGCAAAACAAGAATGACACAAATCTGCCATTAACAGCATGATACCACTTAGCAAGCAACAAGAAATTAAGCTACTGCACCCAAACGTACCAGAAAAGGATATGGCAGTGATCTACTCAAGATGCTTGACAAAAGATGATCACTGAGCTACGGCTAAATCACATCATAACAGGTCCAAACAAGCATGGCAAAAGTGCAAAATATATCAGTTTCACAGACTTAGTGAAAATACTGAACATGGCAGAATCAGCATCAGCAAGCAATGTTCAGTGCAAGCAAACGACATGCTACAGGAACTTATAATAGCAAAACAAGGCATTTCATGAATCTACTCAAAGCATAGAACAAAATTCCCTTACTGACCATAAGCCAATATAGCAAGTTTCGTTAACAGATTCAGCAACAGGGCATGACAAAAACAGATAACAAGTAGGCATGTTTAATAGCTCACTGCACTCACTACATAGCATCTCATGATGAACTAAGCATACATCCATCAATAATACATGGCATAGAAGCTATACGTGGCAAGAACAACATCATAGCATACACGGATCAACTACAACAACCTTGGCAAAATTGAATAACATGTAAACAATCTGCCAGGAAACATTTTATAGCAAAAGTAGAGCTCGATTGACTAAAGCTATGGCACTCCATAATTGCAAACAAGGGCATGGATGGATAGACAATAACCAGATGTTCAAAACATCCTTACTGAAGTATCGCAAAATATGCATGGATCTCTCGGTAGCATCAAGTTAACATGGCATAAAAATATCAGCAAAACAGGGGCTGAAATCAGCAACATCATGAAGCCTAGTTTGCATGCTTGTGCTAGTCACCACAGAGATCACAAAAATACATGGTATACAGCCCTGTAAAGATGGCATGGCATATTACAGAACACATGTAGGGCTCAAGATCATAGGGTGCACACATCAATCATGGCAAAAATGACAAAAGTGCATGTTCTGATAAGAATCTGAAACTAACATCACATAGCCCTCTTCTAATAGCATTTCGGGCATCAAGATGAGCTCAAATGAAAATGACGCAATGAGATGAAATGATCTACTCATCTAGGCGAACAGTTTGGTATGCTATACGCCCCAAACGGAGCCACGGGTGCAAAGTTATGAAAATGCAACAAATTACTGACAGAAAATGACTTAGAGGAATTTCGGGGGAGAAGGAGAAGTCAACCCTCGTGATTTTCGGATCCAGATCCGATCGAGGCGGCCGGATCCTCGCCGGAGTGACACCGGAGAGAGAGAGGAGGAAGGAGGGCCGGAGGGGACGAGGCCGGGGCGGCGAGGCGGTGGTCATGACGGGAGCAAGGCGGCGTCGGCCGGGGCGGCGGGCGACGGTGGCTGGTCATGGCGCGGCGGCGGCCGGGCGGAGGCGATCGGGCGGGCGACCATGGCGGAGGCGGACGCGCAGGGAGGCGCGGCGGGGTTGGGCCGGCGGCGCGGCGCTGGTGGCTGGCTCCACGTGGCGGCTCCGATTCACGGGCGCGGGCGGCGGACGCGTCGCTGCGCTTGGACGTGTCCGGGCGCTGAGAGGAGCGGGCTAGGGTTAGGGTGGAATGACCCAAATTTCGGGAGGAGGGGTGTTTTTATAGGTAGAAGGAGCTAGGAAGCTCCAAATTAGGTGTAGTTTTCGCCCACACGATCGTGATCGAACGACGGAGATCATGGAAGTGACTTAGATGGGTTATTGGGCTGTTTTGAAGGGGTGTTGGGCTGCAACTTAAAAGAGGCCTTTGCGAGAGTGCGGTTAACCGTTGGAGTACCAAACGAGCTCCAAATGACCAAACTTGACAGGTGGTCTATCGGTGGTGTACCAAGGCCACTTGACAAACCTCGGTCCATTCCGAGAAAGTTTAGTACCCGCTCACGGAAAAATTTAAACGGGACGCCGGGGGACATAGGAGTGCCGGATTGCAAAACGGACAACGGGGAAAATGCTCGGATGCATGAGACGAACACGTATGCAAATGAGATGCACATGATGACATGATATGAAATGCATGACATGGAAAAAATGCAAAACGAAAGACAAAAACCCAACCACGAAGGAATATCATATCACAATGCCGAAAATGGCAAGAGTTGGAGTTACAAATATGGAAAGTTACATCCGGGGTGTTACACTAATGGTCAGGCAGAAAGACCTAATCAAGAGATCTTGAAAGGTATCAAACCCCGGCTCTTAGTTCCTTTACAGCGAAATCCGGGTTGTTGGGTGGAGGAATTACCTTCTGTGCTATGGAGCATCAACACAATGCCTAACAGGTCTACTGGATATACACCTTTTTCATGGTGTACGGAGCAGATGCGGTTCTGCCAAGTGTCATCCGGCATGATTCACCCCGGGTGGCGGCTTACGTTGAGGCCGACAACAAAAAAGCTCGTCAGGATGCACTTGACTTGTTGAATGAAGAGCGAGACTTGGCTATAGCCCGCTCGGCGATTTACCAGCAAGACCTGCGCCGTTATCACTGCCGCCGGGTTAGAAGCAGAACTTTCCAGGAAGGTGATTTAGTACTCCGGCTCATCCAGGATCAAATTGATATGCACAAACTGTCCCATCCTTGGGAAGGACCTTTCGTGGTCAGCAAGAATCTCAACAACGGGTCATATTACCTCATCGATATTCGAGAGCACAAAGACTCACGTAAGTCGGAGGAGGAGACCCGCCGGCCGTGGAACATAGCGCATCTCCGGCCCTACTATACTTAAGCCACCGACTTTAAGAGTATATTTATTTTTCTTTTTTAGCAATGTATATATTATATAAAGCAATAAAGCAGGACCTCTTTCCTTTCCATCCTACAAGGTTTATGTGTCTTCTTTACCAGGTGATGGAAATGACTAACAGGGAACGGATCATATCTGAATCTGGTTTTCCTTTGGTCCGCTCTTATGATCATATCTGAATCAAGCCATGGTCACTTGGGGCTTCCTGTACAAACATAGGTCGTATTCGAACCAAAGAGAACATAGCTGTCGATACCCAATTGATTGGCACACTGCCGAACCCACTTGGGGGCTTCTTGATCATATTTGAATCATAGCTTAACCTCTTTGGGTCTGACGTGGATCGTATTCGAATCAGCGTCATTAAACAACTCTCATGGTCACTTGGGGCTTTGCCGGGCTGCTCTGGGAACGGGGGTCCCTGTGACTTGCTCGCTCCGCCTCAAGGCGTGGCTCAAAGGAGGCCCGGATAGCCCATCTTCATCAACACAAGCTCAAGACCCTCGCGAGGGGCCAAGCCTCATGGGCGGACGACAAGGAGCTTCCTCGTGCACGGCCTCGTCAGCTGGCTCATGAGGAGGCGGAGAGTTCAACGCAGGTACCTCGCGAGGTGCCCATGACGCAAGCCATGACGACCAAGGGCGCCGGCCAAGCGCCAGCCAGAGCGTCCTCCTTTCCTCTTTGGTGCAAAGGGAGCAAGCGCAGCGAGCATCAAGCAAAGGCATCCGTTTGGTGCAACAAGACCAAGACCAGCCCCAACGGCTGGAAGGGAGTCATCATGGAGCCCAAGCAGGCGTCATCACCAGAGCCTTTGGCAGGCGAGGACTAACTTTAGTCAGGATAAGTGTACCCGCTGTTCCCCTTCAAAATGGCCAATTGTTGGCGCCCTTTCCCGCTCAATATTTGGGAAGAGGCCGAGGGCCTTCGTCTATATAAGTAGAGCTAGCCACCATAGTAGAGAAGGCGGGCATTCGGAATCCAGAGAGAGAGATAGAGACCCAATCCTCAAGCTAGAGCGACGGAACACCACCTAGCAGTTCATCACACCCACCAAGAACAGACCCTCGCGAGGCTGTTCTTCCTATCTTATTCTTCATCAGCCCAAGAGGCAATCCATCACACCACAAACTAGAGTAGGGTATTACACCACAACGGTGGCCCGAACTAGTATAAATCTTGTGTCTCTTGTGATGTTTTGTTTAGTAGTTTAGGTCCCTGCGATTCGGCGAGGTACGAGACGGTGGAGGGTTGGATCTCCACGCGCGCCCCAGAGTTCGAACCTCAAGGGTCTGCCGGAACCCGAAATCCGACATTTGGCGCGCCCAGTAGGTGCGCCGAATCCGCCTTCGCCACCTCGTGTCTCGTTGCATCGTCATCACCATGTCCGCGACCAAGCTGGCAACCCAGATCCTTGGGCGGCGTGGTTCGCCCACGAGCCGCTCGCCTCGAGCGACCCCGTGCCCCAGGCAGCTCGCGGTCCGCAGGGCGCTGCGGGCCGCGGGCGACGCGGACAGGCTTCGACGGCTCTCACACCGCGGCAGGCGCGGTCGGCAGCAAGGGCCTCCAATCACGCCGCGACCACATCACCGTACACCTGCCGAGAGCAGGCGAACTCAAGGGCCGCGCTCACAGTGGCCCGAGAGCTGCTGCAGTGCAGGCTGCTGGAGAACGGCCGCGACATGCTGCTGGAGCGAGTGGCGGAGCTCCTGGGCTTCGCCGCCTTGGGGGCTCACCCCTTCTGCACCCAACTTTCATCTCAGGCCCAGGGCGGCTTGCACGGGGCTCATGCGTCTGCTGGCTCCAAAGCTACTCCAACACCGGCGGTTGCCAAGACTGGCCGGGCGGCGGGTTGCCCCGCTTCGCTGGAGAAGAAGGACTCGACGCAACTCACGGCCCTGGTGGACCGTCAGCGCCACCACCCCACGGCGGGCGATTCAAGCAGAGCAGCATGGCACGCTCAGCATTACGGCGTGGCCTTCGGGATGACGGCGCCGGAAGAATACGTGCCCCACATGATGCATCAAGGCCACCCGCATGAGGGAGAGCAAGGCTCGCTCCTTAGCCCGAGCTGGGGGGATGAGGCGCCAGAAGCCGAGCTCTTCCAGGAGCCTCGAGACGGTCCCATTGGTCACGCCGGGGGCGACGATTATCGGGTACCGCTACTTCCCCAAGAGCAAACATACGCTAACCATAGGTCGCAGGAGGTACAGGTCGCCACGACGAAGCGGCTGCCCCTCCTCAGCCTCCTACCCCTCGGGAGGGGGGCGAGGGGCTACCGGAGAGGGGCAGATCCGACATCACCACCGCGGGCGTTGAGCAAGGCGTTCTCGGAGGTAGGCCCTCTGCTGGGAGGTGCCTCGTGGCCTGCCCCTGGCGGAGGACCCGTGGTCGCCGGGGAACTGGCTGGCGACCACTCTACTACCCCACCGGCGTCCTGGTTTCCGGGTCGTTGGTGGCACTAGAGTGTGGTGCAAGACGGGCCCTAAATGCAGCGATATGAAGCAAGGCCTGTACACTGTGAAGAAGGCCCAGTGCTGTGAAGCTCGCCGCCCGTGACACTCTCACGTAATAATGAGTGGGGCTGTACACGCCCGGAGTCTCAGGGGTGCCGCCTCAGCCCCGGGCTCCCTCCACGCCCAGTGGCAGCACTTAGCTCCGCCTTTGGTGAGAAGACGCCCAAGACTAGACTAGGTGCCGACGCGCTTTTCTTCTCGCTTTCTTAGCCCTTCCATTTGATTGTCGCTTTCCCGCTGGATTTAAGTTGGATTCAATTTGAGATTTGCGTGTGTTCGGGGAAGGGGTGTTTAGTCTCGTTCGAGCAAGTCTCTCGCGTTTCGGTTACCACTCCGCCTCAGCTGCCTCCCCTCGCGAGCCCCTCGCGAGCCGGGCCAGGCCTAGCTTGCGCACAGCCCAGCCTGTCGCCGCCGCGTCCTCTCCGGAGGGTTTTTACTGCAGATCCTACGGATTCGATCAGGAGACACTCAGATCGCCTCAGCCTCCCACAGGCTATCTCAGGGCTCGTACGAAACAAAGGTAAACCAGCCAACCAGCACGTCGCTTAGCCAACCACTTGGCGCGGGTGTATGTGCGATGTAACACCTGCTAATACAAAGAACACAAGTTTTACATGAGGGGCTCCCCCTCCCAAAATGCTCTCACAACCATCAGGCCAAAACCTGAGTTCTATTCATGCAGGGTAATGGAACAAGGACAATACATGATCAGTCGGATAAATCCCCCAATGCATCCTCAGGAGCACCTCCGAGCCGTTCTTTGGCGTCATTGGCCTCGCCGTCAGCTGTCTCAAGATCGTCGGCGGCGTGGGCCGTTCACCACGACGCCTCATCGGGCGGCCACGACCACGCCGTCGTCGCCCGAAGCGAAGGCCCGGACGAGGCATCCACGTTGTCTTCCACCCGGTCGCCAGTCGCCCGGACGGCCCGGGAATCAGGGGCGATGGCTGCGCCAAAGTCGGCGGGGGTCCATGTCCCGGAGATGGCTGAAGACACGAGAGAAGGCGCGCCCGAGCAGCGCCTGCTCCTCTCCTCCACCAACCTGTTGGCCTCGACCGACCGCGCCTCGGCCAGCGCCACCACGTCGGTGAAGAACTGAAGGTTGCCGGCGTAGTTAACCGCGTGCGGCTCGCCTACTGCCGCCTCGCAGATATTATCCAAGGCTGCGTTAGCTCTTTCCCGGAGTGTGGCGAGCATGGGGCCGTGCTCATGCTCTAGGATTCACCACTGACGCATCTCGTTCGCATTCTGGCGCGCGACGGCCTCGGCCTCCTCCACCCGTTGGCGAAGAAGGAGCGCCTCGGCCTGGGAGGTGGTGGACTCCCTCTGCGCCACCTCGAGGGCGGCCCGAAGAGCATCGGCCCGCCGCGTCGCCTCCTCCAGCTTGGCCCTCAAGGCAGCAGTCCTGCCCTCAGCCTCGGCCTTGATCAACCCCAGCCGCTCCTCAAACTCGCGCTCGAGGTTCGAGCCGCGCCGCCACTCGGCGTTCGACCTCCTCCAGGACGCGGGCTTCCCGTGCTGCGACCTCATCCTCCGCCCGCGTCGCCAAGCGCTCCCTCGTCTCTAAGCGCTCATACTCGCACGCGCGTTCGGCGGCTTCAAGCGTCAGCGTCTCCTCACGCTTCTGGAGCTCACTGGTCGCTGGAGGCCACCTTCATCGACGCGAGGGCTGCCCCGCGCAGCTCCACTTGCTCCTCCAAAGGAGTGGCACCGGGCCAGGAGTTCCCGTGCCCGCTCCTCCGCCGCCTCTCGCCGCCTGTTAGCTGCCCGGGCCTCCTCGACGGCCCGAGAACAGGCCTCCCGAGAGGCTGCCAGCGACGCCTTGGCCTCTTCATCAACAAGATCGCGTTGGTGGCGCGCAAGGGCGGCAGCGCCCTCCAGCTCACTTCTCTCTGCGCCCAGGCGCAGGCCCTCGGCCTCAAGGCGCGCGTCTTTGTCAGCAAGCTTTTCACCAAGAAGGCTCACCGCGTCAGCCGCCCTTCGAAGAAATCCTTGGCGAAAGGCGCGGCGCTCCCGGGCGCACTCGAGCACGTCCTCCACACCATCAACCGCCCCAGACGGGCGCCGAGAGCCACGGATCAGCACTCCCCCTCCGGGCAGGGGGCTGGGGGCTGGCACCCCCGCGACGGCCGGGCACGCCGCGCCAGAAGCCCGGCCTGGAGCCAGCCCATCCCCAGACGAGGGGCGCAGGAAGCGCCTCAGCCAATCACCGTCCACGACCAGGCGAGAAGCCCACGGCAGGCTAGCTATGCCACGGGAAGGCTCGCGAGGAAGGGTCGCGAGGCACGCGGAGCCACGACGCGCCTCGGGACGGTTCACCTCCCCGGTCGCCCTCACCACAAGGGCTCCACTGCTTGGAGCACTCAAGGACGGGGGAGGGGGCGAAGCCGGGGGGGACGGCTCCTCACCCGTCTCCGTGAGCTCGGCAGGAAGGGGCATGCAGGGCAAGGATCAGTACAAGCAGCAGAAGGATCGGGAGCTGGAGAAGGAGAAGGCTTACTCATCAGTGGCGAAGTACTTCCCTCGCTCAAAGAAAGCGACAAGGGTAATCATCGCCCAGGGCCTCCCTTCTCTTCCGGAGGGCCTCAAAGTTCACGCGGAAGCGGCCCAAGATTTGAGCGCAGGGGTCAGTCTGTGGCGAGGGAGGAGCATCAAGGCGACCCGCGTCAGGGGTGTCCGCCTGGCGCGCGCTGTTGATCGCCTCACCAAGAGAAGCAGCAGGGGCCTCGGGGGCTCCATCCGCAGGCGCTGCGGCGGCTGCCTGCCGCCCTCAGCCGCGGCGGCATGAGCCTCAGGAGCTGCCCCCTCATGAGCATCGCCGGCGCTGTCACCCCGGTGGGGTCCTTCGCTTCTGGCGGCTCGTGCCTCCCTGCTCCGCCACTCGAGGAGGAGCCGCCTTGGCCGACTGGAAGGGCTGTCACCATCACTGGGTTCTCGCGAGGCCCCTGGAGACCAGCGGGGCGCGGCCCCCATTCATCGAAGATAGGCATCTGGTTCACTAAATCACCCCTGTTCTGGCAGAGGTACAACAAGGAGCCTTCATGCCGGATCCCACCGGGGTTAGGGTCGCCAGTCAGGACCAGGAGCACTTTCCTTAGCGCTTCAGGCGTCAGGTCTTCTTCCCTGGAGCCTCATACGATCACCAGGCCCGCTGAAGGCCCACATCCGGTGGGAATGGCGTTGGATAGGAGGAATGCGGAGCATCAGGAACTCCTTCACCACCTTGGGCGCTGTTACAGCAAGCGACCTCAAGAACGCGAAGCGGCGCCAGACAAAGATGAGCCGAGGGCTTGAAAGCGTCTCCTGGCCCCAGCCTGAATTGGGGACTGCAGGCGACGTTGGCTCCGATAGCAGAGGGCTGGGCACCCCCACATCCACGTACAACCACCTCTCGCGGAACTCAGCCGCGGGCGGAGGCAGGCTGAAGTCAATCCCTGAGGCCGCTGTCTCGGGCGCGGCGACGAAGCTCACGCACGCCGAGCATTGGGTGGGGTCGACAAGGCGCAGAGAGAAGAAGTGGCGCAGCAAGGCAACCGAAGGAAGGATGCCCATCATTGCTTCGCAAACAAAGGCGAAGACCGAGAGGAGAGTGATGGACTCAGGACCCAGATGCATCATGTGGATCTGATAGTGGGAAAGCACGGCATTGAAGAAATCACAAAGGGGAACCAGCCCGCCCACGTATGCCGTGAGAAATACCGACCTCGATGACTATCCTGCCGATGGAGAAGTGGGGCCAGGGCCGTGCCGCCCCCTCCGCATTCATTGAAGGAGGTGGCTAGAGCCGAACTGACCTTGCCCAAGCCCTCCAGATTGAGTATGATCGACGGGTCAACGACGGAGGCCGCCGGCGGTGGCGAGCGATGCGGAGGCACAGGTTTCTTCCCTTTCCCCTTCTTCGTCGGAGCCATGGCGATTGAAAAGGGGGGGGGGGAGATTTGAGATTGGATTGGAAATGGAAGCTGGAGTTCGAGAGGGGGAAGGACAGGTGCGCACAAGCAGCAGAGAGGAGAACGGATGTGTACAGCAGCGTGTCCGCCTAGCAAGGCACAAAATAAGGAGGCGTGGGGGAACAGTGCGCACACGTCCAATCAACCGCCACGCGGCGCCCAAGGCCGCAGGCTGTTAGGGCCCACGACGATTCGCACTTACCCTTTCGCCTCTCCGTTCGGCCAAGTTCGGGCGCGCCGTGGGCCCGGGGGGCTACTGTCGGCGTTCTGGGAACGGGGGTCCCCAGACTTGCCTGCCTGCGGCCTGCGGCGTGGCTCAAAGGAGGCCCGGGACAGCCCATCTTCATCAACACAAGCTCAAGACCCTCGCGAGGGGCCAAGCCTCGCAGGGCGGACGACAAGGACCTTCCTCAGGCACGGCCTCGTCAGGCTGGCTCATGAGGAGGCGGAGAGTTCAAGGCAAGGTACCTCGCGAGGTGCCCATGACGCAAGCCATGACGACCAAGGGTGCCGGGCCAGCGCCAGCCGTCTGGCGTCCTCCTTTCCTCTTTGGTGCAAAGGAGCAAACGCAGCGAGAGCATCAAGCAAAGGCGTCCGCTTCGGTGCAACAAGACCAAGACCAGCCCCAACGGCTGGAAGGGAGTCATCGTGGAGCCCAAGCAGGCGCTATCACCAAAGCCTTTGGCGGCGAGGACTAACTTTAGTCAGATAAGTGTACCCATTGTTCCCCTTCAAAATGGCTAATTGTTGGCGCCTTCCCGCTCAATATTTGGGAAGAGGCCCAGGCCTTCTGCCTATATAAGTAGATAGCCACCATAGTAGAGAATGCTGGCATTTGGAATCCAGAGAGAGATAGAGACCCGATCCTCAAGCTAGAGCGATGAACACCACCTAGCAGTTCATCACACCCACCAAGAATGCACTCGCGAGGCTGTTCTTCCCTCAGATCGTTCCTCATCAGCCCAAGAGGCAATCCACCACACCACAAACTAGAGTAGGGTATTACACCACAACGGTGGCCCGAACTAGTATAAATCTCGTGTCTCTTGTGTTGTTCTGTTTAGTAGTTTAGGTCCCTGCGATTCGACGAGGTATGAGACGGTGGAGGGTTGGATCTCCGCGCGCGCCTCAGTGTTCGAACCTCAAGGGTCTGCCGGAACCCGAAATCCGATAGCTTCCTGTTCAAACATAGGTCGTATTCGAACCAAAGAGAACATAGCTGTCAATACCCATTTGATCGGCATTGCCAAAGCCATTGGGGGCTATATGATCATATCTGAATCTTAGCTTAACCCCTCTGGAACGGTTCTACTGATCGTATTCGAATCAGAGGCGTTTGAAAATCAGGTTTACTTTATTCTATAAGAGTAAATAATACTAAGGGCCAGGTAAACATTATATGTACCAATTTTCGTGGTTAAGTATAACTGTCTGCTTTTTGGGATCAAGTAAGCCGGTAAGGTACGCCTTAAACCGGCTGATTCTTATGATGTTTTGGTTCCTACTCTGGATTAAGGTTATCTTACATGCCCCGGATGTGGTGAGATGCCAAAGGAAGTTTTTGTTTTATACACAGGGTAAAGCAGAAAGCTTTTGGATGATTCAAGCAAGCCGACAGTACATATTGATAGCGGTTTGAGATATTGTTAAGCACCGCAAAACATGCGCGAAGGCATGACAGAGTTAAGAAGTTTTTCTACCCTATTACAAGACTCCCCGAGTCTGAATCATGAAGTATTGTTTTTTCAAAAGATTTAAGTGCCAGGCGGATTACTCCTTTGGTGGACTTGACGACTCCGGGTTATCCTTCTCCGCCTCTTCGTCTGCTGCTTTGTCCTGGAAGGTTGACGAGGTCCAGTCAATGCCGCTTAAGGCTTCAAATTCAGCTTCATCATCTATTAAACTAGCCGGGTCAACTTCAGGAGCAAAGGTATGCTTACGAGTTGGAGGGATCAGACTGACATCATCATAATGAGGAGTTGGAATCCTCCGGTTGTCATGGTCGTAACCCGGCTGGTACTTTATAAGATCAATATCGTTGCCGATGATGGTGGCCACAGTCGCATTTACGACTCTCACACGTGTGGTGAAGTCTGTTTGACCGAATCCAGAGCCGTCCTCCTTTAAGCTGGGGTATCCAAGAGCAACATCGCTTAAGTCTAGCTCTGGAGCCAATGCTTTGGCCCGGCTTAAGGCGGCTATGGCCCCGGCTCTACCAGATGCTCGCCTTAACTCCTGAATCCGTTGAGGTAACACGGCAAGCCGCTTGAGTACATCTTGCAGGAGATAAGGAGTATCATTTGATAAAGCCACAACGGCCAAAGCACGTTGTGACCCGGTGTACAGCTGTTCCACTAGAGTGTACACCGCCTTAAGCTTGATCAGCATATTCTGCTTCAGGTTGGTACTCCTGGGACCTGCGTTTATGCATATAAGATTAAGCCGGAGATCATATCTGAAACAGTTATCAAATGAATCATGGTGATGTTCAAAGGTTACATATAGTCACTTACCAAAAATTCTTTGAGACCATTTGGGATATCTGGTTTTTAAGCCGGACAATTCGGCAGCTTGCTTCAAAGAAGAGCTGCTTCATTGTCTTGGCCCGGGTCACAAGTGAAGATTTTTCATCCGCCCAGGCCTGCCTCTCCGCGTCAAAATCCTTCTTCAACTTTTCTTGCTCAGAGATGCTGAAGGCGAATTTGGAGTCGGCTTTTTGAATCTCAAGCTCTTGGGCCGCCAGCCGGGTCTTCAGATCAGCAATCTGCAATTCGAATTGACTGGTGGAGACCTGCAACACGCCGGGTTATGGTAAGGTTATGGTAAGGTGTTATTAAAGTCTCAAGCACTTTACAAGTAAAGACCCTTGACACTTGGGGGCTAATGTATGTTGAAGAAAATTTTACTTTATAATGTCAGATTATGCATACTAAAGTCTCAAGTACTTTACAAGTAAAGATGTTTGACACTTGGGGGCTAATGTGTATCGCTTCTTTAAAAAGTTGCTACATTACAGCCGGGTTCAAAATGCATTCTTATGAACCGGGTGAGCTAACAGTAAGCCGGTATCTAAGTCTACGGCATATTTACATATAAGCAGTAGACTTGGGGGCTGGTACAGTAAGTAAGATTCAGGAGAAATGATATAAGTTATACCTCAGATTTATGCTGTATCTGTTTCACCATGTCAATTTCTGTGTCGCGGCTGTTATGCACTTGATTCAGATAGCCTAAGACTATATCGCCAATGCTTAAGTGGGCATAATCAGCGATGTCCTATTTTGTCTTCCGGCTTTTGACAAGTTCTTCCTTAGTGGTGCACCTGGCAAGAATAGTAGGCCGTCCCGGCTCAACATACTGGCTTTTCAAGTATTCAACTTCCGGTTCAGCCGTCCGGACCGGGCTAGAAATTTCCGGTTTATCGGAGTTATCAAGAGTGCTTTCTTGAAGTGGGTCGGAAGATGGTGTCGGAATTTCATGGGCCGACTCAGAAGGAGGTTGATGAGTAGAAGCCTCAGGGGCAGTGGTTCCGGGTTCCGGTTCCGTCACTACCGGATCTTCAATTGGCTTATTCTTCTTTGCCCTCTTACTGGGCTTCGCCTGCACACTGTGAATAAAATAAAGGGATGAGTACAAAATATGAGTAAAGCAAAGCATGAGGATAACAAAGGTATGTTACCGAGGGGTAGTCTTGAAAGCCGGCATATTGGATTGCATAGACTCGCCAGAAGAAGGAGAGGTATCCTGATAATTGGAGTCAGATGAATTGAGAGGCTGACGAATTAAACCCGCCAAAGGATAAACAGAACGCAAAGCGGAGATGACCTCGGTTCGACGCTTCCCGCTTACGTTAGGTAAGCCGGAAGAAAGCTCTACATCCTTGCTTGTCCGGGTTTGCCTCCGGTTCTCAAGCTGTTGTTGCTTCAAAAGAAATTGAGGATCTTGATAAGCTAAGGGATGTGAAAGTCTTACTTTCCGGTCACCCGCCGGTTTTGTGCTTTGGCAAAGGCTCGAGTCGGCGGAAATTATAGTTACCTCTTCACTATGAGCTTGGCTGTTTCAAGATCTTCCCGAAAGGCGGAAATATCAATAAAACAAAGAATAAAGGAGTTAAAGAGAATAAGAGATTACCTCTTCCTCATCTCAAGAAGAGTCATCCAATTTGAGTAATTCAGAGGCGCTGGGTTTCTTCTTCTTTGAAGTCCCCTGTCTTGGCATTTTTCCTTTCTTTCTTCTTGGCGGCTCTGGCTTGTTGGGCAGCCTCGTGGTCATATTTGACTTTCCAGAAATCATCACTGGCCTGTGGGAAAGATAAGGAATTATAAGTACAAGGAGGTAAAACCTATTAAAAAGTACTTATTAACATTGGTAACTTACTGCAGGAGTCAGGTTATTCTTGCAGAAGGGAAGTAGCCCGAAGGTATTGTTGATAACAAGACCTCCTTCAAGAATGATCGGGTTGTAGCATCGGCTACGTCATCTGGTAAGTCGTCAGAACTATGGCGCATTGGGTCGCTCTGTTCGCCTGTATAAGTGCCCATTAAGCTGGAGCGGCGGCTTAATGGGAGTATACGCCAAGTGACCCAGACCCGGACCAAGTCAATGCCGTTTAAACCATTTCCTAGAAGGGCTTTAATCTTCTTGATGGTGGGGTTGAGCGGCAGATGTTCAACAGCGGTCAGTTTATCCGCCAGTGGGTGGTTGGATTCAATTCGCAGGGCGCGAAAGCCGGGCAGAGGCGGCTCATCAGCTGGGGAACTATCCTGACAATAGAACCATGACTGGTTCCAACATTTGGGGTGACTTGGCAGCTCAGCGTAAGGAAACAGACAGTCTCTCCGTCGCTGGATTGAGATACCGTCGAGTTCAAGACTCGGCCCGTTGGCGCGCTCATTCTGCCGGTTCAAGTAGAACAGTTCACTGAATAAGAGCAGGCTTGGTTCCTCTCCCAGGTACACCTCACAGAAAACTTGGAAATTGCAAAGATTGGACACGGAATTGGGTCCAATGTCTTGAGGCCTAAGGTCAAAGAAATTTAAAACTTCTTCGAAGAACTTTGAGCCGGAGGCAAATCTCGGCTCATGTGATCTGTGAAAACTATTACTTCCCCTTCTTTGGGTTGAGGCTTCTCTTCAGATGGGTCAGGGACACGATAAGACATGACTTCCTTCTTTGGCAAATGACCAGATTTCCCAAATTCAGCCAGTTTACTTTTGGTGCCTAATAACATAAGGATAATTGGGCAGCATTATTTAAGCCGCCACCAGTATTTACAATAGTTCAACAGCTTAAAAACCTGAGAAGGCGCTAAGGTTCACAGATCAAGTGGGATGTGTTTAAACCGGATATTTGAACAGCTATGTTAAAGGCATTTAACATAAGAAGTGTTCCGGGTGATAAAAACAAATCTCATAAGTTACAACTATTATTTTGGATCAAGTAGTCGTCCTGAAAAGAAAAATTTCTAGACCTAAAACAAGTGCAGAGAAGTTCATACACTCGAAAGAAGCTTCTGAACAAAGGAAAAGGGACCTGTTTGCATATAAAATGGGAGTAAAACAAGTATCGCAACAGTTCTATACCATCTAACGATCAGAAAAGGGCGTTGGGGGTGAGATCTATCAAGGGTTCGTAGCGGGCAGGGATGAACACCGATGAACTCGATGAAAACTGTGATACAGATCTAAGACAGGAAAGGAAAGGGACTTACAGGTCTAGAGAAGCTGCGGAGGTTCACCGGCGTGTTTCTGGACCGATTCAGGTTGATGCGGCGGCCTGGGACGGAGAAGACGAGAAGCTTGGCGGCGGCGGCGGCGGAGCTCGAGAGGAGGCCAGAGGAAGGAGACGGCTGGAAGGGGGAAAATGAAACCCTGGTCGTGCCTATTTATAAGGAAAGCATAACTGAGACGGCGCGGGAAACGAGGAGATAAGAATTATTATCCAGCGGCCCCGACGCCTCGATTCTCGGAACGGGCAATAAAGACAGAGATCTGTTGGGCCGATTCGGCGGGATAAAAGGAAAGATGACATCATGACGGGTTAACATGGATCCAAAGAGTGACATCACGCCGGGTTAAAGAAAGTCTTTTTTGCGCAGTCCGAAGACTGAAGATTTATGTGTTAAGTTATTTTAAGATTGACATGAGCAGGTTCAAATCAATGGGATATAACTATTTGTGTAAGCCGCCCAGGAGGGGCCGGGTTACGTAAAGAGTTTCCAGACAGAAGGCCAAGTCCAAGCATGAAGATGGCGTCTCAACAAGGGGCCTAAGGCCCACAGGCGACTTAAGGCCCGTTGTAGTAAACCGCCATAATGGCATGACTTGAATCATAAGGTAGACTTGACTAGTTACCGAGCCGGACACTGTTTATGAGCCGGCCGGGACTCTGTAAGCCGTAGGGCGTCAACCCGTGTATATAAGGGGACGATCCGACGGCGGCTTAGGGCAAGAAACAACCTTTCGAGAACCGGGCATAGCGTATCTCGCTCCCCGGTCATCGAAACCTCAAGCAATACCAACCCAACTAGACGTAGGCTTACCTTCACCGTAAGGAGCCGAACTAGTATAAACCCTCTCGTGTCCTTTGTCCCGATTAACCCCTTTAAGCTTCCTAGTTGTGATGGCTCCATGATTAAGTCCTTGCAAGAGAACATCTGCCGTGACAATTCCACAACAACTTGTGTATCCAAAAATGATAATCATGAAGCTCAACAAAGAGTTTGTCAAAGGATATGATTGAATGATTCCGTGCTTCCTTGTATTCAGCCACCATAGTGTAGAGACTTGGTGATGTAGAGATTGCTCAAGATGTGAGTAGATTACAATCTCATGGAATTTGATTCAACCAAGTACCTACAGGGGTTAGATAACATGCAAGATGCAAATATATCCAAGATATAATATTTTCATTATAAGAGAGAGATATCATGGATTAGTTATAAGCTCATGTCTTGCATGTATCCAATGGAGTATCTACTCCAAGTTCGAAGCATCTATGATGTTCAATTCTCCTCTCAACCTGCAAAACACTTTCTCATCAAGAGGTTTAGTAAATATATCCGCTAATTGCCTTTCGGTGCGAACATGCTTAAGATTAATGTCACCCTTAGCAACATGATATCGAATGAAGTGATGACGAACTTCAATATGCTTAGTTCGAGAATGTTGTACGGGATTATGACCAATTTTGATAGCACTTTCATTGTCACAAAGTAATGGAACATGTTTCACATATATCCCATAATCTTTAAGAGTTTGGGTCATCCAAAGTAATTGAGCACAACATGAACCAGCTGCAATGTACTCCGCTTCGTTTGTAGATAAGGATACCGAGTTTTGTTTCTTGGAGGACCAAGACACAAGAGATCTACCAAGAAATTGACAAGTACCCGAAGTGGACTTTCTATCAACCTTGTCTCCGGCATAGTCTGAGTCGAATAGCCAACAAGATCGAAAGAGGCCCTCTTAGGATACCAAATGCCAAAATTTGGTGTTTGAATTAAGTATCTCACTATCCTTTTCACGGCCTTAAGATGACATTCTTTAGGAGCAGCTTGATATCTTGCACACATGCACACACTTAGCATAATATCGGGACGTGAAGCACATAGGTATAACAATGATCCAATCATAGAGCGATAAACCTTTTGATCAACCGGTTTACCATCTTTGGTCAAATCAAGATGTCCACTAGTAGGCATGGGTGTAGACATACCTTTGCACTCTTGCATATTGAACTTCTTGAATAAGTCCTTAGTGTACTTCGTTTGAGAGACAAAAGTACCTTCCTTAGTTTGCTTTATTTGCAACCCAAGAAAGAATTTGAGTTCACTCATCATTGACATCTCAAACTTCTCCGACATTAGCTTCCCAAACTTTTCACTAAAATGAGGGTTAGTTGATCCAAATATGATATCATCAACATAAATTTGGCATACAAATAATTCTCCATTAACCCTTTTAGTAAAAAGTGTGGAATCACTTTTCCCAATTTCAAAGCCTTTTTCAAGAAGAAACTTGGTCAAGCATTTATACCAAGCTCTAGGAGCTTGTTTAAGACCATAAAGGGCTTTGTGAAGTTTGTAAACATGATTTGGTTTCTTAGGATTGAAAAAGCCGGGAGGTTGTTTAACATAAACTTCCTCCTCTATTTTGGTACAAGGCGATATTATGGTGATTAGCATAGGCAAGTAAGATGCGAATGGACTCAAGTCTAGCAACGGGAGCATAAGTCTCACCATAGTCCATACCTTCGACTTGTGCGTAGCCTTGGGCTTATTTAGACGTGCTTTGTTGCGAACTACTTGTCCATCTTCATCTTGCTTGTTGCGAAACACCCATTTGGTACCGATGATGTTGTGGTTGTTGTCGGGCTTCTCAACCAATGTCCAAAATTGGTTTCTCTCAAAGTTGTGTAGCTCTTCATGCATAGCATTTATCCAATCTGGATCTTCCAATGCTTCTTCGACCTTCATAGGTTCAATGCTATAGATGAAATAATAGTTTTCACAAAAGTTAGCTAAACGAGTTTTAGAGCGAGTGATTCTCCCGGTTTGAATATCATTGTAGATTTGCTCGACGGGATGGTCTTTAGCAACTCTTGCTCGAACTCGTGAAAGCTTTTGCTTGGGTCTCAGTTGAACATCTTCTTCATCTTGTTCTTCTTCTTCTTCTTGATCTTCTTCATTGTTGGCGTTGTCGTTTTTTTGTCGAGGTGGAGAAGGAGGTTGTTGATGTTCGTGATGTTATTCCTCGTTTTCTTCATCTTGGTGTGTTCCACTTGTGGATGCTTCCGTATCAACTCTTGGTTCACCTTGTCGTGATGTAGAAGCTTCCACTTGAAATGCATTTAGGTACTATCCTTCATCTCCATTGGACGGACCTTGCCAATAGACAAGTCTTGGATTGCTTCCGAAGGGTCTTTGTCTCCTACATCAATTGGTAATTGCTCTACTTGCGAGCCGTTAGATTCATCAAACTTCACATCTACCGTCTCTTCAACCTTTCGGGTGAAATTGTTGTAGACACGGTAAGTGTGAGAGTTTGAGCCATAACCTAGTAGGAAACCTTCATGAGACTTAGGAGCAAATTTTGAACGACGATGCTTATTAAGAATGCAGCACTTTGAGCCCAATACTCGAAAGTATCCAACTTGGGGTTTGTTACCGGTGAGGAGCTCGTATGCCGTCTTGCCGAGTAGCTTGTGAAGATACAAGCGATTTGTTGCATGACAAGTTGTCTCAACCGCTTCTGCCCAAAAGTGCTTCGGCGTCTTGTACTCATCAAGCATCGTTCTCGCCATTTTGATGAGCGTCCGATTCTTCCTCTCAACAACTCCATTTTGTTGAGGTGTGTACGTAGCCGAGAACTCGTGTGAAATCCCTTCTTCGTCAAGAAAGGTGTCCACATTTATGCGTTCTTGAACTCCGTTCCATTGTCGCTGCGAACCTTCTTGATCTTCACTTCAAATTGATTTTGGGCCTTCCTAGCGAAGTTTTTGAAGATCTTTTGGACCTGGGATTTATCATCGAGAAAGAACACCCACGTAAATCTTGAAAAATCATCAACTATAACTAGAACAAAAGAATTTCCACCGAGGCTTTTGTAGGCGTTGGGACCAAAGAGATCCATATGAAGTAGCTCGAGTGGCCTCCTTGTGGTCATGATGTTCTTCACGGATGCCTTCCTCCAACCTGTTTACCCGCTTGACAAGCAATCGCATAGTCTATCCTTATCAAATATGACATCGTTAACTCCAAGGATATGATTTCCTTTAATAAGCTTGTCAAGATTTCTCATGCCAACGTGACCTAGTCGTCTATGCCATAACCAGCCTTTTGAGGATTTAGCAATGAAGCATGTTTTAGGTTGTGCCTTTTTAGAGAAATCAACAATGTAAAGATCACCTCTACGTATACCAGTAAAGACCATTTTATGATTGTCTCAATGAAATACTTGACAATCTACTTCAGTAAATAGAACATTGAAACCGAAATCAGCAAGTCTAGATACTAAAAGTAAGTTGTAGCCAAGAGATTCAACGAGCATGACATTCTAAATGGTGCTATTATGTGAGATGGCCACCTTACCGAGGCCAACCACCTTACCCTTTGAGTTGTCACCGAAAGTAACATACTTTCGAGGACTATCATTTTCAGCAAGCTCACGAAACATGTCTCTATCTCCGGTCATGTGATCGGCACATCCACTGTCAAGAACCCATTCCTTTCCTCCTGACACATATCCCCGAAGATTTTCCATAAGACCAAAATGTCTCATTGCATCATCAAGATCGAAGTCACTATCATCATCCTCATCATAGTATCCAAGTTCAACATCGTCATGTGGTGGATCAAGTCGTAGAGAGGGTAATTCATTAGAGTGAGTTTGACAATGATCTTGCTTATGAATTCTTATAGCTTCGGAAATAATTCACCAATAATTCCAACATCTCCTTTGGCACGCATAAGGTCGGTAAGTTCAAATAGACGATCACCAACCATAGGATCACTAGTATTCATCTTACTCAAGGCAATAGACTTATAGAGAATTTCATCTAGATTTTTCAAGGAATAATTTGGAAAGCGTTCCTCAAGAAATTTCCATATAGTGTAGGCACACTCAAGAGTAGGCAAGATTCTAATTAAGTTTCTAGGCAAGCCTCTAGTGATAAGATTAACAGTTCTAAGATTTCTAGTCATGTCAATATATTCATCAAGGGTAGGATGCATAGGATCAACATGAGGTGCAAAAGGGCTAGCAATGTACTTGTTCAAATGATATTGATTGAAAATTACAAGCATCTCATTTTTCCACTCACGAAAACACTCTCCATCAAGAATAGGCACTCTATATCTAAGACTCCCCAAAGTAGACTCATCCATCTTCCTCCAATGGTGATTAAACCAAGGCAATGGAGACCAATGCTCTGATACCACTTGTAGGATCTTGAGAAGAGGTGTCTAGAGGGGGTGATTAGACACTAAGTACCAAAGTTGCAGTTTTTAACTTCTTTTAGGTTTAAGTGGAGTTTAGGCACAAGTTTAACATTCCCAATACATAACAAGCAAGCATGCAAAGAGTATATAGGCAGCGGACAATAAAGCATGCAACTTGCAAGAATGTAAAGGGAAGGGTTTGGAGAATTCAAACGCAATTGGAGACACGAATGTTTTTGTCATGGTTCCGATAGGTGGTGCTATCGTACATCCACGTTGACGGAGACTTCAACCCACGTAGGGTAACGGTTGCGCGAGTCCACGGAGGGCTCCACCCACGAAGGGTCCACGAAGAAGCAACCTTGTCTATCCCACCATGGCCGTCGCCCATGAAGGATTTGCCTCACTAGTGGTAGATCTTCACGAAGTAGGCAATCTCCTTGCCCTTACAAACTCCTTGGTTCAACTCCACAATCTTGTCGGAGGCTCCCAAGTGACACCTAGCCAATCTAGGAGACACCACTCTCCAAGAAGTAACAAATGGTGTGTTGATGATGAACTCCTTGCTTTTGTGCTTCAAATGATAGTCTCCCCAACACTCAACTCTCTCTCATAGGATTTGGATCTGGTGGAAAGAACATTTGAGTGGAAATCAACTTGGGGAAGGCTAGAGATCAAGATTCATATGGTTGGAATGGAATATCTTGGCCTCAACACATGAGTAGGTGGTTCTCTCTCGGAACTGGTAAGTTGGAAGTGTAGGTTTGTTCTGATGGCTCTCTCCACGAATGAAGAGGAGGTGGAGGGGTATATATAGCCTCCACACAAAATCTAACCGTTACACACAATTTACCAAACTCGGTGGGACCAAATCATAAAACTCGGACAGACCGATTTAGTAAACCTAGTGACCGTTAGGGTTTTCGGTGGGACTGACATGCAACTCGGTAGGACGATATGGTTAGGGTTAGGGCATAACGTAATCTCGGTGAGACCGATTACACAAACTCGGTGAGACCGAATTTGGTAATTAGCTAACCAGAGAGTAGATCGGGTAAACTCGGTGGGACCGATTTGCTCTTTTCGGTGAGACCGAAATGTTATAAAAGGGAAACAGAGAGTTTACATTGTAATCTCGGTGGGACCGATCGCTCACTTCGGTTAGACCGAAACGTTACAAAGGGAAACATAGAGATTACAATCCCATCTCGGTGAGACCGAGATCCCTATCGGTGAGACCAATTTGCCTAGGGTTTGTGGCAGTGGCTATGACATCTGAACTCGGTGGCGCGGGATAGAAAGAATCGGTAGGGACGAGTTTGACTTTAGGTATAGGTCATATGTGTGGAAGTGGGAAAGTAGTTGAGGGTTTTGGAGCATATCACTAAGCACATGAAGCAAGAGGCTCATTAAGCAACACCTCATCCCTCCTTGATAGTATTGGCTTTTCCTATAGACTCAATGTGATCTTGGATCACTAAAATATAAAATGAAGAGTCTTGAGCTTGAAGCTTGAGCCAATCCTTTGTCCTTAGCATCTTGAAGGAGTTCCCACATCCTTTAGTCCATGCCACTCCATTGTTGAACTTATCTGAAACATACTAGATAAAAGTGTTAGTCCAACAAGAGATATGTTGACATTAATTACCAAAACCACCTAGGGAGCACTTGTGCTTTCACAATCTCATTTGTGATGAGAGCAAGCCTAGAGTACATTTCAGCGACACCTTCACCATCCTTCATTTTGAACTTGTCAAGTTGACTTTGAAGCACATCCAATTTGGATTCCTTGACGGACTCGGTACCTTTGTGCATATCAATCAAAGTATCCCAAATTTCCTTTGCATTCTCAAGATGGCTGATTTTGTTGAATCCTTCGGGGCATAATCCGTTAGAGGATATCGCAAGCTTGAGCATTGTATTGCAACATCTTCAATTCTTACACGATAACCTCACGGTTCGGTTCCCTTGCAATGAAGAATTCACCTTGCAAGCCAATACACACAATAGCCCAAACGAAGTGGTTATATATCCAAGAATATGCATTTTCATCTTATGGTTCCAACTAGCAAAATTAGTACCATCAAAGTAAGGACCTCTACGGTGGTAATTTCCCTCACTAGACGCCATACTCTCCTAGGTTGTGAAACGAAGGCTACGATCACCAAAGCTATGGAAATCAAGGCAAATGGAGACCAAAGCTCTGATACCACTTGTAGGATCAAAAGTAGGTCTAGAGGGGGGTGATTAGATTACTTGACCAAATAAAAAGACTTGCCTGCCTGCAGCCCAGGGCGTGGCTCATCCAGCGCCCTAGTACGGCCTGCCTTCATCGACAACCACTCAAGACCCTCGCGAGGGGCCAAGCATCGCGAGGCGGACGACACAGGACCTCCTCAGGGGCGACCTCCCTAGGCTGGCTCCCGAGGAGTGGAGAGATCTATGCAAGGGGCACCTCACGAGGTCCGCGTGATGTGAGCCATGACGACCAAGGCCAGGCGGGCGCCAGCGGGCGCAGAGTACCAGTTGCCTCTTTGGTGCTAAAGGAGCAAGCGCAGGCGAGGAGTCCCGAGGCATCAGGCAAAGGTTTCCATATCGGTGCAACGAGACCAAGTCCAGCAGGACGGCAGGACGGAGGTCACCGCGGAGCCCACAAGGGCGTCACCACCAGAGCCTTTGGCAGGCGAAGTCCACCTTTTGTCAGGATAGCTTGTACTTGTCGGATTTCGGGTCCTGGCAGACCCTAGAGGTTCGAACACTGGGGTGCGCGCGGAGATCTTTCCCCTACCAGCTCAGGCGTGCATGGATTGCGAGGGATCTGAACTATGAACGATGAACAACGCAAGAGACACAAGGTTTATACTAGTTCGGGTCATCGTTGTGGTGTAATACCCTAATCTAGTTTTTGGTGTGGTGGATTGCCTCAGGGGCTGATGATGAACAATACTAAGGGAGAACAGCCTCACGAGGGGCTATTCTTGAGCTGGTGCGATGAACTGCTAGGGTGAGTTCAGTCGCCTCTCTCTCTTTCTGTGTGTGATCTCCATGCCCCCTCTACCTTGGTGGTGGCTAGTCCTATTTATAGAGGGAGGCCTTGGGCCTCTTCCCAAATAATGAGTGGGAAGGGCGCCAACAATTGGCCATTTTGAAGGGGAACATCTAGTACACTTATCCTGACTAAAGTTGGTCTTCGGCTGCCAAAGGCTCTGGCGGTGACGTCGTACTGTGCTACATGATGACCTCAATCCTGATGTTCAGCTGGTCTTCGTCTTGTTGCACCGAAGCGGTAACCTTTGCCTGATGCTTTGGCCTGTGCTTGCCTCCCTTGCACCAAAGAGGAAATGAGGACACTGCGCGGGCTGGCGCCCACCTGGCGCCCGCCTGGCCTTGATCGTCATGGCTTGCGTCACGGGGCACCCTCGGGAGGTACCCTGCCTTGATCTCTCCGCCTCCTCGCGAGCCTGCCTGACGAGGCTGTTCCTGAGGGTGGTTCCTGTCGTCCGCCCCGCGAGGCTTGGCCCCTCGCGAGGGTCTTGAGCTTGAGCTGATGAAGCTGGGCCGCGCTGGGCCCCACTTGAGCCACGCCGCAGGCCGCAGTGTGCAAGTCTGGGGACCCCCGTTCCCAGAACGCCGACAGTAGCCCCCGGGCCCAAGGCGCGCCCGGACTTGGCTTAACAGAGAAGCGAAGGGGCAAGTGCGAAGCGCCGCGGGCCCCAACAGCCTGCGGCCTTGGGCGCCGCGTGGCGATTGGTTGGTCGTGGGCGTCTCCGCTTCCCCATGATGCCTGGGCAACCGCATGACTTGACAAGTCCCTGTGTGCAGGAATGGGTCATGATTACCTACGATTGTGGAGGCCGACGGTTTTCCTCCTCCGGCTATAAGTACGGAACGACGCAAGCCCTTCCGGTCCATCTCCTCTTGCTGCTCCTTTCTCTCCATGGCTCCATCGAAGAGGTTCTCGGTCGCGGAGAAGGGAAAGGCCCGTCAAGTAGAGCCTGACTCTCCCCCGGCCAAGCGCGGTCGAGGCCGTCCTCGCAAGCATCCTGTGGCTCCCGCAGCGGCTTCCCGCGGCCGTGGAGGCGATCTCCCGCGCGACGACGGGCGCCAGGTTGTCGATGGGGGGGCGCTGCGACCGCGCGGCCTCCCATGCCGCGCTTCCACTCTGCATAGGTGCTGCCGGAGTTTGTAGTGTGGTCGGTGGAGCCGACCAGCACCTGGCTTCAGCTTCCCCACTTCCTTTTAGGTGAACTTCCGGCCAGCGCCCCGGGCGGCCTATTGCTTCAGGCGGACGGTTGCTGCAGCCGGGCCTCCAGGGCTTCGCTGGAGGTCTCCGCCGCCGGGAGTGTGGCGCTGACCCGCGGCTGGCAAACGTTTGCCTGCGCGCGTGGTCTAAGCCGGCGGTGAACCCTGCACTTCAAGTTCGACGGCGATGCCACCCTCTACGTGAGGGTGTTTGGAGAAGACGGTCGCCGCGCCAGGTGCTGCCCAGAAGACGATGACCGCGGCCGTGGACCAAGCCCCGGTGATGATCGGGATGAAGATGACAGCGCGCCCGTGGTCGGCGGCGCTCGGGGCTCGTCGAGCTTCGGCGGCTCTCCTTCGGACAGCAGCTCCTCCAGCGGTGGCCGCGACTAGCCTCCGCGCCGTCGCGCCCGCCTGGAGGGAGGTAGCGGGTCAGCCTGCCGTCACGCCCCAGTGAAGCACTAGAGGGAGTCTGCCTGAGCTCCGGAGGCAGTACGGGCCTTCGCCGCGAGTTGGTGCCAAGCGTGTCGTGCCTATTTTGTTCTTCTCCTTTTCCTGCGCAAATAGACAGTAGTGTAGGGCCCCGCGGGGGCGTGCTTGAACTGTTGCTGTTAATTATCATACTGTTTCTGCTATTTCTGTATTATGCTTTTGTGCCACACGCCTGCGCGTAGAAATTACTTAGCTCGGGGGGACCTGTCATGGTCTTCGCTTCCCGAGGCCGAGGCCTCGTCGAACGCTTCAGGTCCTGCAAAGATTAGTCAGGAGAAGTAGCTTCCGGCCTCAGTTGTGGAGGCGACCGACCCAGGTCCTGCGTTCGTGTCGCGGTGCCCGTGGGGCACGGACTGGGAGGGGTGCTCCCGTAGTGGACCCGGCTAGGGAAGCCTCAAACGATGAGGGCAGAAAACACTCGCGCCGCTCCCTCGCGAGACTTGCGCGAGAGAAATCAAGGCAGGAGAGCGAAAAAGACACAAGCCAAAGACGGCAACAACTTCAATAAAACTTCAAATAGGAATGAACAAGCCAACTGCAGAAAGCAAATGAAAAAGCCGCGTCCGGCGCCTAATCTAGTCTTCGACGTCTTCTCACCAGCGCGGAGCTAAGTGCTGCCACTAGGCATGGGAGGGAGCCCCAGGGTGCGCCTTCTCAGAAAAATAAGCTTCACAGGCGTTCGCCTTCTTCACAGGCTCTCGGCCTTTTTCAGGGGTAGAACTTTCAGAGATGCTGGATGTTCCACGCGTTCGGGATGGGCGTCCCTTCCTGAGTCTCCAGGCGTGCAGAGCCGGGCCTGGAAACATGAACAACTTTGAACGGGCCCTCCCACATGGGGGAGAGCTTATGGAACCCCTCCCTAGAGAGGACCCGTCTGAGCACGAGGTCCCCTACCTCCAGAGTCCTGGGGCGGATGTTGCGGTAGTGGTATCGCCAACAAGTTGATACCTTGCTGCTGCAGCTGCGCTGCTCTCGACGATGTTCCTCTCCCAGCACGAGATCTGTCCCCCGCATGGCGTCCTCCTGCGCCTCGTCGAACGCCAGGACCCGTGCGGAGCGACGCCTGACCTCATGAGGGAGGACAGCTTCTGGTCCATAGACGAGGAAGAAGGGGGTCTCGCCAGTCGACTTGGCCGCAGTCATGCGGATGGACCACAGTACAGACTGGAGCTCGTCGTGCCAGCCCCTGCCGCAGGCCTCCAGCTTCTTCTTGAAGGTCCTCGTCTTGAGGCCCTTAAGGACCTCCGCGTTGGCTCGCTCAGCCTGGCCGTTGCTCCGAGGGTGCGCCACCGAGGCGTAGCATATCTGCGTTCCGAGGTTAGCACAGTATGTTTTGAAGAGATTACTGGTGAACTGCGAACCGTTGTCGGCGATGATGCAGTTAGGCACCCCAAACCGGCTCACGAGGCCCTTGATAAACTTGACTGCCGAGCCTGCTGGGATGGTGTAGACAGCTTCCACCTCAGTCCACTTGGTGAATTTGTCCATGGCGACGTAGAGGTAGCAATAGCCCCCTGGCGCCCGAGGGAACGGGCCTGTAATGTCCAGCCTTGCATCAGAATGGCCATGAGAGGGGTATAGTTTACAGACCTCCCGCCGGTGATGGATCTGCTTGGCATGAAATTGGCAGGCCTCACAAGCCTTTACCAGCTCAATCTGCGTCGGCTGAAAGGCCAGGCCAAGAGAACCCATCATGAACGCCTTTGCCAACGGGGTCGCATAGCGATGAGTGGTGCCACAGCCTCCGCCGTATGTCTTCCAGCAATTCCTTCCTTGCTCTTCCGGGAATGCAGCGTGGGACACGTCATTCGGCCGCCTCGGTAAAGCTCCCCATCCTCGAGCATAAGAGGCCGTGGCTTGCCGCACCACACGCTCCGCCTCCTCCTCCTTCTCCGGCAGGGTCCCACATATCAAGTAGCTCTTGAGCCGTGATCCAAAGCACCCTCCCGAGGTTCCAACTCCGGGAGCAAGCGTGCTCCTGGGGCCGGGCAAGTGCCGGGCTCCCGAGGTGTGGGTCGGGAGCTCCTCCTGAGGTTGCGCCGCGCTAGATAGTGACGGTGCCGCTGAGGGCCTGAAGAGTCGCTCCTCGAAGACGCCAGGCTCCTGAGGCAGCCGCCTGGATGCTCTCTTGGCAATGTCGTCCGCCTCTTGATTGGTGCCGCGTGGTACATGCTGCAGCACCAGTCCCCAGAACTGCTTCTCCATCCTGCGGACCTCCGCGAGGTAGGCTTCCATGTACTCGTCCTTCGGCTCGTATATCTTGGTGGAGAAGTTGACGAGGAGCTGTGAATCGCCCTTGATGATGAGGCGCTTTACCCCCAAAGCGATTGCGGCTCTCAGGCATTCATATTCTGCTATGTTGTTGGAGACCTTTTCCCCATGCTGGAAGCAGAGCTGCACGGCGTAGTAGAGCTTGTCCTGAGTAGGGGATACGAGCACTGCGCCGGCCCCCGCGCCATGTCAGGAGAATGCCCCGTCCAAGTACATGACCCAGTCGTCCGGTGCTTCGCTCCCCGGAGAAAGCGACCGGTCTTCGCTTGCTTCAAGGCCAGGTGCCTCCGTCCATTCTGCCACGAAATCTGCCAATGCGGCCTCCTTGATGACTCTGGTTGTGCTGAACTCTAGCTGAAATGCTTGCAGTTCGATGTTCCACTCGTCGACTCTTCCAACTGAGTTGGGGCTCCTGAGCACCCTCTCCAGAGGGTATGCTGAGACGACCTTGATGGGGTGACCCTGGAAGTAGTGTCGCAGCTTGCGTGAGGCTACCAATAGCGCGAGGAGGAGTTTTTGTGGCATGGGGTACCGCGCCCTTGCGTCCCGCAGCACCGTGCTGACGAAGTACACTAGGTGCTCGACGAGAGTAGGAATGTTGGCGAGGCCCGTGCCCTCCGGAGGGTCTGATGCCTCCTGAGGCGATGGAGGCCCCAGCGCCTGGCCGCCTGGTGCAGCCTCTTCATGCCGAGGCTGGTCTCCATCTGCCGGAGCCGTGACCTTCGTGAGGCCTTCTTGGTCTTGTGCTGCCCCGGCCGGGGCCGTGGCCGGGCGTGGTGCAACCTTGATCTGGCGCTCTTCCCGAACCGCCACTTAGGCTGCGCTGGCGGAGTAGGGCGTGGCGGCGAGGTAGAGCACCAGGGGCTCAAGTGGGCGTGGCGCGACCATCACAAGAGGGCTGGTAAGGTACCTCTTGAGTTCTTGGAATGCCTTGTCAGCCTCTTCAGTCCATTCAAAGGGTCCCTTCTTCTTCATCAGCTTGCAGAATGGCAGTGCTCGTTCTCCCAGCTTGGACATGAAACGTCCTAGCGCGGTCACGCGCCCGGTGAGTTTCTGCATTTCCCTGAGGGTCTTTGGCAGGCTCATGTCTTCGACTGACTTGACCTTTTCTGGGTTGGCCTCGATGCCCCTATGGGACACGACGAAACCCAGGAGCTTGCCCGAGGGGACTCCAAATACGCACTTCTCCGAGTTGAGACGCAGGTCCACTTTATCGAGGCTCGTGAAGGTTTCTTCCAAGTCCTGTATCAGGGTTTTCGCCTCCCGAGACTTCACCACAATGTCATCGACGTATGCCTCAGCATTCCTCCCAAGCTGTCGGGCCAAGGCGATGTGCATCAGCCGCTGAAAGGTCGCGCCTGCGTTGCGCAACCCAAATGGCATGCAGGTATAGCAGTACACTCCGCATGGGGTCAGGAAAGTCGTTTTTTTCACGTCTTCTACCGCCATCTTGATCTAGTGATAGCCTGAGAAGGCATCCAGGCAGCACAATAGGTCACACTCAGCGGTGGAATCGACGATCTGGTCAATGCGAGGAAGCGGAAATGGATCCTGTGGGCAGGCCTTGTTGAGGTTGGTGAAGTCGACGCACATATGCTCCTTTCCCCCTTTCTTTTGCACGACAACTGGGTTGGCCAGCCAATCCGGTAGCGGACCTCGCGAATAACCCCCGCTGCCTCCAGCTTATGGGTCTCTTGGACGATAAAATCTTGTTTCTCTATGGACTGTCGCCTGCTTTTCCGCTTTCACGGGCTACGTTGGGGCACACGTTGAGGTGATGCTCAATCACGCCCCTCGGGACCCCCACCAACTGATCAGGCCCACATGCGAACACCTTCTTGTTTGGGCGCAGGAACTTTACCAAGGCCTCCTCCTGCTCGGGTTTGAGGTTTGCACCTATGGTGAAGGTGGCGTCAGTGGACCCGTCCTCGCTGACTGGTGCCTGCTTGGTTTCCGCTTTGTTTTGAGTGAATAGCTGCTTCTTCTTGGATGGCGCAGCCCCCTTGGGCTCGGGAGCGTCAACGCCGGTGGGTCGTGCCGCTGCGGCCACTTTGAAAACATGCTTGAGCGCCTGCAGTGCCTCTCCGGTGTTTCCCGACACGGTAAGGACGCCGCTGCTCCCGGGCATCTTCATGAGGTTGTACGTCGGGTGAGTTGCTGACATGAACCGAGCCAAGGCCGGGTAGCCGAGGATGGCGTTGTAGGGGAGGCCGATGGGGGTGATGTCGAAGTCGATTAGCTCCGTGCGGAAGTTGTCGCGGGTGCCGAAGGTCACCGGGAGGCGAATTTGTCCCAATGAGGCGGTGGAGCCGGCTCCGACTCCGGAAAAAGGCCTGCTGGGCTGGAGCCGCTCTGGTGGCACATGGAGGAGGCTGAAGGCCTCCACAGAGAGCACGCTGAGGCCGGCCCCGCCGCCGATGAGGGTCCTGGTGATGGCCACTTAGCAGATGGTGGGGGTGCACAGCATCGGGAGCGCACCCGACCCAGCGGGGTTGGGGGGGTGATCGTGCGAGTTGAAGAGCAGGTCGGCCTCGGGCGCCACCCAGCTCGGCGGGGCTCCCTGGCGCTTGGAGGCGGCGGCGATCCGGCGGGTGAATGGCTTGATGTGGTGGCTCGAAGGCGGCGCCAGTGAGCCGCCCAGGAGAGCTGCGACGACCGGGGGCGCCGGCCTAGCGCGAGGGGCGGGGTAGAGGTCGTGCAGCTCCCCCCAACAGGTCTGCAGCATTGGCGGTAGGCGACCGGGAACGGCGGGGGCGTCCGCCGACGGGAGCCGTCTGGGCGACTCGAGCGGCTCGAGCAGCCCGGCGCTCGGCGCGAGCTCGGCGAGCGTCGGCCATGGACACGACGGAGAATCGGACGCGACCAGCGGAGGAAGGATTTTGGTGCACCCCTACCTGGCGCGCCAAATGTCGGATTTCGGGTTCCGGCAGACCCTAGAGGTTCGAACACTGGGGTGCACGCGGAGATCTTTCCCCTACCAGCTCATGCATGCATGGATTGCGAGGGATCTAAACTATGAACGATGAACAACGCAAGAGACACAAGGTTTATACTAGTTCGGGCCACCGTTGTGGTGTAATACCCTACTCTAGTTTGTGGTGTGGTGGATTGCCTCAGCGGCTGATGATGAACAATACAAAGGGAGAACAGCCTCGCGAGGGGCTGTTCTTGAGCTGGTGCGATGAACTGCTAGGGTGAGTTCAGTTGTCAGGACCCCGATTCCAAATCACATCGACCTAGCCGGTAACACCTCATATCACTTTGCGGCCTCACGCACGGTATTCCCACGGGTGTCGCCTTACCATGGCCCGGGACCGTTTGCGTCTTTTGGCTCATTTAATATGACAGTGTTGCTAGCATCCACATGACAAAGAACCCGGGCCGACATGGCTACTCGTGAACCCAAAGCGGCGCTAACCTATGGGGACAGGCATACATGAATCACATCGAGCATGTCGGTCATCAACGTATAAATTCGGGCTGTAGCACTGCTAACAGGACTCCGGTATCCCGGCTGTAGCAGGCTAGGCAGGACTCGAATAACACCGCGTGACATTTCCCGAAGGGATGTATATAGGAACGGCAGTGAAACACATGCCGCCAGTCAAGTGTCCAAGCAGTAGTGTGGGCTAGCAGGACTCCGGTGAACCGGGTCAGAAGCGGACTACTATCGCTCGTAAGCACGAGACTACATTTCCCCATATGAGAGGCTGCCAAGGATAAACAACTAGTTTGTCGGATCCCACACATACCAAGCATTTCAAACATACACACAATATGCTCAATATGTGTAGATACAACATGGCATCACAACATAACTCTACGACTCAAATATTTATTCATTAGGCTCCGAGGAGCGAGATATTACAAACATGGGTCTCATGACCCAACACTCAGAGCATACAAGTCAAAGCACAAGCGGAAGCTAAACATGTCTGAGTACAGACAGCTATAAATGAAAAAGGCCGAGAAGCCCGACTATCTACCAGATCTGCCGAGGGCACAAGATCGTAGTCGAGGTAACAAGCTAACCCTCGAAGTCCAAGCGGAACTACTAGCGAGACCGAAGTCTCTCTACAAAACATAAAATAAGCAAACGTGAGTACAAACGCATTTCAAAGAAGGCTTCGTAACTAGCTACATATGCATCATTATCAAAAGGGGTGGTGGAGTTCGACCGCAGCAAGCCAGCTTTGACTCGGTGGCTATCCCGAACTACGATTGCGTGTAACTCTTTTGAGGTGGCACACGAGTCCACATATTCACCATATCAATACACCACTATGGACCCGCTCCCGTCTCCCTACGAGAACGCCATCCATAGCACTCACGCTTATCTTGCGCATTTTATAGTATCCACTTTCACTTGTCTATGAACTGATATAGGCAACCCAGAAGTCCTTCTCCGTGGACACGGCTATTCGAATAGATCATATTAACCCTGCAGGGGGTACTTCTTCACACACGCTCACCACTTACCGCCGTTTACACGACATGTACTCGACAACCTTCAAGCCGGAAGCCCAACGTGGGTGTTGGCCACGGCCTACCTAAACACTCAAGTCCCTAGTCCAGTTTATCGCCTATTCGGGTTCCATCCGCAGGAGTCCGCCGAGGTTTCCCATACAGCCCCGAACGATGTGCAGGGTTCCCGAGACACCAAACGGGCGAATCGGTACACCAACACGGTGCCTACCGCAACACAACCCACCCCTATGGTCATGCTATGCGGCGCCCCAAAGATGCTACAAACACCGAAACTACTTGCAACTCCCGGACCGGGAACAAGGATGGTTAAGAAGCCGAGAGGGTCCATTGGTTTCGGGCCCAATGCGTGGTAGTAACTGTTTCATGGATCACAAACACATAACTCAGTTCCTGAGGACGGCTGCAATGAGACAACCCACCATGTACTCCTACATGGCCTCTCACCGCTACCTTTACCAAATCGTGTTCACACACTTAGCTCACACACACAGTAGGACATGTTCACACAACCATTCCAATCCATTCCCGATGAATCAGACCTGACTCAACTCTAAGCAGTAGCAGGCATGACAACAAGCATGAATGAGTAGGCACAACATGGCTCAAACAACTCCTACTCATGCTAGTGGGTTTCATCTAATTATCAGGAATGACAGTCATGCAAGAGGATAAAGAGGTTCACCTACCGCAGCAAATAACACATGAGTCGTTGTTGTCCTAATGCAATAAAATAGAGCAGGAGCGAGAGAGTGGGATTATATCGGAATGAACAAGGGGTTTTGCTTGCCCGGCACTTCAAGATAATATAGTTCTTCATCGGTGTCATCGAACAATCGCCTAACATCGCTTCATCGAGAGGGACAATTACCGCAAACAAGAGAGAACACAATCAATGCAATGCACATTCATATGAATGACATGTCATGTTAAGGTACTGAATTCACCTAATGCAAAATCTAGCCAAGTTAATTGAAGTGGAATTCAAACAAGAACAAATTCCAACTCCAAATGTTATTTCATAAATTGCCCTAATCATGATTCATCCTATTCAGTGAGGTTAACTTGTTTAATCATGCATGAAAGTGCCATAAACGGATTCTTCATATATTTCTGATCATTTTTCATATATAAATTATTTAATTTGGAGTTACAGATTAAAAGTTATGAATATTTGAAGTTTGGGGTATTTTCTGAAATTTCCTGAATTAAATTAAATCCAGAAATCAATTACCGTGTCAGCCTGACGTCAGTGTGACGTCAGTGGTCAACGGAACATGGTCCGGGTCAAACCTGACGGTGGGTCCCGTGTGTCAGCATAATTAGCTTAACTAAAAATTAATTAAAACTAATCCTAAATAGTTAATGTGGCTGGGCCCCACCGTCATTGACTCATGAGTCAACCAGGCCCACCCCGGTCAAAGTCAAAGTCGGCTGTCAGCATCTAGTCAGCGAGCCAGCCAAGCGGCGAGTGGTTTTAGCCACTCCGGCGACCAAATGGCCCCATGGAGGGCATCTAGGAGGAGCTGGGATGAGCCAAGCTCTTGGTGGAGTCAGTTGAGCTCGGGGTGGTGGAATCGGCGCCCGGCGACGACCTAGGCGGTCACGAGCTCGGGCGAGCTCGGGCTCGACGCTGCAGTGCACTAGAGGGGAAACGAAGGGCGTTATGGGCTCTCGGGAGGGCGGCGAACTTGGTAACGTGCTCGGGCGCAAGCTGGGGTGGCCCTGGCCAAGGCGGCGCCATGGCCGGCGGCGAGGAGCAATCGGCTAAGGTGGAAATTGGCTTTAGGGAGAGGAAAAGAGACAGGGTAGAGAGGGGATCGACGCAGCAGCTCACAGCGGATCGAATGAAGGGGTTGGCGAGCTCGGGGAGGCTTCTGCGACGGTGAATTGACGGCGGCGATCCTCGGTGGCCGAGGAGGGGAACGGCGGAGCTAGCGGCAACCAGGGGCGTCCGGTGCCTTTTGTCTGGGTGAGGAAGAAGAGAGGGGCGAGGCGGAGCTTCCTGGGGCGTCGGCGAGGCGGGGAGGTGGCTGTGGCCGCGGTGAACGGCGTCGGTGGCGACGAGCTCCGCTCGGTGGGAGAGGGAGGGAGCCAGAGGAGGGGACGAGACCGCGGGTGAGGGAGAGAGGGGTCAGGGGGGGTGCGTGGCGCTCGGGGGAGACGTCCAGAGCGTCGGGGGAGGGGAGCGGCAAGCAGGAGGTGGCGCGGCGAGCGTCGGGCACGCGCCCGCGTCCTCCTGGCGCGGTGGAGAAGACGACAGGAGGCGCCAGGTGGGCTGGGCCAGTGAGCTGGGCTGGCTACAGGTACGTGGGCTAGGTAGTCCTCTCTCTCTCTCTCTTATTTATTTTAGTTTTCTATTTTTCTGTAGCTTTGTGGAGTTATTAAAAATACTAGAACAGTTCCAAAAATCACCAAACTGTTCCTGGTCCATTGTTGGAATATTTCCAACATGAAACATTTTAGTTTGGGAATATTTGGGCATTTGAAATATTTTATATAATTTTAAATGCCCAAACTCAAATACCTATGGTTTAATTCAAGGACCTTAGGATGACCTAGAAAATTGTGCACCACTTTTGGCAAGTAGGCTCAACCAAAGCAAAAATGATGAGCATTTTAGAAGGGCATTTCAGGTTCATTGAAATAATTTTTAGTAAACCCTAGTTGGATTTAAAAGGGGTTCTGGGGGTTTCTGTCTTCCCCATTTCAAATTCAAATGATATTTAAACATGATGCACACACTAATGCATGGTCTAACTGGGATGTGACAACTCACCCCCACTAAACAAGAATCTCGCCCCGAGATTCAAGACGTGAGGTAAGAGGAAAAGGGAAGTCGCAAAACTATCACAAACTTCATGATCCATTTGCCCTTCTCGAAGATGTTGATTCATTCCATCATCTTGGTCTTGACGTCTTTGCTTTCGAGATCTTCACTCGACACGATAATGTAAAAGAGGGGAAACCCTATAGGATTTAATCTTCTTGAAGATCGAGCAATTCAAGATCAGTTCATGGAGTGACGTAAGGACAACTCTTGAGTTGAGACACCAAACACACAGTAGGAATGATGGTAAAGAAATGGATGACGAAGGTTCAAATTGGTAGGTAACCATTCCATGCTTAAGTAAAATGGTGCATGGTTTCAAAGTAACAAGTAGATGATTGCCATGATTCCATAGCGGTAGACCTTAGGAAAGGTGACTCGTAGAATTATTCCCTTAAGTGGCAAAAGGAATTACTTTTGATACAAAGATCATTGAAACTCTTCATACCAGCCTAAGACAATTCACAAAGATCGTTTGGTGGAGTGCAAAGGAAAGGCATACCCAGACTAGAATGGACGATGTGGACTACCTTGTTGAAAACAACGCAATGGATGATTTGCTTATCACCGGAAATGGAGGGGACCCATAGTAAGTCCACTTTTGAGGATGATCCTAGACATCAAGTACTGAGAAGGACATCCCATGGAAAAATTGGCACAATGGGGTGCAAGCTGGGAACAACATGCAAATGTTGGGAAGGTTCCAACCATCACATCTGCCTGAGATTCAGATCTGGTTGGTGTTAGGATATTCCAGACTCATCGAGTCTAGAAAGAAAAATGAAAGTTTGCAACACAAATCGACGAGAAGATGTTGCGAGATTCTCGGGAATGAACTACGATAGAAAGCTCCAAAACATGAGCTGGTTCTGGTAAACACATGTGAATACGTTGTCCCAGACAAGCATGACCACATGGTAGTCTTACAACAAAACACTACCGAGTTCAGGTGGGGAACCATCATCGCAGATAACAAAGTTCTTAATTAAGCCCGGGTTAGCTCTTAAAAAGAACTCCTTCTCCTGGAACAAATCAATCAAGGGCTTGGTGTGCTAGGAACACATGTAGGGCGGAGGTTGCAAGTCTCCCATGGAGGTTGCAAGTCTCCTGACTACGTAATACTTCGCACATATGCATGACTGACTTGGGATGATTCCAAGGGAACCAAAACAAACCTTTCTCAAATTCATGGCGGCAACTTGCATCAGATGCACGTGAATTAGAGGAAGTCACTGCTTTCATCCAACATGTGCTTCATGAACGAAACACGAAGAAATGCTTACACAAGTTTCCAATACTAGGTTGATGTTCAACATGAATCATGGGGGAGACAAAATGCTGCTGATGGGCTCAACAACAACTCATCGGAATTTCCATATCACTGGACTTCCACCATCATGTGAACACGGTGGTAGCATTGGTCAGACCAAAAAGATATAATGGTGTATGCTCGAGGAATCAACCACGAGTAAGACAACATCACGAATATCGTTGGTTCTGATTTGACTTGATGATAGCCCATGCTCAAATCAAAGGATTGATAAGACAATAGGTCCAGCAACTGATCAAAGGGACCAATCGATGAGGATATCATCTTTCTTCAACACACACTACACATGAATATCCCTTTGGAATGAAATAAATTAGGCAAACTTTTATCTTCCAACTCTCCAAGTTGTTGTCTAGCTTAACCAACTAGCTCAGGGATATCCAACACAGATTCTTGGAGAAATGATGGTTCACAGGAAACCAACTTGATCACGAGCTCAACATAACAATCAGGAAAACAACCCGGTAACACTTCCAAGAAGATATTTGGAAAGTCGCGAACCACCGATATGTTACTAAGCTCGAGAACAATCTTGCTTTTGAGGGCAAGACGATATGATCAAATGAGCAAGGGATTGATATAATCCTAACTCATCAATCGAAGTGTGCACCAGAAATAAGGACTAGGTAGCATGATCAATCTTAGGATGATGATTTAATAACCAGCACGCTAAGAATGAGGATATTGTCCATTAGCTGCCAAGCAACGAGTTGCTAGGAGTATCGATTTCACACATCACAATTCACTTGTCGGCATTCCGGTTGCATCAACACGGGACCGAGGAATGAACAATGATGGCGAGAAGTATCACTACGACAAGAATTCATAAGAGAAGGTGCAATTCTCATGATGTTCCTGACACAAAGATGGTAACACTCCAAGGTAGAGCAGAATCAAAGCTGAATTGGCATTTTAATCCATGAATACAACTACTTTGACCCAATCCTAGAAATGGATGAGGTATCGGAGTTTGTTTCTCCTAGTCATTCCGAGCAATGTAATGGCTTGACGGACCACAAGGATAATAGACATCGATAAACGAATGCACACATACTCTTGGTTATCAACTGATAGAAGATGGTCGGGATACAACTAAAGAGAGCAACTCAAAGGAACATATAATTTTTTCGAGTTGTGGGGCATGGATTAGTATATCGAGCAAAGCTCAACATTTCTCCCGGATAACCCATGCAGAAAGGTAGAATTGGCAGATTCACAATTATGAATGGAGAACTCCTCAAGAGCATTCTGATTGTGATCTTTTGGTTCAAAAGAACTTCTGCCATAAATAGTTCATGGCATTTGGAAGAAGGAAATACCACGGACCTCGAGGACTGTCGCAAGGTTACTAATATCCTAAAGGGACTAGCAAATACTAACAACATGAAGTAGGGTGAATCTCGGGTTCAAGAACCCAGGAATAGGATGCCTACAAACTAATAATATCACGGGATGCTTTCAAGAATAATGGCCAGAATCATCACACTGGGGATACAAAAGCATTGCTAAATTGCTAGATGACTTCCTAAACAACTAGGGTCATAATAATAGCTCCAACATCTATGCCCAGGCAACAATGTACCTCAACTTACCGATTAGTGTGCTTATTCTGACCAAAAAGGACATCGGGAACGGAAGAAAGGGATTTGCAAATGCATCAGACTATACAGACCTGGAATGACTCGGACAGCATAACGGCTGTAAATGCTCAAAATGATTTGAGACATCCTGCAAAATGGTGGCATAGCCACTTAACAACATCATATCGAGGTTCCGAGATCAACGACTAACATATAGAAATAGTAGGAACTGAACTGGGGATTAAAACCAACAATCTCAAGGGTCTATGGATTAGTAACACGTCATCCTGATAGATAGATGAGAAGCCTAATTCTTAAACCCCGTAGAAGAGAAGAGGATGACTCAGATCAGAAGGCCATGAGATATAAGGAGTAAAAAGAGCCTTACGTTCCCCCCCCCCACAATCAATTCCCTTACATACCTAAAGCAGTTCTAGACACAACTTCGACCAGTTTGGCTTGGTAATCCCACAGCAACAAAGCTCGATACCAACGCTGTCAGACCCCGATTCCAAATCACATCGACCTAGCCGGTAACACCTCATATCACTTTGCGGCCTCACGCACGGTATTCCCACCGGTGTCGCCTTACCATGGCCCGGGACCGCTTATGCCTTTTGGCTCATTTAATATGACAAAGTGTCGCTAGCATCCACATGACAAAGAACCCGGCCGACATGGCTAGTCGTGAACCCAAAGCGGCGCTAACCTATGGGGACAGGCATACATGAATCACATCGAGCATGTCGGTCATCAACGTATAAATTGGCTGTAGCACTGGCTAACAGGACTCCGGTATCCCGGCTGTAGCAGGCTAGGCAGGACTCCGAATAACACCGCGTGACATTTCCCGAAGGGACATACATAGGAACGGCGAAACACATGCCGCTACCAAGTGTCCAAGCGGTAGTCTTTGGGCTAGCGGGACTCCGGTGAACCGGGCTGAAGCGGACTACTATCGCTCGTAAGCACGAGACTACATTTCCCCATATGAGAGGCTGCCAAGGATAAACAACTAGTTTGTCGGATCCCACACATACCAAGCATTTCAAACATACACACAATATGCTCAATATGTGTAGATACAACATGGCATCGCAACATAAATCTACGACTCAAATATTTATTCATTAGGCTCCGAGGAGCGAGATATTACAAACATGGGTCTCATGACCCAACACTCAGAGCATACAAGTCAAAGCACAAGCGGAAGCTAAACATGTCTGAGTACAGACAACTATAAATGAAAAAGGCTGAGAAGCCCGACTATCTACCAGATCCTGCCGAGGGCACAAGATCGTAGCTGAGGTAACAAGCTAACCCTCGAAGTCCAAGCGGAACTACTAGCGAGACCGAAGTCTCTCTGCAAAACATAAAATAAGCAAACGTGAGTACAAAACGCATTTCGGCAAGGCTTACATCGTAACTAGCTACATATGCATCATTATCAAAAGGGGTGGTGGAGTTCGACTGCAGCAAGCCAGCTTTGACTCGATGGCTATCCTGAACTACGACTGCAAGTAACTCTTTTGAGGTGGCGCACACGAGTCCACATATTCACCATATCAATACACCACTATGGACCCGCTCCCGTCTCCCTACGAGAATGCCATCCATAGCACTCACGCTTATCTTGCGCATTTTAGAGTATCCACTTTCACTTGTCTATGAACTGATATAGGCAACCCAGAAGTCCTTCTCCGTGGACACGGCTATTCGAATAGATCATATTAACCCTGCAGGGGTGTACTTCTTCACACACGCTCTCACCACTTACCGCCGTTTACACGACATGTACTCGGCAACCTTCAAGCGGAAACCCAACGTGGGTGTCGGCCACGGCCTACCTAAACACTCAAGTCCCTAGTCCAGGTTATCGCCTATTCGGGTTCCATCCGCAGGGAGTCCGGCCGAGGTTTCCCATACAGCCCCGAACGATGTGTGCAGGGTTCCCGAGACACCAAACGGGCGAATTGGTACACCGGGCTACGGTGCCTACTGCAACACAACCCACCCCTATGGTCAGCGTTGCGTGCGGCCCCTAGCATGCTACAAACACCAGAAACTACTTGCAACTCCCGGACTGGGAACAAGGGTGGTTAAGAAGCCGAGAGGGTTCATTGGTTTCGGGCCCAATGCGTGGTAGTAACTGTTTCATGGATCACAAACACAGAACTCAGTTCCTGAGGACGGCTGCAATGAGACAACCCACCATGTACTCCTACATGGCCTCTCACCGCTACCTTTACCAAATCGTGTTCACACACTTAGCTCACACACACGGTAGGACATGTTCACACAACCATTCCAATCCATTCCCGATGAATCAGACCTGACTCAACTCTAAGCAAAGTGCAGGCATGACAACAAGCATGAATGAGTAGGCACAACATGGCTCAAACAACTCCTACTCATGCTAGTGGGTTTCATCTAATTACTGTGGAATGACAGGTCATGCAGAGGATAAAGAGGTTCACCTACCGCAGCAAGTAACACATGAGTCGTTGTTGTCCTAATGCAATAAAATAGAGCAGGAGCGAGAGAGTGGGATTATATCGGAATGAACAAGGGGGTTTTGCTTGCACAGCACTTCAAGATAATATAGTTCTTCATCGGTGTCATCGAACAATCGTCGGAACGTCGTCTACTGAGAGGGGACAATTACCGGCAAACAAGAGAGAACACAATCAATGCAATGCACATTCATATGAATGACATGTCATGTTAAGGTACTGAATTCACCTAATGCAAAATCTAGCCAAGTTAATTGAAGTGGAATTCAAACAAGAACAAATTCCAACTCCAAATGTTATTTCATAAATTGCTCTAATCATGATTCATCCTATTCAGTGATGTTAACTTGTTTAATCATGCATGAAAGCGCCATAAACGGATTCTTCATATTTTTCTGATCATTTTTCATATATAAATTATTTAATTTGGAGTTACAGATTAAAAGTTATGAATATTTGAAGTTTGGGGTATTTTCTGAAATTTCCTGAATTAAATTAAATCCAGAAATCAATTACTGCGTCAGCCTGACGTCGGTGTGACGTCAGTGGTCAACGGAACATGGTCCGGGTCAAACCTGACGGTGGGTCCCGTGTGTCAGCATAATTAGCTTAACTAAAAATTAATTAAAACTAATCCTAAATAGTTAACAGGGCTGGGCCCCACCTGTCATTGACTCCGCAGAGTCAACCAGGGCCCACCGGTCAAAGTCAAAGTCGGCTGTCGGCGTCTAACCGCCGAAGCGACGCTGGCGGCGAGAGTGGTTTTTGGCCACTCCGGCGACCAAATGGGTTCATGGAGGGCATCTAGGAGGAGCCGGGATGAGCCAAGCTGTTGGTGGAGTCGGTTGAGCTCGGGGTGGTCGGAATCGGCGCCGGCGACGACCTAGGCGGCCGCCGGAGCTCGGGCGAGCTCGGGCTCGACGCTGCGGTGCACTAGAGGGGAAACAAAAGGGCGCTGCGGGCTCCTGGGAGGGCGGCGAACTTGGTAACGTGCTCGGGAGCAAGCTGGGGTGGCCCTGGCCACGGCGGCGCCATGGCCGGCGGTGAGGAGCAATCGGCTCCGGTGGAAATTGGCGTTAGGGAGAGGAAAAGAGCCAGGGGAGAGAGGGGATCGACGCAGCAGCTCACAGCGGATCGAATGAAGGGGTTGGCGAGCTCGGGGAGGCTTCTGCGACGGTGAATTGACGGCGGCGATCCTCGGTGGCCGAGGAGGGGAACGGCGGAGCTAGCGACAACCAGGGGCGTCCGGTGCCTTTTGTCTGGGTGAGGAAGAAGAGAGGGGCGAGGCGGAGCTTCTCAAGGGCGTCGAGGCGGGGAGGTGGCTGTGGCATGTGAATGGCGTCGGTGGCGGCAGGCTCCGCTCGGTGGGAGAGGGAGGGAGCCAGAGGAGGGACGAGACCGCGGTGAGGGAGAGAGGGGTCGGGGTGCGTGGCGCTCGGGGAGACGCCCAGAGGCGTCGGGGAGGAGCGGCAAGCAGGAGGTGGCGCGCGGCGTCGAACGCGCCCGCGTCCTCCTGGCGCGGTGGAGAAGACGACAGGAGGCGCCAGGTGGGCTGGGCCAGCGAGCTGGGCCGGCTACAGGTAGGTGGGCTAGGTAGTCCTCTCTCTCTCTCTCTCTCTTATTTATTTTAGTTTTCTATTTTTCTGTAGCTTTGTGGAGTTATTAAAAATACTAGAACAGTTCCAAAAATCACCAAACTGTTCCTGGTCCATTGTTGGAATATTTCCAACATGAAACATTTTGGTTTGGGAATATTTGGGCATTTGAAATATTTTATATAATTTTAAATGCCCAAACTCAAATACCTATGGTTTAATTCAAGGACCTTAGGATGACCTAGAAAATTTTGCACCACTTTTGGCAGAGGCTATGAACCAAAGCAAAAATGATGAGCATTTTAGAAGGGCATTTCAGGTTCATTGAAATAATTTTTAGTAAACCCTAGTTGGATTTAAAAGGGGTTCTGGGGGTTTCTGTCTTCCCCATTTCAAATTCAAATGAAATTTAAACATGATGCACACACTAATGCATGGTCTAACTGGGATGTGACATCAGTCGCCTCTCTCTCTTTCTGTGTGTGATCTCCATGCCCCCTCTACCTTGGTGGTGGCTAGTCCTATTTATAGAGGGAGGCCTTGGGTCTCTTCCCAAATAATGAGCGGGAAGGGCACCAACAATTGGCCATTTTGAAGGGGAACATCTAGTACACTTATCCTGACTAAAGTTGGTCTTCGGCTGCCAAAGGCTTTGGCGGTGACGCCGTCCTGGGCTCCATGATGACCTCCATCCTGCCGTTCTGCTGGTCTTGGTCTTGTTGCACCGAAGCGGTAACCTTTGCCTGATGCTTTGGCCTGTGCTTGCCTCCCTTGCACCAAAGGGGAAATGAGGACACTGCACGGGCTGGCGCCCGCCTGGCCTTGATCGTCATGGCTTGCATCGCGGGGCACCCTCGGGAGGTACCCTGCCTTGATCTCTCCACCTCCTCGCGAGCCTGCCTGACGAGGCTATTCCTGAGGGTGGTTCCTGTCGTCCGCCCCTTGAGGCTTGGCCCCTCGCGAGGGTCTCGAGCTTGAGCTGATGAAGTTGGGCCGCGCTGGGCCCCCACTTGAGCCACGCCGCAGGCAGGCAAGTCTGGGGACCCCCGTTCCAGAACACCGACAGTACTAGCTGTCCCCCTTCAAATTGGACATTGTGGGATCCCTTCGGGCCTAATATTTGGGAAGAGGACCCGGGCCTCTATAAATAGGACTAGCCACCACCGTAGGAGGCAACTGAACTTGGATAGAACCCGTTCCATCCTCACACGCACAAGCTCGCCGAGCTGAAGAACACCTCTCCTCAGGAGGTGGTTCTTCCCTTGTACTTGTTCATCCTCAGCCTACAAGGCAATCCACCACACCACAATGGAGTAGGGTATTACACCTCATCGATGGCCCGAACCAGTATAAACTCTAGTGTCCCTTGTTCCTCGGGTTCGGCGAGCTAAGCCTTGAGATCGTGGCGAGAGCGTGAGCTAGGGGGGGAGAGATCTTCGTGTGCACCCCAGAGTTCGAACCTCAAGGGTTTTGCCGGAACCCGTAATCTGACATTTGGCGCGCCAGATAGGGGTGCGCTGTAGCTTTTCTTCCGTCGATCCTTGCTCCGATGCTCCACCACATCCATGGCGGACGCACGCTGAGCCCGCGCCGAGCGCCAAACTGCCCTCGCCATCCGTGTCGCTCAGACAGCTACTGTCGGTAGGCCTCCTCGTCGTTCTCCATCACCCGCCGACGACGCCGCCACCGGCCCGGTGGGAAATGAGCAGTACGCATCATTGCTGCACCGCTCTATGCGGTGGGACAGCCGCACTTCCGCCACGTCGCTGACTCCGGCCAGCTCATCGTCCCACGCTTGTCGCGCGCCCACGGACGCGCAGGCCGTGCTGCTCATGGCACGCGAGCTCCCGCGCTACCGCCCGGTCAACGAACTCTACGAGGACTGGCTGGACTGCATCGCCCGAGCTCGTCAGTGCCGCTGGGGGCTCCCCCGCACCATCTCTCTCGCTGCCTCGCCCTCCCCCAACTGCGGGCGACGTAGCTCATGATGCGCCTCCGACACCTCCGCACCAAGACGGCATCCTGGCGCCAAGACACGCGGCCCCTCGGCACGACCTGCCGCGCCGGGTGTCGGCGCGCGAAGAAGGAAGCTGCCAAGAAGTTCCTTGACCGTGAGAAGACGCTCCCGCGCTCCCGGCGCCAACACGTCAAGACCGCCTGCCGCCTGCGGCGGCGGCGCGTGGGCATCAAGCCGCGCCGCGGCGGGGCCCGGTGGCCACAGCAGGATGTCGTGCCTTCACTCCAGAGTTGCGTAGCATCGTTTGGCCATGCAAGTTCAAGCCAGACCTGCCTCCGCGCTATGATGGCACCCCCGACCCTGCGGAGTTCTTGCAGCTCTACGAGCTGAGCATCGAGGCGGCCAACGGCGACGAGAAAGTCATGGCGAACTGGTTTCCCATGGCTCTCAAAGATGGTGCTCGCTCGTGGCAACTGAATTTGCCCTCGGGGGCAATCTCCTCCTGGGGTGAGGTGCGCGACCGCTTCGTTGCCAACTTCCAGGGCACTCGCGACCGCCCGCCGGCTGCGGGTGACCTGCGCCGCATCAAGCAGCAACCAGGAGAGACCTTGCAAAAGTACATCCAGTGCTTCAACAACATTCGCCTCAAGATTCCCAAGGTGACGGACGAGGCCATCATCTCAGTGTTCTCTAACGGCGTCCGCAATGTCAATATGAAGGAGGAGCTCTCCATCCACAAGGAGCTATGCACGGCTCTGGAGATGTTCAACATGGCAACCAAGTGTGCAAGAGCTGAGGAGGGGCGCCTCTCCCTCCTCGAGCTCCCTGCTGCCGACCCAGAAGAGAAGAAAGCCAAGGCCAAGGACGTGAAGAGCAAGGGAGTGGCCGTGCTCGCGACAGAGCCGGACACAAAGCACGGACGGGACCAACCCGAGTATTCCAAGAGCAGCCGTCCGTTCTGCGCCTTCACAACATACACAGCCACAACACCAATGACTGCCAAGAGCTCAGGGCCATTCAAGATGGACGCTTCGGTCGACGCCCCGAGCGCAACGACCGGGGCTACGGCTGAGGAGGAGGACGAAGTGGAGGACGATGGGACGACCGCGGCCCCCGTTAGGAGTGGAGCGACCAGCCTCGTGAGGACCACTGGCAGGAACAGCCTCGCAAGGGCACCTGGAGGGACCAGCCTCGTGAAGACCGTCCTCAGGGCAATCCTGGCCTCCCTCCTTTGCCGCCACCACCCAGAAGGAACGACGACCACCATTAGGACGAGGGGGGCTGGGGGCTTCCAGTAGCCCTGCGCTATCGGCTGCATCTTGGGCGGTGCTCAGGCCCTAGCCTCCTAGCGCATCTTTAAGCAGTTTGCTCATGAGGTGAACGCGGCCCTTCCCAGGCTCGAGGCTACGCGCCCGCTCAGGTGGTGCAAGTGCTCCATCACCTTCAGCTCGTCGGGCCAGCTCAAATGCGCGGCTACTGCAAGCGCCCTCCCGATGCTTTGTTCACCCGTCATTAGCAACGTCCAAGTCACCAAGACCCTCATCAACAGCGGCACAGAGCTCAATGTCCTGTCTGTCGAGACGTTCGATAGCCTCCAAGTGCCATACGATCAGCTGCAGCCTACCAAGCCCTTCTCAGGAGTGACCGACGGCTCCACCACCCCGATAGGGCAGGTCCACCTCCCTGTCACCTTCGGCCAGCGTAACAACTACCGCACCGAGCTCATTGACTTTGACGTCGCCCACATCCGACTGCCATACAACGCCATCCTTGGGTATCCAGCATTGGCCAAGTTCATGGTAGTGACCCACCACGGCTACAACGTCCTCAAGATGCTAGGAAGCGGCGGAGTCATCAAGGTCCCCTGCGAAGAAAGAGATGCGGTGTTCTCCATTGAGCGCGCCTTCCAAGCCGCTGTGATCGAAGACCCCGACAAAACAGGCACCCCGTACCCCCTGAGGCCATCCCCAAGAAGAAGAAGCAGCTACTCCACCCATGGCCTTAGGAGAGCGGCGTCTCCAGCGGCATCACCTCAAGGCCTGCGCCCACAGCTGGGGCGCCTCCCTCCCTCACATAGTAAGGCGCGCCCTGCGCCCTCCTCGGGCAAGGCTCGGGGGCTCTCTTCTAGAGGGCCTCAGACCTAGCCAACATCACGAGGGAGGCAAGGGCACCATGTGGAGGCGTGCTTCGCCGCACGTTTCCCTCAGGAAGGCATTGGGCGAGGAGCGCCCGGTGCTGAGGAGTTCATCATCAAGGCAACCTAGGAGCTTCAAGAGGCAAGGACCATACGCGGCGACTGCCGCCCACCACCCGGCGTAGCTCCCCATTGCTACCTCTTGAGCACTACATTGGATTTCCTTGAAGGGGAAAGGATGATGCAGCAAAGTAGCGTAAGTATTTCCGTCAGTTTTTGAGAACCAAGGTATCAATCCATTAGGAGGCTACGTGCGAGTCCATCGTACCTACACAAAACAAATAACTCCTCGCAACCAACGCGGTAAGGGGTTGTCAACCCCTTCACGGGCACTTACGAGAGTGAGATCTAATAGATATGATAGATAATATTTTTGATATTTTTGGTATAAAGATGCAAAGTAAAATAAAAGAAAATTAAAAAAGTAAAGGCAATAAATAAAGTGATGGAAGATTAATAAGATGGAGATAGACCCGGGGGCCATAGATTTCACTAGTGGCTTCTCTCAAGAGGATAAGTATTTTACGGTGGGTGAAAGAATTACTGTTGAGCAATTGACAGAATTGAGCATAGTTATGAGAATATCTAGGTATGATCATGCATATAGGCATCACGTCCGAGACAAGTAGACCGACTCCTGCCTGCATCTACTACTATTACTCCACTCATCGACCGCTATCTAGCATGCATCTACAGTATTAAGTTCAAGAAAACAGAGTAACGCCTTAAGCAAGATGACATGATGTAGAGGGATAAATTCATGCAATATGATAAAAACCCCATCTTGTTATCCTCGATAGCAACAATACTCTACACGTGCCTTGCTGCCCCTACTATCACTGGGAAAGGACATCGCAAGATTGAACCCAAAGCTAAGCACTTCTCCCATTGCAAGAAAAACCAATCTAGTAGGCCAAACCAAACTGATAATTCGAAGAGACTTGCAAAGATAACCAATCATACATAAAAGAATTCAGAGAAGACTCAAATAATGTTCATAGATAATCTTGATCATAAACCCATAATTCATCGGTCTCAACAAACACACCGCAAAAACAAGATTACATCGAATAGATCTCCACAAGAGAGGGGGAGAACATTGTATTGAGATCCAAAAAGAGAGAAGAAGCCATCTAGCTACTAACTATGGACCTGAAGGTCTGAGGTAAACTACTCACACTTCATCGGAGGGGCTATGGTGATGATGTAGAAGCCCTCCATGGTGGATTCCCCTTCCGGTGGAGCTCCAGAACAGGCCCCAAGATGGGATCTCGTGGGTACAGAAAGTTGCGGCGGTGGAATTAGGTTTTTAGCTCCGTATCTGATCTTTTGGGGTACGTACGTATATATAGGAGGAATAAGTACGTCGGTGGAGCATCATGGGGCCCACGAGGGTGGAAGGCGCGCCCTCGGGGGTTGGCGCGCCCCCTACCTCATGCCCTCCTCGAAGCTTCCTTGCTTAGGGTCCAAGTCTCCTGGATCATGTTCGGTGAGAAAATCACGTTCCCAAAGGTTTCATTCCGTTTGGACTCCGTTTGATATTCCGTTTCTTCGAAACACTGAAATAGGCAAAAAACAGCAATTACAATTTGGGCCTCCGGTTAATAGATTAGTACTAAAAGTAATATAAAAGTGGAAAATAAACCCCAATATTGTCCAAAACAGTAGATAATATAGCATGGAGCAACCAAAAATTATAGATACGTTGGAGACGTATCAGGCATCCCCAAGCTTAATTCCTGCTCGTCCTCGAGTAGGTAAATGATAAAAAACAGAATTTTTGATGCGGATTTGTACTTGGCATAATTTCAATGTAATTCTTCTTAATTGTGGTATGAATATTCAGATCCGAAAGATTCAAGATAAAAGTTCATATTGACATAAAAATAATAATACTTCAAGCATACTAACTAAGCAATTATGTCTTCTCAAAATAACATGGCCAAAGAAAGTTTATCCCTACAAAATCATATAGTTTAGTCATGCTCCATTTTCGTCACACAAGAATGCTCTCATCATGCTCAACCCCGATGACAAGCCAAGCAATTGTTTCATACTTTAGTAATCTCAAACTTTATAAACTTTCACGCAATACATGAGCGTGGGCCATGGATATAGCACTATGGGTGGAATAGAATATGATGATGGGGGTTATGTGGAGAAGACAAAAAAGGACAAAAGTCTCACATCAACGAGGCTAATAAATGGGCTATGGAGATGCCCATCGATTGATGTTAATGCAAGAAGTAGGGATTGCCATGCAACGGATGCACTAGAGCTATAAATGAATGAAAGCTCAACAAAAGAAACTAAGTGAGTGTGCATCCAACTTGCTTGCTCACGAAGACCTAGGGCACTTGAGGAGGCCCATTGTTGGAATATACAAGCCAAGTTCTATAATGAAAAATTCCCACTAGTATATAAAAGTGACAAAACAAGAGACTCTCTATCATGAAGATTATGGTGCTACTTTGAAGCACAAGTGTGGAAAAAAAGGATAGTAGCATTGCCCCTTTTTTGGGCTTTTTTTTCCTTTGGCCTTTCTATTTTTTCGGACAATGCTCTATTAAATGATGATCATCACACTTCTATTTAATTACAACTCAATGATTACAACTCGATACTAGAACAAGGAATGACTCTATATGAGTGCCTCCGGCGGTGTACCGGGATATGCAATGAATCAAGAGTGACATGTATGAAAGAATTATGAACGGTGGCTTTCCCACAAATACTATGCCAACTACATGATCATGCTAAGCAATATGACAATGATGAATGTGTCATGATGAACGGAATGGTGGAAAGTTGCATGGAAATATATCTTGGAATGGCTATGGAAATGCCATAATAGGTAGGTATGGTGGCTGTTTTGAGGAAGATATAAGGAGGTTTATGTGTGAAAGAGCGAATCATATCACGGGGTTTGGATGCACCGTGAAGTTTGCACCAACTCTCAATGTGAGAAAGGGCAATGCACGGTAGCGAAGAGGCTAGCAATGATGGAAGGGTGAGAGTGCGTATAATCCATGGACTCAACATTAGTCATAAAGAACTCACATACTTATTGCAAAAATCTACAAGCTATCAAAAACCAAGCACTACGCGCATGCTCCTAGGGGGATAGATTGGTAGTAAAAGACCATCGCTCGTCCTCGACCGCCACTCATAAGGAGGACAATCAAAGAACACCTCATGTTTCAAATTTGTTACATAACGTTTACCATATGTGCATGCTACGGGACTTGCAGCCTTCAACACAAGCATTTCTCAAATTCACAACTACTCAACTAGCACGACTTCGATATTATAACCTCCATATCTCAAAACAATCATCAAGCATCAAACTTTTCTTAGTATTCAACGCACTCAAAAGAAAGTTCTACAAATCTTGAACACCAAGCATATTAAGATTATTAAGCAAATTACCATGCTATTTAAGACTCTCAAAATAATCTAAGTGAAGCATGAGAGATCAATAGTTTCTTCAAAACAAATCCACCACCGTGCTCTAAAAGATATAAGTGAAGCACTAGAGCAAAACTATATAGCTCAAAAGATATAAGTGAAGCACAAAGAGTATTCTAAGAGTAAAAAAAAGGCCAGCGAGGCAGGCCCCTCCGAGGCCAAAAACAGCAACAACAAGCTTCGACGCAGCAGACACAAACGCCGAATCCATGGCGACAACACTGATGACACCACTGTAAATGCCGGATTCAGCGGATCCAAGTCCGATCAGCGAAAAAAGTCGTGTCAAAGATAGAATCAGGGACCATATAGCATGGACCGCATACTCGATCGTCTGTGCCAAATCCATGGCACCCCACACAAACCAGCCAATCATACCAACATAGATTGCTGGGTTTTTAAACAAGCTAGCAAGTTAAACACCGAGAATAAGGAAAAGGGATCCCAGAGCGAGGACGATGACGAAGAGCCCCTGTAGGCAACTACAGGGGGACAGAAGATGTTCCCCCCAGGACAAAATGGTGAACATGATATATGATACACACATCCGCAAGAGGGAGCGCAAGCATGCACTCAGGGACATCTACGCGATAGAGCCAGTCGCCCCAAAATTCAATCCATGGTCATCGTTCCCGGTCACTTTTGACCGTCGGGATCATCCGACCAGTATCCGTCATGGCAGATCAGCCGCACTAGTCCTAGACCCAATCATTGATGGATTCCACCTGACGCGAGTCCTCATGGATGGTGGCAGCAGCCTCAATCTGCTCTATCAGGACACGGTACGCAAAATGAGCATTAACCCATCATGGATCAAATCCACAAGGACTACCTTTAAGGGAGTCATACTAGGTGTAGAGGCCCGCTGTATAGGCTCAATCGCACTACAGGTTGTTTTCGGATCTCCGGACAACTTCCGAAGCAAGGAGTTAATCTTCGATATCATCCCCTTTCGCAGTGGCTACCATGCACTGCTCAGACAAACCGCATTCGCTCGATTCAATGCGGTACCTCACTACGCTTATCTCAAGCTCAAGATGCCAGGACCATGTGGCGTCATAACAATCAGTGGAAATATGGAACGTTCCCTCTGTACCGAGGAGCATACCACGGCCTTAGCAGTAGAAATACAGCGCGACCTTTTCCAGCAAAACCTTAGTTCGGTGGCCAAGCCCCCGGACACCATTAAAAGAGTTCGGACTATTCTGCAGCAAGATAGCCCGACTCGTCAAGAGCTTAATTAGCAATTTGGCCTCCGTCCCAGTCCCGATCAAATAGCAGCACTCGTATCGCGCGTACATAATTACGCACTCAAAATCCCATGGACACTGACGGAGGCATGGCTAGCTTTGTGATACACAGTGCGGCTCGACCGACCCTGGATCCGTACACCTTCACTTTTCCTTTCGGGTTTTTCTCTTCTCGAGGTTTTTTCTGACAACCCGATCATCGAACACACCAAGGAGGCAAGGAGCTTTGACATACAAGGGAATCCCCAGGTGGTCTCTGCTAACGATTGATATACCTGTTTTACATACCTGCACACAGCTCGCTCTTGGTCATGGCATGTTAAATAGCCTTACTTGCTTATCGCATTACTTGTACAAATACGCCTCGCCGTATTAATCACATTACAATGGTAAATAAATGGTAGCGTCAGCTTATTACTTGATTTTCCCTTTTTTCCTTACCTTTGTATTCATTAATGATTGCAACCGTACACCCTGGTATGTTTTACTTCACCAGGGGCTTTCGCGCTCCGCAGTACGACAATAAAGTCCGAACACCTTTTTCAGTACAGTTCGGCACCCCGAACTTATAGCATTATATGCATCGGCTCCGAATCATGTCTTTGGTCAATAGTTGGGTTGCCCAGCTCGCTTGCTACCCTACGTTCCTCTATATCGGCTAGGGTAGTAAAGGGAGAACTACTGCGATTGTGCCCCGGTTCTTCCGGATGAGCACCTCAGTAGAGACAGCCGAAAACTGACTATCATGATGCAGCGAGAGCTGGTCAGCTGTTCGAGAGGTTTCAAATCCTTAGAGATTTTTCCCGCTTTATGCGAAGAATCGGTTTTTTATCCGATCAGGTGCTTATAACGCCCCAAGTTCGGCCTTCCGAATACCAGGGGCTGCGCCAAATTTCTCATTGTCAAACTCCTATGGCTAAGTGAGGGCGATAAAGGCCATATAGTCTAATTGCCTTGTTCGTTGTGCTAAACACCTCCTCTTAAGGACCAGAATGTGGAGTAAAGAGTGTTTAGATTTATCCCGGACACCCCCGTACTATCTACATGGTGGCAGAAGCCGACGACTGGCCAACCCTCAGATTTCATAAACGGCCGCACAGGAGGTAAAATTAAAAATTAACAAGCACTATATTACATAACATCATTGTTTCATATTACAGGACAAGGTAATACGAATGTTTTCACGGGAATATAACATCCTTCGCACATTGCTCCGCCATAAGGCGGGATCCCTCCAGGAGACCATCAAAATATAACTCGGGTCGGCGGTGCTGCTTGCCCTCAGGCAGCCCCTCGGTCATTAGCTTCTTGGCATCCATCTTCACCCAGTGCGTCTTGACGCGGGCAAAGGCCATCCGTGCACCTTCGATACAGACCGACTGCTTTATGACCTCGAGTCGTGGGAAGGCACTAACAAGCCGATTCACAAGTCCGAAATAGCTGCTGGGTATCGGCACGACAGGCCATAGTCGGACTATCAGGTCCTTCATGGGTAGCTCGGCCGCCTTGTACAGCTTGACCCGGCTTTCATTTGGTCATTTGAAGACCGGATGTTACGGTCCAAGATATTGAGACCAGAACAACTTCTCCATAGAACTCCCTTCTTCGGCTCGATAGAACTCGGCAGCATCTGATACGCTGCGTGGCAAATCCGTAAAAGCCCCTGGAGACACTACAAAAAAAAAGACACATCCGTGACATTTTGTGCCGAACGAAAAACATTTCTGTCATACATATGACACTTCTATGACGATAATTGTGACAAAACCCGGTATCATGATAGATGTGGTGGGATCCTACTTCTATGACAAAAAATCATGACAGAAAATGGGCTTGTCGTCCTGGGCGGGCCGGAGACGCAGCTGCATGACATTCTTTGGGCCGTCCATGACGGAAAAAACCGTGGTAGAAGCGAGGGCGAGGAAAATTTCGACGAGTTCCCGGTTACGGTAGGAGGTCGGGGGCCGAGCGATGCACGCTTTCTCGTGACACGACGCTGCTGTGCGAAAGCGTAGGCGTTGGCTCTAATCAACCTGAGTGAGGCGTTGGGCTCTAATCGAACCCGGCGATTGCTGCAGGCTACACGTTATCGAACCCGAGCGATCGATCGATGGTCGTTAATCGAACCCGATCGAGCGATTCTTCGCCATCGCTGCTAACCAAGCCGATCGATGCTGCCTCTGGGATGGACAGTGAGTGTTGCGGGGGTTGGATGAGCGATGGCGGTGGCGTTGCCTCTGGATGAAACAGGACCCGTGGTGTGGTGGAGGGCTGGATGAGCGATGAGACGGTGGAGGGGTGCCCGTGGAGGGTGGATGATGAACAGGACCCCGTGGTGTGGAGGGCTGGATGATCGATGACGGTGGAGGGTGCCCGTGGAGGGGTGGTTGAACAGGACCCCGTGGTGTGGAGGCTGGATGAGCAGTGAGCGGTGGAGGGTGGTTGAACAAGAGGCGGTGGAGTAAGCGCGGTGGAGGCCGGATGAACAGGAGCCCGTGGAGGCTGGAGGAGGTCGACGGTGGAGATGAACAGTATCCCGTGGAGTCCCGTTTCACGGTACGCCACACCCCTCCCGATGAACAGGACCCTCGTTTCGACCGTAGCGCTCCAACACAAGTCTGTTTTGCGGTACGCCATACCCCTCCCGATCAACAGGACCCCCGTTTCGACCGTATGAGGTCCGTTTCCTCCATTTTGCGGTATGCCAGACCCCTCCCGATGAACAGGATCCCGTTTCGAACGTGGCTGGTCGAACACAAGGCCGTTTCCTCCGTTGTGCGGTACGCCAGGCCTCGTTTCCATCGCCTGGTCCGTCCAAGCCCTCCCGATGAACATGACCACGCATTCCGTTCAGACCCAGCCGGTTGGCTCCCACGCGTTTCGTTGCCTCCTGATGAACACGTCACATTCCGTTCAATAGGACCGTAGCGCTCCAACACAAGTCTGTTTCGTCCATTTTGCGGTACGCCACACCCCTCCCGATCAACAGGACCCCCGTTTCGACCGTAGGAGGTCCGTTTCCTCCGTTTTGCGGTACGCCACACCCCTCCCGATCAACAGGACCCCGTTCCGAACGTAGGAGGTCTGTTTCCTCCGTTTTGCAGTATGCCAGGCCTCGTTTCCATCGCCTGTTCCGTCCAAGCCCTCCCAATGAACACGACCACGCATTCCGTTCTGACCCAGCAGGTTGGCTCCCACGCGTTCCGTTGCCTCCCGATGAACACGACGCATTCCGTTGCCTCCCCATGAACACGACGCATTCCGTTGCCTCCCCATGAACACGGCAGCGGCGTTGTTTCTCCGTTCGACCCAGCCATGTACACGAGCCCTGGCCGTCACGTGTCTGCGAGTAGGCGTTCGAGACCCGCCCGTATGTACACATACGTGGCGTATTTTCTTTCTTGCACCACGGCGGCTGTGCGTGCGTGTACATGCTACGTGCGGCGCCTCTACTATGACACGTGCGGCGCCTCTACTACGACACGTGCGGCGCCTCTACATCCACCGGTATATATATGTACGCATACGTTCGCAACCAGAATGACAACGCTACGTGCGCTTCACCAGGTGGGTCCCGGTATCGAGCACTTCCTTGCTGCGAAGATGTAGCCGGTGGGTTCCGGCGATCGGGGCGAATCATTTTTTTGCCCGGACGCACTTCCTTGCGTGCGAAGATGTAGCTGGTGGGTCCCAGCAGTCAGGGGCAAACGTTTTTTCGCAAAATACGGTGGCTCGTCCGGTGGGTCCCCACTGTCAGGTGGAGGAATAATTATTTCGCACGTAATAAGGAGGCACTTCCTTGATGCGGCCGTGGACCCATCTGTCAGCCTCTCCACATACAGTCCACGTCCGATGGAAGTCATTCCTTGACCACGTTGACCACGCCGCACCGAGAGCACCAGGGCGGTGGACGATGACGAGGCCTAGGAAGGGGACGACCGGAGCCCAGGAAGACGCGGCAGCGGAAGCCCGCGCGAAGAGGAGTACGAGGGTTCACTGGTTCAGCTGCGGTGTGAGGCTGCCGTCGCCACAGGGCCTAGCCAGCGGTGGGAATAGTAGGGGGCGATGAGGCCTCCGCGGCAGCACATCCGGCCACGGGAGGCAGGAGCATGCGGCACGACCAACGCTGCTTTGGGCGACTGGAGCAAGAAGACCAGAGGTTGAAGAAGCACTACGGCCGTTGGATGGAAATCGTACGGTCACTGGAGCTAGAATCGTTTATATTGACTAAGTTGACAAAGCCCTCCGTCCCCGTCAACTTAGTAGGCCCACAAGTCAGCCTCCCACCAAGGTGGGTCCCAGCTAGCAGGGGGTATTCATTTTTTTCGTGCGTAATAAGGAGGCACTTCCGGTGGGCCCGAGCTGATAGCAGGGGGAACGTTTTTTTCACAAAATACGGTGGCCCGTCGGGTGGGTCCCAGCAGTCAGGGGCAAACTTTTTTAGCGAAATACTGGTGGGCGTCCGGTGGGTCCCTGCTGTCAGGTGGAGGAATAATTATTTTCCGCGTAATAAGGAGGCACTTCCTTGCGGCTGCCGTGGACCCAGCTGTCAGCCTCTCCACGTACAGTATTCTTCCGATGGAATTCGGTCATTGACCACATTGACCACGCCGCGCCGAGAGCACCACAGCGGTGGACGACGGCGAGGCCTAGGAAGGGGACGACGCGGAGCCGGGGAAGACGCGGCAGTGGATGCCCACGCGGAGAGGAGTACGAGGGTTCACTGGTTCGGCTGCGCTGCCGTCGCCGCAGAATAACAGGGGGTGTGGGTGAGTGGAGTGGAGGGATGGCCTGGCCAGCGGTGGGAGTAGTATGGGGGCGGTGAGGCCTCCGTGGCAGCACAGCCGGCCACGGGAGGCAGGAGCAGGCGGCACGACAAGCGCTGCTTTGGGTGGCTGGAGCAACAAGACCAGAGGATGAAGAAGCACTACGGCCGTTGGATGGACATCGTACGGTCAGTCGAGCTAGAATCGTGCATATTGACTAAGTTGACAAAGCCCTTCGTCCCCTTCAACTTAGTAGGCCCACTATACTAGGTCCCAGCTAGCAAGGGGAGTATTCTTTTTTTGTGCGTAATAAGGAGGCACTTCCTTGTGTGCGAAGATATAGCTGGTGGGTCCGAGCTGTCAGCGACGGTAATGGATTTTTCACAAAATACAGAGGCCCTTTCGGTGGGTCCCAGATGTCAGGTGGAGGAATCATTATTTTGCATGTAATAAGGAGGCATTTCCTTGCGTGCGGCCGTGGACCCAGCTGTCAGCCTCTCCACGTACAGTCCACTTCAGATGCATGTCGGTCGTTGACCACGTTGACCACGCCACGCCGAGAGCACCAGGGCGGTGGACGACGGCGAGGCCTAGGAAGGGAATGAAACGGAGGCAGGGAAGCCTCGGCGGTTTTTTTTTGTTTCCCACACAGAGGGGAGTACGACTGTCTGAGGGTTTCTTGGTTAAATGCCGCCGTCACGGAGAATAACAGCAGGTGTGGGTGAGTAGAGGGATGGCTAGGCCAGCAATGGGAGTATGGTGGGGCGGTGAGGCCTGCGCGGCAGCACAGCCGGCCACGAGATCAAGGAGGCTAAACCCTAGAAGCTAGCCTATGGTCTGATTGTTGTTGTGTCCTACGGACTAAAACCCTCCGGTTTATATAGACACCGGATAGGTTAGGGTTACACAGAGTCGGTTACAAAGGTAGGAGATCTACATATCCGTATCGCCAAGCTTGCCTCCCACGCCAAGGAAAGTCCCATCCGGACACGGGCCGAACTCTTCAATCTTGTATCTTCAAAGTCTTGGAGTCCGGCCGTGATGATAGTCCGGCTATCCGGACACCCCTAGTCCAGACTCCTCGGTAGCCCTGAACCAGGCTTCAATGACGACGAGTCTGGCGCGCATATTGTCTTCGGCATTGCAAGGCGGGTTCCTCCTCCGAATACTTCATAGAAGGTTTTGAACACCAGGATAGTGTCCGGCTCTGCAAAACAAGTTCCACATACCACCGTAGAGAGAATAACTTTTGCGTAGATCTCTATCGACGTATTCCGCATGGCGTGACATCACACCACGGCCAGGCCTTTATATGAATCGGTTTTCTTGTTCCACCTCAGCGCGTTTAGCGAGGCGGTTTCCCTGGCACGTCTTATCAAAGCATAGATCGTGCCCCCTTATTCCGAGATTCCCATCAATACGGATGTGGGTAACCCAACCGTGCCCGTTGGCACGCCTCCACTATCAAAGGCGAGTCCTAATCGACCACGGGGCGGACTCTTGGTATTCAACCTCTTTATAATGAGACCAAGGCCCTCTTCTTTTTACACCCTCCATCGAGTTCGCCTCGCGCTTCGAGTTCCAACACCCAAAGCTTCAGATTTAGGCATTTCGGACCTTTGACGATGTCCGACTCCGACCAGCACGGCCGATGGATGTCTTCCTCCGTCACAGAAGAAGATGTGCTAAAGCTGCGAGACGCCAGGTATCTAACCGGCGAGATCTCGCATAGGCTGCCTGCTCCAGGGCAGGTCATTCCCACTCCTGAGCCCGGCGAGAACGTGGTGTTCGTGTCTCACGTCCTTCGGGGTTTAGGCTTCCCGACAGATCCCTTTGTGCGGGGGGTCATGTTTTATTATGGGCTTGATTTCCATGACTTGAATCCGGGGCCCGTCCTCCATATCTCGTCATTCATTGTCATATGTGAGGCCTTCCTCCATATTACCCCTCACTTTGGATTGTGGCTCAAGACCTTCAAGGTGGAGCCAAAGATGATCGAGGGACAGCAAGCAGAGTGAGGGGCGGTCATAAGCAAATGTCTTTGGCGCTCCGTGGCCGAGGGCTCTTTTCAAGAGGAGCTTGGTTTGTGGCAACGGGAGTGGTTTTACATCACCGCTCCCAGGGGCACCAAATGGGTGGCGCTCCCCGCCTTTCGCTCAGGTCCACCACAGCGGCTAGCGTCATGGGTCAACAAGGGGCTCGACTGGGGGCCGTCCAAAGACTTTCTGTTGCTGCAGGGCCGTATCCGAGACCTCCAAGAAAGAGAGATCAATCTGGTTGCAGTGGCGCAGGTTATGCTGATCCGGGCGCTACGCCCTACAAACGCCGCCCCTCCGCTGTGGGAATTTAATCCGGAGGGACCACGAGCTCTCCAAAATTTTATGGGCACGACACCCGTGGAGATGTATAAACTGTTCTTCGGATCACAAGAGAGGTGTCCGGACCTGACTGAGGACGCAGGACTGAGCTTCAATCGCCCAGATACTCAGGTAAGTAGTCCTGTAACCGGGCAAGCTGTTCATTCATTTATTATATATATATATATGCCCTTTAAAGGAGCCATTTCTTGAACAGGAGTGGATAGCCAAGGCAAAGTTAATAAGGTGTCCGGCTCCCCTCCCGGAGACCACGCCGGATCCCATGCTGACCAAGATGTTGAAGGTCGCGCCTTTTGAAGAAGGCGAAGGGGGAGCGGGGAAGCAACTGCCTCTACGAAGGAGGCTATCAAGGAAGGAGGGATTAAAAGTCCCATCTTTCGAGGAGAGAAGAGGACCGCTTCAGAAGATCCGAAGGTCAAGGCCTCCAAGAGGGGAAAGGAATCTTCGTCAGAGAGTCCGGCGCTGGGAAGTAACCCAGCCGCACTATTTCCCCAAGGGATCAGCCCTCCAGCAAGCCGTAAGTAAAAAGTAGGGGTCTTGTAAATAAGGAACATCCTCAGATTTAATTCTAAAGATAACTGAAATTGTACCTTGTAGTTCGGATCTCAGCCCTTCTCAGTGAGCTCGTCTTCGGGGGATCTTCTTCCGGAGATGATGGAGAGCGAAACGCCTCCACCTGTCGCACCCTCATGCGAGGCGGACGACCCTGAGGTGTCGTCGCGGAGGTTTTCCCCAAGTCCGGCGGGGCCGGAGGGTCCGGCGCCAACTGGTGTGCGATCGGAGGAGCTGAAGGATCTGCTCGGGCGAGCGGATATCTCAGAAGATCACCATGCTCTAATGGGTACGGTGACTAAAAGGATTGCATCCCCGGAGAGCGGATTGCATGAAGCCGTCAGAAGCTTACTGACGGGGTTCGAGGTACGCAAAAATTATGTACCTTCTGACGGTTATGCATATAGAATGCGCCCTATATAGATAGTAGCCCCTGAGACTCGGTATGGTGTCAAAATTGACAGTGTGCCGAGGATCAAATTCTCAGTTATAACATATCGCCGCTCCTAAACAAGTGGCGGGGCGTCCGGTGGCCGGCCGGACTGATGAATATGCCGAACTAAAGCGGCAACTTGACGAGGCGGATGCGGACATCGCGCTGGTCAATAAACGGTTTGACGAGTCACAAGGTATGCGACTTCTCTACGCGGACACCTGGTAAGGGAGCTTGACGCCCATGTCTTACTATTTGTATGCTTAATGCAGATGGTGCCGCTTCGCCGTGGAGGAGCTATGGCGGAACTCGCCCGAGCGAAAGAGCAAGCCAGAATTAGTAATGCGGCCGCTTTAAGGGCGGCCGAAGAGCTAAAAGCCGAACGGGCTGCTCACTGCCGAAGCAAGGAGGAAATGGCCGATATGGCCAGTTGAAGAATACTACCGATCGCTGCGAGGTTCTTGAAAAAGAACGTCAAGCGGAGCAAGAGGGCCTGAAAAAGGCCGCCGCCGAATCCAAGAATGCCCATTCGGCTTTGAGAGCTGCCAAGGAGGAGCTGAGTCAGGCCGGGGCAATTGCGGCTGGAAAACCGTTTCTGCTGTGGAGGAAATATACGGATCCAAAGTATGCTCAGTTGGACAAGTTGTGGAGTTCGGAGGATGCTTATCTGGACTTGGCGGTGAGCGCTGCGGACGCGGTTGAGCATTTCCGGGGCCAGAAGGGGCACAGAAGGGAAGAGCTATATTGGTCGCAATTCCATAGTCCGGAGCGTCCTCTTCCGTTGACCGATCGGTTGGCCGAATGGGCCGAGCTGAATCGATTATCCGGATTTGCCATGAAGCATATCTTGACTCATTTGTGGCGGGCGGACCCCGGTAGAAGAGTTATTATGGTTTAGTGCAGCGGTTCCTTGGTGCGGTATCGTGACGACGCAATGAAGCGGTCGGTGTGTATTGAGGGAGCGCGGATGGCTCTGGCCCGTGTCAAGACATACTGGGCAGAGATGAAGGCCACCGACGTTGCATCCCAAGATTCGGACAGAAGCTGAGTTCCTGCCGATCACTACTTTGAAGAAGTCCTGCAGGGCGCTAGTTTAATATAGACGCAGTGCTCGAAGGATGTTATGTTTAAATGACATGTATGATTTGTGAAAACAATGTTTCAATATAATATAAGAGCTTTTTTATACTTGTGCGTTCAAGTAGTAAACTACTCCTGTCAGGCGGCCGTTTATGTATATGTATATATAACTGAAAGATGGCAGTCCTTGGTTTAGCCCCCACGCACATAGTGCGGGGGTGTTTGCAAAGAAAGCGCTTTTTCACACTTAATCCAACGTCTTGGTCCTGTTAAGGAGGTGGTAGCATAGCAAACTAGGCAACCGGACTATAATGCTTTATCACTTTCACTTAGCCATAGGAGTTCGAGGGTGGGGCTACTATATAGCCCTGGGCACCGCACTCTCCCGAATTAGTGCGTATGTGCACTGACGAAAACCGGTCCTTCGTTAATGCGGAGGAATCCTAAACATTCCAGTGAGTCATCGAGTGGTTGACCGATCTCGCTATATCATGACAGCGGTTTTCGGCTTTCTCTCGAGGTGCTCGCTTTGGCGAACCGGGGCACAATCGCGATGAGTTCTCCGGTGCCGTGTTAGCCGATTAAGCGGGCGTAAGGCAGCAAAACACGTGAGCCGGGCAACCCAACATTTGACCAAAGACATGATTCGGAGCTGATGCATATAAGGCCTAATCTCGAGACGCCGAATACTCCCTAAGGTATTCGGTCTTTATGAAAATGGGCAGAATAATGCCCTAAGCCCCAGTGTCCAGTGCAGCCAAGATTCTGGTGCGGCCAATGCCAAAACACCAGCCTCCTCCTCGGTTATAGTAAGGAACCGGGGGATGTATATCAACAAGAGACAGTAAAAAAGGTTTACGCAGGGTCTTAATCTGAAAAGAATCCTTGCAACGGGTCCCTACTGCACGTCTGCGCCTGTGTCTCCGTTGTGCCGTATCCTGGACGGGTGTAGCACGTTGTTCATCTGTAAAAGAGAGGAACTTAGTTTGAAAGAAAAAAGATCGTGCGAAAGATGTACTTTATATTAAATAAACAGAGTACGATTTGAAGAAGTGAATAAAATTGAGCTTTAGTGTCTCCTATGATACATGCGTGCAGCCCCTTGTATGAGGGTATGCCACTAGTAGGCGCCGGACTCGTCTAGCCGTGTCCGGGGTTTGAATGACCAATGCAGGTTCTTTGACTAGCGGAGCCGGATAGGTGTGGGGCTGTCAAGGCAGTCTCCCGTTCTTCCGTGCTCGAGTAACACTTAATACTTCCTTTTAACGAGATGATGCCGCGTGGACCGGGCATTTTAAGTGTTAGAGATGCATAATGCGGTATTGCGTTAAAGCGGGCGAAAGCTTTGCGTCCCAATAGTGCTTGATGGCTACTTTTAAGCGGGCGACATGGAAGATTAACCTTTCGCGACGGAAGTTGTCGGATGAACCGAACACAACTTCTAGCAGTATGGAGCCCGTACAATGGGCATATGGGCCTGGCATTACTCCTTTAAAGGAGGTGTTGCTACGGCGAGTTTTGGTTGGGTCTATCCCTATCCTGCGGATTGTGTCCTGATATATCAGGTTTATGTCACTGCCGCCATCCATGAGGACTTGAGTAAATTGGAATCCGTCAATTATAGGATCCAATATCAAGGCAGTCCATCCTGCGTTCCGGATACTTTCGAAATAGTCCTGATGGTCGAATGTGATTGGTTTTGACAACCAGTGTGTGGCGCGCATTTTAGTGGGCGCCGCTCTGTTTTTCCCTTTGATCACGTGAAAGTGAGTTTACTGTTTTAACCTCTTGTGGGAAATTCTTTTGTTTTCCGGGGCTCTGCTTGTGGTGCTCGTCATCATCTTCACTTGGTGTGTCGAGCCCCTTGTGTTCGGCGTTGAGTCTGCCGGACTGTTTGAAGACCCAACAATTTCTGCGGGTATGGTTTGCAGGCCTCCCGAAGTCTTTGTGGATTTGACATATCTTGTCCAAGATTTTGTTGAAGTTGGATAGCTCATCGCTATTGTCCTTAAGGGGCAGTTTTTTGTTGTTCTGCCGTGAGCTTTTGAATCTGGCGTTGACTGTCGTGCTCTTTGGACCGTTCCCTTTAGTCCGGCGCTGGTCCTTGTTGCGCCGTGGTTTCCCATTTCCATCCCTGACTTCGGATGTACTTGGGTCGCGGGTGCTGCATCTTGCTAGCTGTTGTCCTCTCCAGCATAAGCGGGTCATGAGGCTTGTTAATGCGGCCATTGTTCTTGGCTTTTCTTGGCCGAGGTGTCCGGTGAGCCACTCGTCTCGGACGTTGTGTTTGAAAGCTGCTAAGGCTTCGGCGTCCGGTCAGTCGACTATTTGGTTCTTTTTAGTAAGGAACCTGTTCCAGAATTTTCGGGATGACTCTCCGGGCTGTTGAGTTATGTGACTTAGATCGTCTGCATCCGAAGGGCGGACATAGGTCCCCTGAAAATTTGCCCGAAACGCATCCTCGAGCTCTTCCCAGCTTCCAATGGTGTTTTCGGGGAGGCTTTTAAGCCAATGCCGAGCTGGCCCTTTGAGTTTAAGGGGTAAGTATTTTATGGAGTGGAGATCATCTCCTCTAGCCATGTGTATGTGGAGGATGTAATCCTCAATGCAGACTCAAGGTGCATTGTTCCGTCAGACGCCTCTATGTTTACGGGTTTGAATCCGCCGAAATTCATGATCCGATTACCTCATCGGTGAAACATAGGGGATGTGCGGCGCCCCTATATTTGGCTGTGCCGTGATGTTCGGATTTTTGGCGTGTTGCATTGCTTTGAAGAGCTTGCTTTCTTGGCCCATAGATGGACCTAACTGGGCCATCCTTTTGCTGTGAATCCTTATGCGGATCGCATACTAGCTTGTGTGCGGCGCCATTTGCCGCTGTCTTTTTGCCGTGGGGTCGTCCATCCGACCGGGAGGCCTTCTTACTTTTTGATTGTGGGGGCTCTAAGGCCTCCTCGTCGAATTCGGGCAGTAGCTTTCTTTTTGTGTAGCTCTTTGTTCGGTATCGTCGCCCGTATTCGTCTGCGGTGTGGAATACTTTGCTCCATCTGATTCTGAGTGCATCTTCCGCTGTTTTGAGCTTCATACGCTTTTTCAGGCTACGCAGCGATGGCGGCAAGCCTTTACGGAGGTTATTTTGCTCCGACATTTTGTCCGGCGTGAGATCGTCCGGACTGTTATCTTCGCCGGGGACGGGTTGTTTATCCAAGTTGTCTTGTTCGTACGATTGCTCGATAGCATGTTCATCATCCACCGGTTCGCCCTGCTCTATGGCTGGGTCTTTGTTGAGGCGGGACTTGGTTCGGCGTTTACGTTGCCGCTTGGACTGCTTTTCGAGGGATTTATCCTTCGTAGCGTCCCGTTGTTCCTCGTCTTCATTTCCTTTAGGTATATCCACCATGTATACATCATGAGATGAGGTGGTTGTCCAGCATCCTATAGGTGCTGGTTCATTGTTGTCTCCTACATCGTCATCCATACCGTCGATGTCTTCGGAGTCGAAATCGAGCACGTCATGTAAGCTTTCGACGGTGGCTACGAAGTGGGTGGTGGGTGGGCGTTGAATTTCTTCATCGTCCGCATCCCAACCTTCCTGACCGTAGTCCGGCCAGGGCTCTCTGGATAAAGAGAGAGACTTTAGTGAATTCAGGATGTCGCCAAAGGGCGAGTGCTGAAAGATGTCCGCAGCCGTGAACTCCATGACCGGCACCCAATCGGATTCGATTGACAGGCGCGGAGGGTTGAGTCCGGCACCACAGGTCGAGGTCTTCGCAAAGGACAGGGATGGAGTTCGGCTCAATCGCCGTAGAGATTGTAGCCCCCGAGGCGGTGTCCAACCACTCGTCCTCGATCGGGGAATCCGGCTCCGGATTAAGGGTCGGAGCGGATGCTGGTGCGGCCTCCAGGGCACTGTTCGGCTGCAGAGCTAGATCATGCCCATCGAGACAGTGTGGCACGCTTGGCTGCGGCTCGAATCCGTCGAAGATCAAGTCTCCACGGATATCGGCCGTATAGTTCAAACTTCCAAATCTGACCTGATGGCCAGGGGCGTAGCTTTCGATCTGCTCCAGATGGCCAAGCGAATTGGCCGCAGTGCAAAGCCGCCGAATACGAAGATCTGTCCGGGGAGAAAAGTCTCACCCTGGACTGCGTCGTTGTTGATGATCGAAGGAGCCATCGGGCCTATCTATGACGACACAGAGGAACTCTCAATGAAAGCACCAATGTCGGTGTCAAAACCGGCGGATCTCGGGTAGGGGGTCCCGAACTGTGCGTCTAGGTGGATGGTAACAGGAGACAAGGGACACGATGTTTTTATCTAGGTTCGGGCCCTCTCGATGGAGGTAATACCCTACTCCTGCTTGATTAATATTGATGATATGGGTAGTACAAGAGTAGATCTACCACGAGATCAGAGAGGCTAAACCCTAGAAGCTAGCCTATGGGTAGTACAAGAGTAGATCTACCACTAAAACCCTCCGGTTTATATAGACACCGGATAGGTTAGGGTTACACAGAGTCGGTTACAAAGGTAGGAGATCTACATATCCGTATCGCCAAGCTTGCCTTCCACGCCAAGGAAAGTCCCATCCGGACACGGGACGAAATCTTCAATCTTGTATCTTCGTAGTCTTGGAGTCCGGCCGTGATGATAGTCCGGCTATCCGGACACCCCATAGTCCAGGACTCCCTCAACAACCATCATAGCCAAGTTAACTATCTACTCCCGCTAACACTCTAGTAGCGTACAAGTACTAACTTACTCTTAGCTAACTAGACGATGCCGGCCGCCATCTGCTGTCCATGCTAAACGCCGGCACCGGCGTCCTCCGCCTCGCCTCGGAATTGCCAGAGGTGCGATAGGGCGCGTTGCTCGCGCGCGTTGGCCCGTTCCATGCTGGCGTGGTCCACCGAAGCTTCGGCTTCCAAGCAGGAAACCCACTTGACGAGCTGGTAGTAAAAATCGGCGTCGCGAACGCGTGCGTGCCTGACAGCCTCCAGGGCTATTTGTCGGGCGCCGGCCTCCATGTAGTCAGCCCAGTTACGGGCGCTCTGCTCGTGACTCAGAGCGTTGGTGCGCTGCTGCTCCATGTCTCGCTGGCGGCGCAAATCGGCGATACGCTGCTCCTCCGCCAGGCGGTCGCGCTCCAACACTCCAGCTCCTCCACCATGTGGTCGCGCTCCAACAACTCCTCGATCTCTGCATTGCGATCTAAAGACAGATAGAATGCCTCCTCCCTCCGTCTGCCTTCCGGTGAAAACCCGAACACTAGTTCCGGCGGTGATCACCTCCGGCGTCGCCTAAAGCGGACGGGAGGGGGCATGGCGGACGTGGCGAGCGACGTCGGGCCGGTGGGGGCTTATGAGGATATGGCGAGTTGGGTCACGGTGGCACCAGAGAAGGCCGGGAAACAATACTTATAGGCGGAACGTAGCGCGACGGTCATCAGAATTCAACGCATAATGGCTTAGCGCGCCAGCTTGCCGTGGAAAAGTAGAGAAACTGAAATTATGACTGTGTCGTCCCGTCCCGTCCCGTCTGGGTCGCACGCCGGCATGGCGTTCAAACGAGTGCACTCGAATCATCTCCCTCCTTGTCAATAATGATTCCACAGATTTAAAAAGCCCGCAACAATTAAAGCGTATATTTTTCGCATCAGTTAGCTGCCTTAATTATGGCTGGCTGCATGCATGCACTCAGAATCGCTCGCAGGCAGTACGCGAAGCAGCATGCAGCCACTTAAATCGCTGGAATTAATTAGGCTTAAACTTCTGCATGTCGTTAATTATTGCCATTCCTTGGTCTTGCTGCTTTGCTCATGGGACTAATAAACCCGGACGGAGGGAGTACCTTGGTTGGTGAGAGGTTTGAATTAAGCCCTGCAAACCGGAAAGGAGGTAGTACGTGTGTGATCCGCTATTTATCCGTGTAGGATCGAGTAGGTCGTTTCTTGAATTGAGCCCTGCAAACCGGAAAGGAGGTAGTACGTGCGTGATCCACTATTTATTCGTGTAGGATCAATAGTGTATCTTGTCAGTTTCTTCAGAGGTAGGCATTTTTATCCGTGTAGGATCGATAGTGTAGCTTGTCAGTTTCTTTAGAGGTAGGCATTTTTATTCAAAAACCTGCCACTTCGCATCTTGCGTCGCAAATAAAACTGCCAGGAGCGCATTTGTAGGCTAGCTAGTCATCGATCAGTAACTTGTAAACACTGAGCGAACATAAATAAGTAACTGTTAATGCTTCTCAATGATTCACAGATCATATACAAATATGTAGCTCCAAAAGCAAAGATCAACCACTTCGGATCTTGCGTCGCAACTAAAAAAAACTAGTACGATTCCCATACATAAGATCAACATGTTAATGCATCTCAATGATTCACAGATCATATACAAATATGTAGCTCCAAAAGCAAAGATCTAGAAAAAACATCTGTTCTTCCTACTAACATGGATGCTTCTCTTGGCCACCATTCAGTACAGACTGAAAGGCAAATTTGTTTGTGAAGTCTACAATTCCTCTTGCAAACGTAAGTGGTTTCACCAACAATTGAAGCGTGAGAATGAACCACACATGATGGAGGAACATCCACGCAATATGATTTGGTCTTCTCGATCACACCGTGAGACTATTTTCGAATACAAACTTTAACTTAGGCAAAATGATGCCCATTGTATAATCAGACCAAATCAATGAAGCACCTAGTGTTGGCCAATAAATAGTACAGTACTACTTTTTCTGCAGTCCATGAAGTGACTATCCAATCTTTCTGTGTCTATTTTCAAATGGCACTGCATGCAGTGACTATACTATTCTCTTGTGCAGTTCAACCAAAATTGCGAACACTTTGTTTGTTTGCCAAATAGCAACGGGCAGACATCTCTGTCTGCACAAATATCAAGCAGCTAGCACCTTGTATTTTCGGTTTAAACATGTCTCTTCCGCTTAGCATCTGTCATGTTCTGCACTGGACAATCTGATACAGTTATGTTTTGCTCTGGAAAATTTCAATTGATTTGCTGGTTCAGAGCAGAAATATAGCGCCTATTCTTCATCATACCAAGGATATCCATGTTCGCAGTGATGGAAGAGGTGAAATCGATACAACCGAAATTGAGCATCCAATCATTGAATCCTGTGCTACACCTCCAATGTAGGTCCACCCTGCCAATAAATTCACATGCAAACCACTAGTATTACTATCTAATGACAGTACAAAAAGAGTAGCAAGATAGTAGCAAACCATGTACCTTCGTAATGAATAGCTCATAGTGCCACCAATTGGATATAAAGGTTCGGAAAAAAACATGCTCCTAATGTTGAACCAGTTGGACTTTTTGTGCAGTTCCACTAAAATCGAGCATCCCTATTTGCATAGATATTGAAAGTGTGGTTACTCTAAAAGTGGCACTAGTTGAAGCATAGACTCACAAATATAAGCATTCCAATTTCTTAATGGGAAAAGGTAGCAAGACTGTTTTTAATCACCTGTTTGAAGGAATAAATAAAGCAACTCAACGGCTGATGTCAGGAAGGCATACATAGTTTTTTCTGGAAAAGTGAGCCATTCCTGACCTTTCCTCTTCTTTTAAGAAAATTTTGTGCAGTTCTACTAAAATAAAATGCCATCACCGCCTTGACAATTCGGTGACACTGTACAATAGGAAATGACTTAACATTACATCATGATGTCAGGTATGTAGTCGACAGGCATTAGAGACAAACCTACATACCTCCTCAAGAGAACAGCCGGAGGAGGAGGTGCCCACTCTTGACCTTTCCTATTGTCTTCATAATTGTCTGTGCAGTTTAACCAAAATAAAATGACATCAGCGCCTTGGCATTTTGGTGACACTGCATAAAAAAAATTAACTTATCTCATGAAAGTGAGGTATGTAATCTATAGGCATTAATAAAGGCAAAAATCTGAAGGTAGTAACAAGTTTCATCGTTGGTATACTGGTTGTGCAACTGCATTAGAATGCCTTAGCTGAAAAATCTTTAATACGTCCACAATCAAGAGCTAACCCTGAAATAATCCGGTGACATTAAATGGCATTGCTTAAATTTATCAGTGGCATTAGATTGAGAGCGGCATTAGTTAAATGTGGCATCACTTTAGCAGTAGCATTGCTTGACTTGACTGCTGGCGTTATATTAACAGCAAAAAAGGTGGCAATAAGAGCATGGGAGGCCCATTCGGACAGTGGGCGCACAAGTACGATGTACCTCCATGGACGCAGAGTGGTGAGGGAGGTATGGTTGCCCAGAGCAACAAATAGCCAGGAAGCATATGTGGATTACGTCCCATTTTTGTTCTCTTTAGCCACCTTTTTCCTATGCAAGGACAACAAACCGATCGACCTGGTCATTCTCTATTGCGTTGTCATGCCTTTCTACCCTTCTTCAACCAAGAGACACGAGACTCGTTCCTTAGCTACTGATTTTCCCCTTTTCAACCTAGATGCGGGTTCGATGCCTACTCTCTCAGACAGTACAGTCTCCCTTCCTTTCCTTATTCAACCCAGACATGGATTAGTCTGCATGAAGTAGGGTTTCCTTTAATAGTGCAAATTATGGTTTTCGTCTGCGTGGCTAGCAGAGCAGAGGATAGCAAATTGGGAAGATGGTGGAGTGGAAAAAGATCCACATGCAACGACGTGGCAGATGGGGCAATAGAACAAGGTTATGGTTCGAAAAGAGGTAGCATACCTGAGGGTCGGCGGGAAGTGGCTTCGCTCGTGGTCGTTGTCCTCCGCACACACTACGGCAGCGAGCTTGGGGACGGAGGCCATCCCGCGCGGGCGCTAGGTCTGAGAGGACGGCCTTGTCGTCAGTGCGTGACCTCGCTCGCCAACGACGAGTGTGTCAATGTTGCACGTCCTTTTCTTCCCCAGCGGACCTGTGACCACCGGTGAGGAGGGAGAGAGGGGCCATCTTTTTTAGATCTGGAGAGAGGGTGGTAGTGTGAGAAGCAAGTGGGCAGCCCTTAGCAAGAAAGCGTCAAGCTCCAAATTTATATATCTTTTTTATACTGTACTAATAGTACTGGAGGAGTAGTGGTAGAGTAGTTTTATTTTCTCTGTGTACAGTACCAGTTAGTCGTGCTTCAAAACTGATCGGCACGCCATTAAAAAAATTAAGGTTGATAACTAATGCGGCACCTCGGGCCAACGCGGCCGGATCGCATTTTGCACGAGAAATTACACACCATGTTTCGTTGACATGTGGTCCCGTTCCAACATATCAGTGAGACAATGGCGAGTAGTAGGAGTATTTCCGAATGGACGTGTAGGCCGTGGCGCCTCTTTGTGAACCGTGGCAAACTCGCAACCGTCCATCGACTCTTCGCCTTTCCCTCTCGATTTGGAACTGTTGTCGCACGCTCTTCCTCTCCCTCCTCCATTTTCCTTCAGCCCTTCACCCTTTCTTCTGCCATTGTTCGATTGTCTTCTCCATGGAGGGAACAGGCCGGAAACGATCACATTATTCTTGCCCCGGTCTGAAAGATGACGTGGTGGAGGAACTCATTGATCGGTGTGACGTCATCACCTCGGCTAGCATGGCAGGTTCGTTCAAGCCCATTCTCGACTCAACTAATAACATCATTGCAAGGAACCCAAGAGTCAAGGAGCGGTTTGATCTCCCCTATCTTCTTCGCCGTGACCCTGATGACTGGCGCCGGCACGACGGAGGCCTCGCCCTGTGCAAGTTGATGCCGCTTGATAATGATATGTATGATGTTAAGATGCCATCGCTTGAGGGCAAGGCTTGGGCGGGCGCAAATGGAGATTGGATTTTTTACATTGGGTCCAATCATGCGAGTGGGAACTTGTGAATGTGTACACTCGTGACCAGGTTCCACTTCCAAAAATCTCAGCAGACTGCACAGAGGTTGAGCACACCGGTATTGTACGCACGTTCAAATACGATCATGGTGACTGTCTTCTACGAAAGATAGCAATTTGTCGAGTTCCCAACCGCTCTTGGAATTACAACAACTATGAAGTTGTTGCTATCTTCGACAAGCTTGTTGCTGTCCTTAGTGGTTTGACTCGATGGATATTGCTCAAAAATCAGTTTCTGTACACGGATGAGTACTGTGATGCAATTCAATACGAGGGCCTTGTGTTTGCTGCCACCACTCGTGGCACTATTTTTGCATGGTATCCTCGTTGTTTCGGTATGTTTGTCTTCCACCGTAATTATAATTGTTTCATCCAGATGCATGCGGGTTAGTAAGTTTCCCTTTACTAATTAACCTTCTTCTTGTGTTTCCACGGTCCTGTGAACATCCCACCACCTATATTTGAAAAAATTTATAACCAAGGGGGAGATGACGGTGGTTATGATCACGAGCATGAGGACGAGCAGCGCCCATATACTCTGTGGTGCCTAGCAACTAGTTCCGATGGATCACCTCTTCTTGTGTGTATACAGCCCACTGATGATGTTACTGCTAAGGAAGCAGGTGTCTCCCATGGTCGCACTCTCCGGACCTATTCCAACACCTGTTGCATGGTATTCGGGATGGATACTAATGTGTTAGCGCCAACTCCTTCTCCCTGGTACAGAATTGATAGTCTTGGAGAAAACTCGCTCTTCCTTGGACAAAACTATCCGATGATGGTGAAATGCGATCCAACTGCTGTTGACACATTTATGAGAAGCTATTGTCTCTATACCTCGGACATTTGGGTGGTTCCCTACCCTGGTACTGATATAGTAGGCCGCTTCAGCCTGGATGATCAGTCCTACGTTGGTCTCCAGATCGACTATGGATGGCCCGTCCCAGAGAATCACTTGTGGTTCAAAGCAAGCGTTTCCAACGCCGAGGAATGGTTGAGTTGAAGTTCATTTCATGGCTTGTTATTTGTTGTGTGGTGAAAACTTTAGTATTTATAATGTATCCTCGTTGTCGATGTGGGTTGATGACCTGTTTGTATGTAATAAAATGATATGCCTGCGATAAACTTACTAAATTTATGAATGGCTTATGAGTCGCTTCTCTGAGTGAGTGGTGCGACGAGGCAAAAAAATATTTTTCGAATACATAATTGTACGTGCATTGCAACAGGTTATCGGATGAGGCCAATCAACAATAGTAGTACACTATTTGTACTAGCTTCACATGCTTCACGTGTCGGGCGAGTGTTTTTACTGTAGCCATATGTTAATGTGTTCGCTGTACGTAACCAGCATCTCGAATCCTCGATACTAGTACTACTATATAGTAGGAGTAAGTAGTAGGAGTAGTAGGGTGGCATGGGCCAAAACAAGCATTCACGTCCAGGAGTACGGCACACGCCACCACCACGACATCCATCTGACACCACATTATTTCTTGGAGTCCGTGCTAGAGCAATCTCTTCAACCTCGTCGTTTCTCTAACTTCAGCCATCGCGCGGCGGGCGAGGTGGGGGTTTGCCAATAGTCGGTTTCCTTAACTGCGGTCCCACTTGTAAGGCCAACTCCAACACACGACCGCAAACGGACCTCTGTTTTGCACGAACTCCAACGATATTTTTGACTAGAAAAGCAAGACCAAAGAAAACAAGAACCACAAGAATACATTTTAATACTCATGTAAGTTGGATTAGTGCCTTCTCGATGCATTCATTGTTGATCTGCGGAGGCTCGATCTTGCGTGCTTCTTTCTTCTTCGAGTGTAAAGAAGTAAACGTTGCTTCCTCGCATCTAGTCTCATGTCTAGCCTCTATTCTAGTAGGAGTATCAACAAGTGCACTAATCTCATCTCTAGCCTATGTGCTAGCTAAAAGTGATAGAACATCTACTAAATTGCGCTCTATCAATATATGGATGTACTCTTATTCCCAATACAAAAACTTGCATCCATTCTACTCTCTTCGTTGCACAATACATGCCTTCTATTTGAAAAATATATATGTATCTAGACATCTTTTAGTATATAGGTACATCCATTTTTGGACAAATGGAAGTCAAGTATTTTGGAACGGAGGGAGTACACAATAAATTTTTTAAGTTAGCACAATTAGTCTAATCCGAGAGCACAACCGAAGATTTGGTCGGGTTCTTCCTCCTTTTGCCGACAAGTGGGACATCGAGCATCCAGGTCGTGTCATGAAAGAAAATAGAGTGGTAGTTGAAGCCACGAGATTTGCATCTTGGGTTAAACTGTAAATATAATCTTACTACTCTTGAGTAACTCCAAAAGCGGCCACCGAAGATCTCTATTGGATTTGTTTTTCATCACCAGCACGTCGAGGTGAAAGATGTGCAGGTTTAGTGGGTCCTCTTGCGTTTGCACTGACATGTGGGGCCGCATGTGAGCAAACAGACGATGGGCTCTGCGCATCTGCTGGCTGGCTGAGAAGAGAGATAGAGGAGGGCTGAGCATGGACTGCAGGAAATTTGTTCTACATACCTCGATATAGGCTCGATATAGTGGGGTGGCATGGGCCATAACTAGCATTCACGTCTAGCAGTATGGCACATGCCACCCACACGAGTCCCATCCGACACAAATTTTCTTGGAGTCCGTGCTACAGCCATCTCTTCTCCCTCCTGTTTTCTCAGCTATCGCGCGCTTTGCCGATAGTCGGTTTGCTCAACTGCGGTCCCACTTGTAAGTGAAAATGCAACACCGCACGCATTTCCTCTTGAGCAGCGTGCCGGACCAACCGTGTGGGGGTGCGACGCGAACACGGAAGGATTTTCCTTTTGAACTCGTAACTTGTAAAATTTGGTTCTGCTCCATGGCGCGGCCTATAGATAGAAAATAACTATTTTGCCTAGAGTAATGAGAAGTTTGGTTCTGGCGCCGTTCATGCATGGAGTACGTACGAAAATTATGAAGTTGATGCGGAAGGTAAGATAATTACTGTAGTATCATATACTACTACATGGATTTGACGGAAAGATAAAAATACATACGGATCCATCAACGTTCAACGACATCCTCACGCCCTAGTGCGCCGGGTCACCAACCGGCGTGTGAGGAGCAGCAGCGTTGGCGGCGAGCTCAACGTGCTTCCAACGAGGTTGCCCAAGGTTGCCCTGCGGTCCAAGAAGGCCAGCATCCTATCGTCCTCCTCTTGCATGTAGTAGTCCTTGTGGACGATTTGCGCATAGACGTGGGTGATTATGTTGATGGTGTATTGCTGCGCCAGGCGCTGCGCGGGCGAAGCGACCTCGAGGTGGACATTCTCCGGCTGACGGCGGCAAGCGCAGGCCACCAAAGGCGTCGAAGAGGTTGTCACCATAGTGGCCGTTGAGGGTGGCGGGCATCGCAGAGCCTGGGCGCGTCGGCTGGAGGCTTACGTCAAAGTTGTCCGCAAGCTTCTTGACGATGGTGAACTTGTCGAGGAAACCGATGAGGACCTCGTCGAACAAGGAGACGCAGCTGTCGTCCAAGCGGCCCCTCGCCCTGGCGGCCTCGAGCAATACTACCTGGATACGTTCCTCGGTGCCGGGCCGCAGGCCGGCTTCGTGGACCATCTGGCACAGCCGGCCGATGCTCGCGCTCATCGCTTCCGTGGGTCTAGCTTAACTTCTAGTCAACTGATCTTGCGATTCGAGTGATCACTCTTGCCCTTGGTTAGCGTGCGTAGGTGCGTAGGATTTCGTACTACTCCTCGGCCCTCTATTGCACCTGCCTTTGGTACAGTATGATAGGTGGGCCAGCCACCCCCAGGCCCACGTGTCATTAACCCAAAGGCGGTTGCCGTAAGTCAATGAAGTTGCGTCCCCTCCATGCCGGTGCAAGATAGTCATCTCACCGACCTCTTGTTGAGGCCAAGCGAGAAGTTTGATGTTCTTGGTTTATTGGTCCCCTTTGCATTTTGCGCCAAGTTTTGACCTTTGATTTAACTAATAAAATGTTAATGCATGTAAACAAAAATGTTGTGTAAGTCACCTTACGAAAAACAAATAATCCCAAAATACTTAGGCACGGTGCATTAACTCCCTCCTTGTTTCTTATTTCGTGACATATAAACCAAAGAGAGATGTGGGCCGTGCATGCTAACAATGACTTGAGACTACCAAACTTGACATGCAGTGTTTATTTCATTGCATGTAATCCTATTAGTACTCTAGTTAGCAAAAAACATTAAGTTCTCTCACGATACGAATAAAACACCATGTATTTATTTACGGAGGGAGTAGTACATTTTGTGACATGCATTACTAGATATTGCTAGTCAAATACTAAAATCCAGATGGACGTGGTATTACTCCTAAATCCAGATGGTGGTGCTACTAGTACTAGTAGTAGTACTACCAATGTAGTAGTAGGAGTACTAGCACTGTACTACCCGTTGGTCAAATTATTACGTGTTGCTCCTCACAGTGAAGTGACAAGACCCTGCGCCGGAGATGACACCTGAGTATAGGCGCCGTGTTCGGCATACCATAGTCAGCCTCACCGTCTGCAGTCACTATCATCATGGCTATAGAGCTAGCCTGCTTACAACTAGCCCTGTTCGACATAATTTCCCGTGCGTAGATGCCCGTGCATTGCACAGAACACCAAGATTGGGAGTGGACGGCTCCGGCAGCGGCCATCGCGCCAGATTTTTCCATGACCTTCTAGATGTGGTGGGGAGGAGATAAGGCTGATTGTGAGAGACAAGGAGTTGTTTGTAAATAGGGAACAAGTGCAGGCATCTTTTTACAAAAATGGAGAAGCTTGGTTTGTATGCGTCAGATCTAGATCCGACGGCTATTGGTGAAACATGGGAGGCACAACATCATCACCAACTCAGGACCTGTTTGATTCGCGAGATTTTGAAAACGCAGGAATAGGACACGGCAATATTACAAGTTTCAAACTGATTACAAATGTTAGGAGTAATGCTGCACCTACGAAGAGGGAATTACTAGGAAGTTTACGTAAGAACTTTCGTTACTTTAGGTGGATGCAGCATTATCGTACAAACTAAAATCCACCGCCCTGACAGGTCACTGATGGGCAAATAAGTTTTCGAGTCTCCGCCACTTGATGTTTCAAAAAATTCAGCTTCTGCGGAGACTTTGTCATTTAGGCTTGGGCGCTTGCGGTGATCAAGACGCCATTCATTGTTGCGCCAGAGAACGCCAAACCTCATTACCTTGAGCTCACTTGCCTCCGTAACAAAGAACTGGCCAATTTAATCTCGGATGTGCTGCCTCGGTAGTCGATCAAATCAATTTACTGTAAGATGGAGATCAAGGCATTCGATGAGATTGTTATATTGCAGCACATTTTTCACTTTCGGGTCTTTTTATACGCAAAAGAAGAGAACATATTAGATCAGCTGGCTGCATAAGATTGTCGTGTCATCAAGAGGTACCAATATCATTAGCTCATACGATAGGGTTCGCTGGCTAGTGATATTTTTTCACTCTCTCTCTCTCTCTCTCTCTCTCTCTCTCTGTGTGTTTCCTCTCATTTAACTAGGAGCACGTGAAGAGCTTGGGCATGTGTTGCCTTCCACTATGTGGCCGATGCCATATTTCGCAAAAGTATGCCACATAATACGCATCGACGTCAAATCAAAAGATTTTGGCACTGCTCTCGCGAGTGAGAGAGTTGGTACCGCTGTGCACATAGACCCACATGTATAAACAAATCAATCAAACCAACTACACCAGCCTCTCACTCTCCCAAACAAGTGTTTTTTTATTGCCTCAGTCCTCTCTCTCCCATGCAGTGTTTTTTCATTGCGTGAGTTAATTTGGTACCGGAGCAAAGTAGGTGATCCAGATTGGGACACCAGGTGAGCAATGGAGGGGCATCGATGCCATATGCATCAAAAGTGAATTTGGCACATGTTTTGGCCTACATAGCCCACTTTTGTACTCCCTCCGTCCCAAAATTCTTGTCCTAAATTTGTCTAAATACGGATGTATCTAGTTACATTTTAGTGTTAGATACATCCGTATCTAAACAAATGTAAGACAAGAATTTTGGGACGCAGGGAATACTACCTCGTATTTAGTATAAAATTTTGACCATAGATTTACCTAAGAAAATGCCAATGCATGTCACTAAAAATTACACCATTTCAAATTATGTTCAAATACGAATCCAACGATACAGTTCTTAGTGACATGCATTAACATTTTGTCCGTTAAATCTATGGTCAAATTTTGATACTACAAAATTGGAAGAGTAAACCAGGACAGAGGTAGTACTTGCTCTTAGGGTAACCATAGATTTACTGGAGTAGTCTAAGTTACTTTCCACTATGACTAGCCTAGGATACTATAGTAGTACAGCATAAAAACAATGCAGGTGATCACGTGAGAAAAAAATACTAAAAACATTTCTTTCGGTGCAGTGCGTAGATGAAGTTTTGAACACTACACTTGTCATCATAATTTGGGAAAATTACGAAAAAAATTGAGCTATGTTGTGATTACCGTTTACTTATAGGAAAGAAGTTTCACCTCGATGAGTAGCTTCTCCGTGCACGGAAAGCATGTAAGGAATCCAACAACTTGATCCAGATTGGGGCCGATAGATTTTAGTGCTAAGATATTCACCGTATGCATGGACTGGGTCAAGCTTGTGGGAATCATTTTACGGAAGACAGTCGTAAATACATCAAGAAGAAATTTAAAATGTGAATTTCAAGAAGACGGAGAAGAAGATGAGTGTTGTACCTGAACGATTACGGATCCAATAAAGAGTTCGAGAATTTGGCGAACAGTACACCAACGCTGTCAATTTCGGCGCGTCAATGACCCTGATTTTTGTTGGACCTTCTAGATCCGATACAAGCAATCTCTCAAGGAAAGGCGCATTCTCAGTGACCATAATGTGGAACTTGGAGTGATCTCTTCCCAATTGATGTCTTGTTGCGGGGCCAGCAAGACACATAAATCCATCGGACATTCGTCGAGGCGATGTGGAGGCTAATGAACCCGTGGATCTGCTCAAGACGAAGGTACTCAAGCGCAGTACAGCTGCGGAGCAGGTGCTCCATAGCCTTCTTTGAGATGACAACGTCGAAGAGGTCGAGCTGCTTGAGTTGAGGGAGAAGAACGGCGGGCGCGGCATTAATCTGGGGAAGATAGCAGGAGCTGAAGCTGGCGCGGCGCAGCGTTGGCGTGAGGCGGAGCGCGGACGGTGGCAGAGAGCGACATCGTCCAGCTTCAAAGCTGAGCTCCTCGAGCTGATCTAGGGCGGGGGATAAGAACCACTGATCAAACTTGGGTTGGACCTTGTATTTGGTACTGAACATGTGGATGTCAAGGCGTCTGGCTGGCCCAGGGTGCGATGAAAGGATCTTGGAGACTGCGGCCATGCATTTGCAATCCCCATCGCAGAGGCAGCTGTCGACGGTGAGGTTGAGGGGGACGCAGCGCCAGAGGGAGCGCCACCACCGGGAGAGCAAGGCGGTCCGCACGACAGATTTGGTGGGGAGGAGGCCGATGATGACGAGCAGCATGTCATCGGGGAGGCTGCTGATGAAGTCCAGGCTCGCCGGATGCGGTTTAGGATTGATCCGCCTCCGCTTGTTGGCTGCCTCGCCGTCCATCTCAACCGGCGGCGATGCTGGTGTACACGTGTGCTAGTGTGTGTTGTGTCTTTGGGTGTCTTGTGAGTCGTCCTTACATGCATGCCGCCCGCCTGGGTGGTGGTGTCTTGAGTCGTCCTTGTAGCAAGAAGTTTGTCCTCAATGCACCCTCAATTTACTAGCGTGCAGGGTGCTACCCCGAGTGGTTTCAGCTTTGTTTACTTCACCGCGTGTCAGATGGGCCTCTAGTTTACTTATTTTCACCCACCGCCACATGGGCCAGCACACGAAGATACAGAACACAAGCTGACAAGGCAGCATGTGAATTGGTTGACCAGTCAACTAAACAATATACGGATCTATACACTGACACAGTGAGTGTATAATCCGTCGGCATAGAGAGTCCGAGTGAGAGGGGAGGCCCGTGAGAGATAGCAGAGAGAGAGAGAGAAAGAGCTAGTCCCTCCATTCGATAATGTAGTTCCAACATTTTTTTTAAGTCAAACTTTTGAAACTTTGACCAAGTTTATAAATAAATTACTTATATCTACAATTCCAAAGATAAATGATAGTATGAAGTAAGTACATGTTGTGATGAATCTAATGATCGTTCCAGATGTAAATGTTTTTCTCCACATATACCTGGTGATAGAGGCAAAGGTGTCCCGATCTTTCGATGAGATGATAACTATCGATTTGGTGGAGTAGACTTTGACGATCCGACTACAAACGTGTACGACGTTGCGCCTTAGCAATCGCTAAACCAACTCCGAGAGGTTCTTGGCGATCTTTGGAAGCACGATCAGCCTGACCTCGAAGGTCTATTCCTGCAAGCAATCAAAGAACAAGCAAGAATATGATAAAGCAATCTGAATATTGCGAGTATATATGAAGTATAGATGAAAGTGGGGTTTCATAAGCGGTCTTGGTCAGGTCGTTGGACACAAATGAAGTACACGAAGTTGCAACAATGGCTAATTGTTAACTAAATAAAACCCAAGTCTAAACGATGTCTTAAGGGCTATATTTATAGGGAAAGGAGAGGGGATTTTGTCCACCCTTGGCAAGGTGGGACTAAAACACCTCCTAAGTCGCTTCCTACAATATGGACTCTAAAATAAATTACATGGGCCTGGCCCAAAATAACGTCACACCACACCAATAATAAGCTATGGACGAAATTTATGAAAGGCCATCTTGTATATTTCGTCCATATTCTTGTATGTCATCATGGTGGCTTCAAAGTCCGGAAATCTCCACTTGAACCTCCGTTCTTGTTCTCCTCGCACGCACCTTCATCTTCGTGCTTGACCATGCTCCAATGTTCAACCTTCTTGTCCGTGCTAGGCCCTTCAATTGCAAACAACACAAATGTATCTAAGTTAGGCAGCATCATATTCTTATGAACACTAGAAACATTACCAAGAAACGAAAGTACCTGATAATTTAAATGGCATATCTGAGCTCTAGCAACTGTTCTAAGAGGTAAAACAGTAGGGGATATGGGTGTAATTATGGTGGCCATGTCCTCATCATCCTCCCCTTCTTGAAAACAAAGCCGTCCTCGGCGTTGCTTAATCTGAAATCTTGCTAACAAAAGAGACAAGGTGTACACATTGTATATGTATATGTCATCCATTTTTACTGATCTCAGTTGGGGCACATGTGACACAGTTATACAAGAGCACCCTTCAAAAGTCATTAAATATAAAGCCAATATATTATCACAAGAATTCAAAGGCATGAAAATATTGCAACTTAGTTTGCACATATAAGTGAAGCTCTTATTCATATCAAAAGATTGACAATGCTTATCATTAAACCATCCTAACATTGATGAATCATCACCAAGATTAGAGGTCATATCAAAATGATTAAACATTGGCACAATTATTTTCAAACGTATTTGATCCAAATATGATTTATTCCCTGATTCACATGATTCATTTGCTTCAATAGTTAATTCAATGGGTTCACTCAAAATTGTTTGATCACATGGCAAAGTCAAATCATGAACATAGTCCTCTAAAATAGTTGGTGTGATCAAAGTAGTGGGTAGCTCATCGCACGGTTCATTTAAATTGACAAAGCATTCATCATACTCATGTGGAGGTGGAAGATCGGTACCTTTGTCATTACCTCTTATGATCAACAAAGACGATGTAGGCACTCTAGGTGGCGACAAGGCACATGGTGGAGGTGATGTAGTGCTCTCAACAATGGATGTTGTTTTCATAGGAGACGCGGTGGTGGAAGGAACAATCGTCGCAACTCTTGGGATTTGCTCCTTCCGCTTGTTTGTCTTGTGGGCAACACGTCTTGTTATCTCCTGTTCAGCTTTGCAAGCAAGACGAAACAAACGGTCCATAGGATAACATGTTTCATGAATTAGTATATCCTGAATGTCACGGTTTAATCCTCCCCAAAATCTATCCATAAAATCTTCTTCACTTTCTTCTAAAGAGGAATGCAACAAGGTAGTTTGTAAATCATCATAATATTTCGTTACGGTGTCACTACCTTGTTTTAAATGTTGCAACTTTTTCATCATGTCACGAGTATAATAAGCAGGGACAAATGTATGTCTCATGGCAAGTTTCAAATCATCCCAAGTAGTAGGTATATAATCAGGGTGTAACCGACAATATTCACTCCACCAAACTAAAGCATAACCGGTTAAAGAACCAACTGCAACCTTAACTTTTTTATGTTCGTCAAAATTATGGGAAACAAATATATTATTTATGCCGAACTCCCATTCAATATATAAAGCAGGTCTAAAACGTCCATTAAATGGTGGTATAGAAACATTAACCTGATCATGTGCATTTGGATGTTTGTGCACCTCTCGTGACGTTGTGATATTTGCATAGGTGGTGGTATGTCTCCCGCCATCGACAAAGCCCATGAATTGACTCTGGATCCTGTCATGATTAGTAGAAACAAGAAACAAAATCCAAAAATAATGTTAGATGAGCGACTAGAAAGTGGTGGTAAAAGCGCTCACAAAGATAGCAAATCAAAGTCTTACAAGTTCTTACCATGCAGCAGGAGGTGACCGGCAACCAAAGATGTTAAATAACTCTAAAAGTTGGGTAAAGTGATTGCCAGGTGAACGAATGTATACACGGTGTAGAAATATGTGGAGCTGGGTTGGCTTGATATATGTGGGAAAAAAGGCTACAACCACGTTAATTAATGCAAGCTGAAAAGTCGCTCAAAGTGGTCGAGTGCTGGTCCTAAGATAGACCATGCTAGAGACGCGAGCCTAAGACATGCATTTAATTCACAAGATGTTGCCAACACCACACTTTGGTACAAGCCTCCTTCCACTTTTGTTCCACTCCAAAATCAGTAGTGCGTCTTTGGTTTATAGCACAACAAAGCACCGCTTAATTTTTTTTCTCCAAAGTCCAAACGAACTACAAGTCCAAAAGGAAATAGATCCGAACACAACTTTTCTTACTTTTTTTTCCTATTACCTGCTTCCTTTTTGACCGGTCCTTCTTCTCCTTCCTTCCATACAAAAAAAAAACTCCAGCCAACACACACGTTGGTGCAATGCTCCTCGTACTATTTCCTTTAAAAAAACTACAAGATTCTCTTTTCTCACGTGATCAATCGATGGTTCCCGCAACAATAAATCCCAACCGAAATTATTCTATGGCAAAAACGAATCCAAGATTTAGGCAACCAGCGTGGACTTTCCTTGAGAGAAAACAAGGCCCAAAAAACTTATCCAAACCTGCCTTTCTTTTTACCGATCAAATCTTCTAAACGAAGCAACTTTTTTTTTGTCTCCAACAGATCAAAACCTTCCGAACTTGTCACGTTATCTCTTTTTTTTTTGAGACACGGCCAGACTTGCAAACCTCCAACCGATTTTTTTGTTGTTGATCAAACGAATCTGGACTTTATCTCTTCAAAGAACCACAACCAACCTTGCTTTTTTCTTTCAAGCGCGGAACAAACATGCCTATAATTTCTCCTACAAGTTATCGACCATGTATGAGGCCGGCAGTTTTTTCCTCCTCCAAGCGAGCAAGGAAAATCTGATTTTCCTCCTTTCCTTTTAAATCTCTTTCCTTTTACCTCCTGTCTTTCCAATAACTCACGGTATTTCCTTCCAAACTCTACCAATTAAATCTTGGCGGATGAGAGCTTGCCAAAAACGAATATGTAATCAACTCTCTTTCCTATTGAATGCTTTTCTTTCCTTGTTATCTCTCACGTGGGCTGCTCTTTTTTTTTTGAACTCCGACCGCATCAACACTTTCCTTCTTTCCCAAACTCCAACCGACCCAAGTTATAGGAGAGAATCCAAACGTATCACAGCTTCCTCACGTATTCTTCTCTACTTTTTCTTTTCGCTTCAAAATAAATCTCTCTCTGATTTTCTTCTCATGTAACCAATCTATTTCTTCTTCTTGAAAACTCTGTCCTTTCTCTCTTACGGCAAACAACCGCAATAATTTTTTTTCTCTTCAATATGAATCAAGATGGAACGACAACAATGGATGGATGGTGGTGATGGCGGCAGTGGCAGCGGAATATGACAATGAGGTGGATGACGGTGTTTGCGGATGCGGCGTGAACAAAACGTGACTAGAACTCGAAACTCTAAAAGACTAGACACTAGAAACCAACAACTCGATACACGATGCAACCGAAAATTCAACAAGAAAAAATTAAGTGGCAATGGCGAAAAGGCTCGGTATCGTCTTGGACATGGATGAACTAATCTAACTTTTTTTGTGGCTTTTTCTTGGACTCTAGGTATGAAGAACAGATTTAATCTAGACTATGAAAAACTGGAAAATCTCACCGAGCAACCTGGAAATCTGATACCACTTGATAGAGGCAAAGGTGTCCCGATCTTTCGATGAGATGATAACTATCAATTTGGTGGAGTAGACTTTGACGATCCGACTACAAACGTGTACGACGTTGCGGCTTAGCAATCGCTAAACCAACTCCGAGAGGTTACTGACGATGCTGGAAGCACGATCAGCCTGACCACGAAGGTCTATTCCTGCAAGCAATCGAAGAACAAGCAAGAATATGATAAAGCCTGACCATGCTCCAATGTTCAACCTTCTTGTCCATGCTAGGCCCTTCAATTGCAAACAACACAAATGTATGTAAGTTAGGCAGCATCATATTCTTATAAACACTAGAAACATTACCAAGAAACGAAAGTACCTGATAATTTAAATGGCATATCTGAGCTCTAGCAACTGTTCTAAGAGGTAAAACAGTAGGGGATATGGGTGTAACTATGGTGGCCATGTCCTCATCACCTGGTCAAACTTTTTTGAGGTTTGACTTTTCAAAACATCCATATGCTTACGGACGTGACAGAGTCCCTAACTAGAGAGAGCGAGAGATAGAGAGACTGAGTGAAAAAAGTGTGTGTGCGTGTGTGAAAGAGACATGGACAACACACGATAAAAGTAGAGAAAAAGCGTGCGTGTCTTGTGCAAACATATCACACATGCATCTTCGACAACGGAGGCAATAGTGTGTGGTTGTTTGGAACCGAGAGAGCAAGACCCCTAACACGTGGCCAAGAGAGGTCTGACAAACAAGGGAGAGAGGTCGAGAGAGATGTACGGAGAAAATGCAGACATGGGGAGGAGAGAGTGTATGTTTGTCATAGAGAGATCCCCTGGAGATCGGGATGGGACTACATGGGTGGGAGATCGAGTGACAAGGTGTGTGCGCGATAGAAGATGCCCCAAGAGATATCGAGATAGACGTATGGATGGAAGGAGACAATACGTGTGTTCCTGATGGCTAGTAAGAGATAATCATACTTAGGAGGGGAGGAGTGCTTGCGCCTATGATGGAGTGAGGGATTATGGTAATTAAGGGGGTGCGTGTCACATGGAGAGAGAACAAGGGCGGAGAGTGTTGGATGGGTCTATATGTATAGCGCGAGCTAGACATGTGTAAGTGTGAACCAGGGAGATATAAGGCCAGTTTGGCTTGTGTCCTGAGCATCTTTTGCACGGCACAGGGTTGTGGCTGGATTTCATGCACGCTTGTTTGGTTGCTGCCCTGTGAAAAAGAAAGCCCGTCTGGCCTGGGTTCCCTTGCACTATAATTAGCCTGGCTAAACTCCAGACACTGCAAGTAGCCTGGCCCAGGCGACCGATTTCGAACGCCTGGCCATGCCTGATCGTGTGGCCACAAGGCTAATCGCAACATGGATGGATATTACCATTAAATAATTGATGCATGGATTGATTGATGGGACATTGATGCTTTGCCTGGCCCAGGCATGAACCAAACGCTTCAGCACCACACAAGCCTGGCCAGGCAGAAATATTTTACATCTCACGTCCACACCAGCGAAGACCGGCCATCAAGGCATGGGGGTCAGTCACGAACCAAACTGACCAATAAAGTTTGAGAGAGATTGAGGAACCCCGATAAGGCTGAGTGGTGCGTCGAGATAGCTGAGAGGGGAAAGAGATATTCCATCCGCTCGATAATGCAAAGGTATGTAAATTTTTAGAAGTCAAACTTTGGAAACTTTGATCAGGTTTACGCAAATGTTATTTATATCTACAATACCAAAGATACATCATACAAAACTACATCTCATGGTGAATCTAATGGTATATGTTTGCCGTACTAGATGTAATTTGTTTTCTTCATGTACATGGTCAAACTTTATGATGTTTGACTTTTCAATAAATCTATATGCTATGGACCGAGGAGAGTGCCTTAGTCGAGACAGATCAAGTGCGTGTGAAGGAGAATGAGTAAGTGTGCAAAAAGAGTATGTGTGTGAAAGAGAAAGTGACAACAAACGATAAATTAGAGAGAGTGTGTGTTTTTTTGTTTCTTATGCGAACATATCACGCATGCATCTCCGAGAGGGAAAAGCGAGGCGAGGAGGTACACGAAGATAGCTAGTGTGTGATTGTTTGCAACGGAGAGAGACACCCTTGTAGAACACGTCCAATAGAGGTCTGGCCAACAAGGAACAAAGGTCGAGAGGGACACATGGATGGCATGAACGCATGGGGAGGGAGAGAGGGTGTGTTTGTGATAGAGAGATCCCGTCGAGATCGTGAGGGGACTATATGGGTGGGAGATCGAGGGAGTGCGTGCGTGATAGAAAGATGCCCCGAGAGAAATCGAGATAGACCATGCACATGTTTGTGATGGAGACTAAGATTAGCTAGTCATATACATATAGGGGGACTGCGTGTGCCTACAATTGAGTGAGAGACCATCATACTTGGCTAGTTGGGCATGAGATTGTGTGTGTGTGCGTATGAGATGGAGAGAGAACGAGGGGGAGAGATAGAGTTTTAGATGGGCCTATCGAGTGCGAGTGAGATATGCATGTGTATGTGTGACCCAGGTGGATGGAGAGTTTGAGGGAGGGGGGAAGAGCTCTGTGACGACATAGTGGTGTGTGAGAGAGTTACAGGCAAAGAGCCAAGGAATTTGTGTGCGTACAATGAGTGCACCCAAGATATCTAGCTTGGACTAGCTAGAGTATCATACATAGTGTGCGAGAGAGACCTATAGATGGTGTATATATGGATGCGAACTAGAAAGACCCCCACACACACACACACGTAGAGAGAGAGAGAGAGAGAGAGAGATGGAGAGAAAGGGAGAGGGACCAACAAGGTTTTTGTGTCGGATGCATGCATGTAATTGAAGATTGTCGGCGAGAGAGAGAGAACAGGAGTCCGGGAGAGGGGGAGGTCACGTTTTATGCATCAAAGACTGATATAAACCATGTTTCAATATAAACTTGCATTCAAATATTTAAATTGGAGAACATGTTGTCTGCAATCCACACATGAATGGATATATGTGTATATCAAACAAGTTCATTAATTTGACTTTCAACATGTTCATGGAGTACTATAATACAGTACAAAATGCTACTCGATTGAGGTGTTCAATTTTGGATTTAGTTCACTATTTTGACCCTCTTTGAGCGAGCTATTTCATTGAATCGAGATATTTCATTTTGGGTTTGATTCGCGTTTTTGAGTGGGTCAACTATTTGTCATATAGTAAATCGCTAGCAACGAGCATGTAAAAACACATTAATCCCGAGCATCATCTCTCCATCTAAAAAAGAAGTGGCAAGCTAATATTTCAAAATTTGATCCGAATCGACTTGGTAAGGTAGACGTGGATGCTCGTTCTCCCAAAATTTGAACGAACCGTTAAACATCCCCTCTGCTCGGTGGAATTCGCCCGAGCAAATAAATGGGAGACGCGAAATTACCGTCCTATGTGGGACACGCATCAATTGGCCTGTTGTACATCGAGGGTAGGTTCGTAACTTCATCCAAGCGTGCCTTCTCCTCGGTCGAAATGACATGTACCGAATAATTCATAAACCATGGTCGGCAAAACACACTCTCCTCGCCCGAAATAGCTCGCGCCCACTATTTCAAAACACGCTCTCCTCGCCCGAGATTGCTCGCGCCCACTATAGTTCAAACCACGCCCTCCTCGCCCGAAATCGCTCCCACCCACTATTTGGGGAGAAGCAAAGTTACTCTACTATCCCCGACCCTCAGTACACAGACCCAAGCCAAGAAGCCTATAGGCAAGGGTAGAATCATAACTCCCCTCACATTTCGCATAAATGCGTCCGTAAGACATGGTTCCACTCCTCCCAATTCCCCCCCGCCCGCCCCATTCATACCTCGTGGGCGCCAAATCCCCTTCTCCCGAGCCGCGAAACCTCAGCCCCACCTCCATGGTGCCCCCACCGCACCAATTTCACAGCCGCCCTCCTCCCTAATGCCAGAGACGTTGTCCATTTGCCGTCGTGCACTAGGCCGTGTGCCTCTTACTCCCTGCTGCTGGTGCTGCCTCGACGACGGCCGCGTGAACCGTACCGGAGCCGATTCACCCCCGCCGTTGTTCACGGCGCCGGAGCGGCTCCAACTTCGGATCCGTCCAGAGTCCTGGCGCTGCTTCGGCGTAGCCGTCGACCGTCGCGACATCGCTCTTTCCCTGCCGCCGGTCGCCACCGCAACCGCGCCGGCCTCACCGACTCGGCAGCTGGACCTACCTACTTCACCATGCCGCCAGATAGGTCGCACCCTCATCTCAAATCACTTTATTTAGGCGTCAGTTGTCTGAATTTTTATTCTGGGCCAATCGATTCCCAATGGGAAGCAGCACCCCTCGAGGCGGCGGAGCTCCTAGGCTGCCGGTTGGCTGGTGTCTAACGTAAGGGTGCAGGGCCGCAAGTTCGCCGCGGAAGCAGCGCTTAGATGGCTATCTTTTAGAGTTGCGTGGGTTGAAGGTACTGCCGCCGCCGGATCTGGATGACGGGGAGTCTTTGTGGATTGGCCCGGGGGCGGCGCAACCATGGGCGGGGAGCGGGGTTTTGGCCGGGGCCACGGACGGTGGAGGCAGGCTGCTCTGCCGTTGGTCGCTGGCTCTTCGGGGAAGATTCCGAATAGTGTCAGTCGGGAGGCACAAGACGGCCAGCCATCCGGCGTAGATCGGACAGTACCAAAATAAAATAAAATCGTGTGACCCCAATTTAGTCTTCAGTCAACAGACGTGTGACCACTCTCGTACCTTGCTGTTGATCTCTTAGTGTATTTTTTCAGATCAAAGACATATGTCGTTCTTAACATTATGCATTATCTGCATCTTGATCACTTGTCTTCCGACTCACCGCAGCTGCTCCAACAAGGGAAGCATACACCGAAGGGAGCTATAGTCCCCACTCAACAGTTCCTCAGATCGAATGCGCTGCGTCGACATGGACAGCCACAACAAGCTGCAGGGCCATCGACAAGTCAGCACATGATGCTCACTCCTATGGATGGCAACCAGATTGGTTGTACCCTCATCTTACTTGTGTGCAACATTTATGGCTTTGTTATTCATCTAAGCATGGAAAATAGATCATCACATTTCACTGTATATTCATGCTGATCTCTTATGGGTCTTGTTCAGGAGTTAACGTTGTTCCATAGTTCAGCTAAGATACTTGTTCTTTAGGTAACATTGTTCCATAGTTATCGTCCATCAACCAATGATATCCCACAAGCTGGTGATTATAGTATTATACCACTTCTAGTATTACCTATGTTGTTCTTTAATACTTTTGTGTGCCATCTAGTTAATCTCGAGTACAAACGATACATATTATGTAGCTTTCATCTGTGTTCTCCCTTTAGTTTATGAGACCTGTTGCTGCTAGTTAACCCCAGTCCTACTATTTATGTCATCTCCTATAGGCACTCATTACATAAATCTAACTACTAGTTGTCTTCCATACATGTCAGATATAATTGCACACACTGATATATCCACAAGAACCTCACGGAGCAATGTAAAGGCCAATAAACTTGATGTCAATGATACCCAATATGATGGAACATGTAAAGGCAGTTCTTCGTAAGACTTGCGTAAAGATGATGAATCCTCTTAACCCCACAAGGTCCTTGCTCTAACTTGGCCTGTGATATGGGTACAACATGCATATAATGTCACGGAGTGTATCTACTCATTGCAATGCCATGTGCTTAGCATCTTGATCATGCATGTAAATATGTCATGCCTTCCTGTTTTTCAAGACCTATTCCATTCATGATAACATGTTTTCAAATTCAAGTACCGTCATTCTACTCTATCGCAATGCCATCTTGCCTAATTTGGACATCATGCTTCTGAATATCTTATGCATTGTTATTCATCAGTATGTACTTCATCTGTCTACCATACCATGTTTTTTACATTGAAGTGTTGTTCTAGTGCTCTGTTGCAGTGCCATCTTATTTTTTCAATCGTACACGTGTATGTTGCCTTAGTTATTTCTGTACATATTCCGCTAGCATACAGTTTTACATTCAACTAGTGTTTTTTTGCTGTGTTGTCCTGTCGTATCCCTAGCTCTTACACCATACTCCCTCCGCCCGGATTACATGTTGCCGAAATGGATAAAAAAGGATGTATCTAGAACTGAAATACGCCTAGACCCATCCATTTTTTCGGATGGAGGGAATACATGTCAATATGTCATGCCTTTCTATTCTTCAGTACCTATTCCATCTCTCTGCTGCCGCATGTTTTATAATTAAAGCACCATTCTTCTATACAAGGCATGCAAGGGGAAGACGACTATGTTAGAATCTGAAGGGTTACAAACAAGGCCTTTGCAAAAGATCCAAACGCCAGGAGATAATAAACCAACTCCAGTTTTTATAGATACTGCTCCAAAGACAGAGAAACCCAACTCCTCACGATAATAAGCAGATTCCGGTGGCCAAAGAACTAGTCCGCTCGGTTCAGCAAAAATATGTCAACTCAATTCTAAGAAGCGTGTGCGTATCCTTGCATCATGAAACTTTATAGCATGCTGATCATACTTTCTACATGTTTCTTACCCATCTCTCTTTTAGAAAATAAGCTTAACAGATGGAAGAATTTCTGCAATGGTATCGTTTTATGAGGAAAGATTCTTGCAGGAATTCTCTGTGCTCCAATGTAGATGTAAGTACCTGTTGTATATCACTATATTTTTACATCAGCATGTATTTTGTTAATCGGCGTGAATCCAACCTTTATCTGATCTAAATTTAGTTGTAGCAAAATGTATGATTAAAGGCCACAATGTTGATTTTTGCAAGGAAAACTGCCTGGTAGTTTTGCATCCTGGGCTGCATGAGTGTATTATCTCATATCAGTGGGTTTGAATACTTTGGTTCTACAGTGGGTTTTTCAGTGTTTTTTTACTATGTTGTCCTGTCGTATCCCTAGCTCTTACATCATAATCCCTCCGTCCGGATTAAATGTCGCAGAAATGGATAAAACTGGATGTATCTAGAACTGAAATGCGCCTATACCCATCCATTTATTTCCGGATGGAGGGAATACATGTCAATATGTCATGCCTTTCTATTCTTCAGTACCTATTCCATCTCTGTTGTAGCATGTTTTATAACTGAATCACCATTGTTCTATATAAGGCATGCAAGGGGAAGACGGCTATGTTAGAATCTGAAGGGTTACAAACCAGGTCTTCGCAAAAGATCCAAACGCCAGGAGATAATAAACCAACTCCATTTTTCATAGATATTGCTCCAGCACAGAGAAACCTAACTCCCACTAATAATAAGGAGATTCCAGTGGCCAAAGAACTAGTCCGCTACAGTCCAGCAAAAGAATGTCAACTCCATTCTAAGAAGCGTGTGCGTATCCTCGCATCATGAAATTTTATAGCATTTCGATCATAATTCTACATGTTTCTTACCCATCTCTCTTTTAGAAAATAAGGTTAAACGATACAAGACTTCCTCCATTGGGATCGTATTCAAGGAAAATATCTTGCGGGAATTCTCTGTGCTCCAATGCTGATGTAAGTACCTGTTGTATATCACTATATTTTTACATCAGCATGTATTCTGTTAATCGGCGTGAATCTAACCTTTATCTGATCTAAAATTAGTTGTAGCAAAATGTTAAAGGCGCCAATGTTGATTTTTTTAAGGAAAACTGCCTGGTAGTTTTGCATACTGAGCTGCATGAATGTACAATCTCATATCACGCACATTCTTGAATTGTAGTGCTTCTCCTGGTTGCCCATTCATTCATTGTGTCAATGTTGCTTTCAGATTACCTTACGGCTGATGATAGCTGTGCCATATTGTGTTAATTTGGTGTAGGCTAGTTGCCCAAATATTCGCTAAGGCCAATGTTGCTTTCCTATTATCGACTTGGCCAATGATAGCAATGCTAGTGTGTTAATTTTGTGCGAGCTGTGAAGATAAGAAGACAAACTCGAAAACAAAGCAAGGCAACCCCGTTGTTTCTTTCCGATAAATCTAGGCCAGGTAATATGGCAATAACTCATGATTAATCTGTTTGGTTCCCGTCCTAATTTATGTTATGATGCGATGGTCGAGACACTCTCCACTATCAATAATACAAGCTCGCCAAAATCGCCATCCGAATCTGTTCAAGATCCTCTGTCTCGAATGGAGCGGAATAAATGTATGTTTGTGAACCAATTAATGGCTGAAGCAATGATGGAAATGGTGGATGAATCGAGGTGCGAGTCGTGCGACACAACAACCGATCAATGTTTTTAGAGACGGTGTAGCAAAGCAGCAAGAACTTTCCCACATGCTTATGGGCGTCATCTGTGCTGAGGTTGCAGATTGTGATGTTGTAGATGGTTATGTTCTGCTCATTTATTTTCACTGGCATCAATCTTTGATTGCCAAGTGGATGTAATTTCCTGTAATATATGCTGGATGTGCAACATTATTCCCTATATGCCATACCTTTGCTCGTCGTAATGGGCTCAAATTATCTAATTTGGCCTAAAGACATGAACGAACTTTAGTGGGCCCATTAAGTTAATGGGCCGTTACTAGGCCGAAAGTTAATGGTCGGCCCTCTTACCTCACGGGTCGTTAACAGGCCGACATCGAAGCGAGCAACAGGTGGCCCCAATTTATTTCACGGGCCATTAACAGGCCGTTACTAAGTTTAGGCTACATATGGCCCAACTATACTGTAGGCCTTTAGCAGGCCGAAAGAGACAGCGGGCTTGTACTGGACCATAAAGAGCATGGGCCGCTAAGAAGCCGAAAGTCAGATCGTATTGTAAACGGCCCAACTGTGTTGTGGGCCTTTAGCAGGCCGAAAGAGAAACCGGGCTGGTATTGGACCATGAAGGGCATGGGCCGTTAAGAGGCCAAAACTAAGGTCCGACTACAAATGGCCCAACTCATTTATGGTCCGTTAACAGGCCGAAAGGCACACAGGGCTGGGAATTGGCCCAACTCTTAAATGGGTCGCTAAAACGCCAAAACTGAGGTCCGACTACAAAATGGAACAACTGATTTATGGGCCGTCAACAGGCTGAAAGTGACACCGGGCCAGAAATTGGCCCAACACTTAAATGGGCCGCTAAAAGGCCGAAACTCAGTCCGAATACAAATGGCCCATCAGATTTATGGGCCGTCAACAGGCTGAAAGACACACCGGGCCGGAAATTAGCCCAACATTTAAATGGGTCGCTAAAAGGCCGAAAGATGTACATCCTGAAAATTGGCCCATCCATTAAATAGGCCATTAACAGGCCGAAATCTCATCGGGCCGATATTGAGCCCAAATATATAGCGGGCTGTTAACGGGCTCGAACTGACGATGGGCTGCAATGGTGTCAAATCTTTAACGGGCCATTGACGGGCCGAATTGGCACATCTCGTATGGGCCGTGGGCTTAAATGGACCTGACACAAGTAGGCCTTATATGGGCCGACCTGCTAATTTTTACTGGGCCGGCCTTTTTCACCGGAATGGGCCACTGTTGGGCCGTGCCACGTGTCGACCTGTCATAGGTGCCTCCTGTCCAATGAGTGTATGACATCTGTCCCAACGGTGAGGCAACACGTGTTTCCTGCGGCCAATGATGATTTTACACGTGGAAAATCCCCATTGGTCCGGGCTGTTAACGGGTTATCGGATCCAAAACCGGACCCGATAGCTTAACGGCGTTCCGTTACGGTGGATGTCACATGTCGGTCACCCTTGATGAAAGCACTTCTGTGATGCACGATTTATCGTCATGGAAGTGGACACTTCCGTGATGATAATTTTGGTAATGTCATGGAACACTTCTACGACAATGACAGTATGACTATCTTGATTCTGTCATAAATTTGTCATGGATGTACATGCATGACAAAAAACGCGACCTACTGTGACAAACACGTATCATCATGGAAGTGTATTTTTTTTGTAGTTAGAGCTCCAAATTTGGGTAAGAAAAACGAACATTTCCTTCACATACTTGCTTTGCATAATGAAAGCCTTACCCGCTGCAATCTTCTTGGCCGCCTGGATTTCCTGAAGGGCGCTCTGGGCCTCGGCTCGAGCCTCTTGTGTGCTCTGGCGGGCGTTCGCAAGTTCGGACACTTGTGCCTTCGAATCACGCTCCAAGGACTCGTACTTCTTGACGGCGTCCTGGAGCTCTTGGTGGACCTCGCCAACCCGGGCCTCGTGCTTCTCACGCACGGCGCGCTCCTTGGCCGCTTTGTCCTCGGCCTCGGCTAACGCCTTCTTGAGGGCCACCACCTCGGTCGTGGCCCCTAACAAAGTTCATGACGCTTTATTCCGCACGAAACATTCATCCTTCCTAAAATATACGTGCAGGTTACTGCGTACCTTTGCTGTCCTCCAGCTACTTCTTTACGAGGCCGAGCTCTTCATTAGCCCGCTCCAGGCTCTGCTTCAGGCCGGAGACCTCCGCAGTATGAGCGGCAACAGACAGTAGTGACGCCTGCTTATTCACATAGACATCTTATGTTAGACTCCTGCAAAAATTGTTTTGATCCTCTGTTCGGCTTTTTCTTTCTGAACACCGAATAGAGCATCAGGGGCTACTGTCCACACTGTGATATTCTTTCTACGATTATTACCTCAAAGCTGGTTAAAACTCTAGCGCAGGCCTCGGTCAGTCTGCTTTTGGCGGACTGAACCTTTTCGATCACCGAACACATAAGGACATGGTATTCATCCACAATGGAGGCGCCTCATAGCGCTTCCACCAGATTATCCGGTGCCTCTGGTTGGACAGAGGTCGCCGGCGGAATAGGCACACCTCCTCCTTTCGGGGAAGGCCGTTCGTTGGACTCCGGAGCTGTGTAGGTCTCCGGAATGGTATCCGGCTGAGGGCCGGATGGAACTTGGCCCCTATCACCAGTCCCCATGGGGGCTTTTTCCCCCATTTGTCCGGCGGCCGAGGAGTCATCCTGGGGTGCTACCCTGATGATCTCCGGAACCTCCCCCCGGTCTGGGAAGTTCCTTTGGCACACCACCTCATCATCACCCTTGGGCGAGACAAAGTGAGCGGGCGGCGGAGACATGCTAGCCATCTCCTTAGAGTCTAGCGAACCCTCTGTCGAGGATCGCAGGGAGCCATCGCGGGCCGGACTACAATGGCATAATTTAAACATATTATAAAGTGGAAAGGCAAGGTATTTGGATGTGCATAAGGTTTTTGTACTTACAAGGCGACCCGATGCTTGGTCTGGGGCATTCGCTCCGGACTTCTATCAACATCCCATGTGGAGATATCTGCAAGGGAGCCCTGCCCTCTCTTGGGCGCTTTCACCTCCAGATTCGTGGAAGCCCCCCTTTTCTTCCTTCCCCCTCACAGGGGGGAGTTGCTTTCTTCCTCCTCCTCGTCGTCATCTTTGGCGGCCGAAGAGTCAGTCTCGTCTTCGGACGACATGTCCGAAGCGCCCTTTCAGCGAAGGCCACTCCTGGCCCCTTTGGTTGTTTTCTTGGCCTTCTTCTCCGACACATCATAAGGCGCTAGAAACAGCATCTTCGTCAGGAGTTGGGTTTCTTCATCTTCGGGTAGCGGAGCCGGACAATTAATTCGCCCCACTATGTCGGTACAGGCCTAAAAGAAATTGACAGGAAGGCTTAGACTCCTTCCTCAAAATATGCTAGTAAAGGCTATACCTTGAAAACATGAAAGAATTTACCGAATTAGCCTGGCTCTTTAAGCTAAGCCCACGATCCTCAGTCGTAGGCGGTGGTGTCTCGCCGGCCTTGAAGAGCACTTTCCAGATGTCTTTGTGCGTCGTGCCGATGTGACGCCCGGATAATTAGACTATAGTAATTCCGTGCTAATGATGCCACGTCACCTCTGTCACTGTAGTTAATCTCGGGTTAGTTCAAAACCGATTCAAATTCCAAATTCAAAATCAAGTCAAACAATTAAAGCTTTCAAAAGTCAAAACTAAAATGTTCTTAATGTGACAAATAAATCATGGATAATATTGGTGGAGAAACAACATCTTTAGAAAATAAATAAGTACCCTAAAGTGATTAAAACGATAGTAAAAACAATTAATTATACTCCTATTATATTTTGTAAAATACTAAACTATTTTAGCTAGGTGCCAAAGTTATTGTGGCAGTGGTATAATTAATAATATTGTTTTAGGTGCTATTTGAATGTTTTAAAAAACTAAAACAATTTGGAAAATGAAATAAAAATAGAAAAACAAAAGACAAAAAAAATAGAAAGGAGAAACCCCCTGGGCTTCGGCCCAGCTGGCCACAGGCCCAACCAGGCCGGCCCATCGCCGTGCCCTTATCCACTCCCTCCCCCAAACCCTAACCGGCCATCACCCCACTTCCCCCCCCACTCGCCTCCCCCGATCCAGATCGGGGCGACCACGCCGCCCAAGCGACCCACTTTGGATCGACCGCCGCGCCCGGTCCGCCCGTCGCTGGCATGACCTCGCCGGACTGCTCCTCTCCGTCGACCTCGTCCCCGACATCCTCCCCACACCCCGCTGCCATTTTCCCTACGGCCCCAGTGAGCCCCGCCTCGCTCCCACCCTCTCCCTCGCTCGCTAGCGCGCGCCGCCCTCGCTCGCCGTCGTCCGCTATGCCGCATGCCCGCGCGTGCGCCTACACCCCGCTCCGACGCTCGCCTCGCCTGCGCTTCTGCAGCCTCCGCCCATCACCGCATCGCCGCCGCTGCTCAAGCACCACCGCAGCGTCAAGGCTGACCACGGCCGCCCGGACCCTCGATGGCGCCGCTTGCTTCGCTGCGGCGCCCCTTTCCCGCCGATCTGCGCTGCGGCTCACTGCCGCCATGACGCTCCCTCCCTTCTTTGGTGCACCCGTGGCCGCCTCTCGCGCACCGCGCCCTTGCCGCACCGCGCCAGCCGCCACCCGCCCGCGCCGTTCCATCGCCTCCCCTTGTCGCCCCGCTCCGCCCGCACGCCTCTTCCTCCAGCCCATTCGACCGCAGCGCCGGCGGCCAACTCCGGCACCCCGTCGCGTCCCAGCGACCGTCGCCCGCATGCCCGGGTCCTCCCCATCGGGCGCCTGGCGCCGTGCGCCCGTAAACCCAGCGCCCGCTAAGGCCCCCAGGGGCCAATGACAAGGGGGCCCTGCCTAGAACATTTTTATATATTAAAAAATTAATTATTAATTAATTAATTAAGTTAATTATTCCTATTTAATTATTCTAATTAACTAGTTAGTTTAATTAAACAGTAATTAGTTTAGCTAAATCCTAGTTAACCTAAAACAGAGTATGACAGGTGGGTCCCACTGGACCCACATGTCAGTTTGACTTAGTCAACCCTGTTGACTGCTGATGTCAACATGACATCATGCTGATGTCATTAATCCAATTTCGAATTAAATTAAATAATTAATTAAATTCCACAAATTAGTAAATCTTTAGAAAATCATATCTTTTAATCCTAACTCGGATTAAATTATTTTCAACATGAAAGTTGCTCAGAACGACGAGACGATTTCGGATACGCAGCACGTTCGTCCGCCATACACCCCTTGCATATCGAACATGCAACTTTCCCCCTCCGGTACCTCTGCCCGAAAACGCGAAACACCGGGGATACTTTCCCGGATGTTTCCCCCCTTCGCCGGTATCACCTCTTACCGCGTAAGGGCACACCTAACACCGTTGTTTGCTTTGTCATACATCGTTATGCATCTGTTTGCATTGTATTCATTGTTTCTTCCCCCTCTTCTCTCTAGTAGACTACGAGACCGACACCGCTGCTGGTGCCCCGTCCGACTACGTTGTTGACTACCCCTACTTGCCAGAGCAACCAGGCAAGCCCCCCCCCCTTGATCACCAGATATCGCCTATTCTTCTCTATACTGCTTGCATTAGAGTAGTGTAGCATGTTACTGCTTTCCGTTAATCTTATCCTGATGCATAGTCTGTCCTTGCTCCTACTGTTGTTACCTTTACCTGCAATCCTACATGCTTAGTATAGGATCCTAGTATTCCATCAGTGGCCCTACATTCTTGATTGTCTGCCTTGCTATACTATCGGGTCGTGATCACTACGGAGGTGATCACGGGTATATACTATATACTTTATACATGACACATGTGGTGACTAAAGTCGGGTCAACTCGTTGAGTACCCGCAAGTGATTCTGATGAGGGGACTAAAAGGACAGGTGGCTCCATCCCGGTAGAGGTGGGCCTGGGTTCCCAACGGCCCCCGACTGTTACTTTGTGGTGGAGCGACAGGGCAGGTTGATACCACCTAGGAGAGAGGTGGGCCTGACCCTGGTCAGCGTCTGCGGTTACTAAATAACACGCTTAACGTGTTCTTGGTATTTGATCCAAGTCCGGCCATTTGGTCTATACGCACTAACCAACTACGCGGGAAAGATATGGGCACTCGACGTCGTGGTATCAGCCGAAGCCTTCGTGACATCAGCGACTGAGCGGCGCGCGCCGGATTGGAACGTAAGCCTGCTCTTGTATTAAGGGGGCTAGTTCTGCTTCCGGCCGCGTTCGCAACGTGCAGGTGTGCTAAGGGCGATGGGCCCGCACTGTCGCGCTTTAGGATTAGACCGGCGTGCTGACCTCTCTGTTGTGCCTAGGTGGGGCTACGACGTGTTGACCTTCCGAGGCCGGGCATGACCCAGGAAAGTGTGTCCGGCCAAATGAGATCAAGCGTGTTGGGTTATGTGGTGCACCCTAGGAAGTTTCTCTATTCGAATAGCCGTGATCTTGATGTGGCGACTTGGAGTTGTACCTTGACCTTATGACAACTAGAACCGGATACTTAATAAAACACACCCTTCCAAGTGTCAGATATAACCCGGTGATCGCTCTCTAACAGGGCGATAAGGAGGGGATCGCCGGGTAGGTTTATGCTATGCGATGCTACTTGGTGAACTTACCATCTACTCTCTTCTACATGCTACAACATGGAGGCTGCCAGAAGCGTAGTCTTCGACAGGACCAGCTATCCCCCTCTTATTCTGGCATTCTGCAGTTCAGTCCAACGATATTGCCCCTTTACACAGATATCCCTGCATATGTAGTGTAGATCCTTGCTTGCGAGTACTTTGGATGAGTACTCACGGTTGCTTTTCTCCCTCTTTTCCCCATTTCCATTCTACCTGGTTGTTGCAACTAGATGCTGGAGCCCAGGAGCCAGATGCCACCGTTGACGACGACCCCTACTACACCAAGGGTGCCTACTACTATGTGCAAAGTCACGATTTACCACTGTGAGTAGTTTAGGAGGATCCTAGGTAGGAGGCCTGCGCCTCTTTCGATCTGTATTCCAGTTTGTGCTAGCCTTCTTAAGGCAACTTGTTTAACTTATGTCTGTACTCAGATATTGTTGCTTCCGGCACGACTGTCTATGATCGAGCACTTGTATTCGAGCCCTCGAGGCCCGTGGCTTGTATTATGATGCTTGTATGACTTATTTTATTTTTAGAGTTGTGTTGTGATATCTTCCCGTGAGTCCCTGATCTTGATCGTACACGTTTGCGTGTATGATTAGTGTACGATTGAATCAGGGGCGTCACAAGTTGGTATCAGAGCCGACTGCCTGTAGGAATCCCCCTTCCACACTCCTTGGACGAAGTCGAGTTTAGGCATTGCAAAACTTTTACTAACATGGATGTGTGTCTTATGGGCCCACGTCGCCATTGGGTGGTATTAGGATCTTTTATTCCTCGACCTATACTCTGGTACTCTGATCTCTCTTCTGTTCGGGTTAAATGATTTTGCTAAAATCTAACTCTAGGTTCTCGTTACCACTTCCTGCCGGAGAGTCCCTTCATTCCAGATGATTGACTGCTTCACCAGAAGATTCTAAAGATACTCTTAGATGTTCTCTTGAGACTTTGTGCCCGTCGCTTTTGCATTTCCCTACCACCAAAATATCCCTATGGACAAATACATACACCTGTCGTCCTTACTTTTATTCCCAGTTGATCTTGTTATTACAAGATACCCCGACATTCTCTCTATTGTTACGAGAATACTTTGTGCCTACTGCCCTGCAGTTCTTTGCCACCTGAATACCCCTATGGATAATTTTTTGCACTTATCGAGTATCCGTTCATTCCCAGTTGATTCATGTATTTCACAACAGTCTTCGAAATACCATTCGATCTTCCGAAAATCATGAGTAACTTATTGCTCTGGAAATTCTTGCTTGCTTGCATTATGGTTAATCCCATAAGTCTCGTAATCTTATTAGCATCCCTTGTCATTATCATTTTGAGTCTGTTGATTCAATATGTTGCGAATGCTCAGAATCCTCGATCGGATCCTAGAATTCATCCTTCGGCTCGACGTCATTTTAAACATGAGCTGGATCTCGAACAATCAAATTTCCATCGATTGTACCCCTAAGGCTATTCAACTTATCCATCCCTAATCAGAGCATCGCTTCTGATCCCTTGTCTTGGAATTCATAATTCCTTTGCAATTGAGCTTTGAGTTAGTCAGTTGTTTCTATAATCTGATCTCCTTGCATTCTTTCTTCCTCTGGTTGAGTGCAGATGCTCACATCAGATCCCTTGTGGACCACCGGATCCTTTGTTGGATTTTATCCGACGGCGTCCTTCGTATTCAATAAGCTTGTGAGCCTTTCCTAGGGTAAATAATGCCTTTGGTAAATTTGTATCCTCTTCTTTGTCAACCATGCTCTACTTCCGAGCTTGAGTTATTTACCCCTGAAGTTGATGGTATACGTTCCTAAGAAGCCCCGATGGGTTGAACCTATGCCTTCCTTAATCTCTATGAACCCGAAAGTTTTCACGAGTCATACTCTTATGGTATTTTGCCAAATAAAATTTCAACACTACAACTTCATCGAAAGCGAGAAGTGAATGAAAGGTCATGCGTTGGAGAAGTGGGAGTCGACCTTGAACTTTGTGTTCATGCCCATGGACACGATGTAGATCTTATCATTAAAGCTTCTCTTAAATTAATTATGCCTTTGGTATAAGTTCATCTTATATCTGGGATCTGGTCTTTTGCAATCGTGGTTCCGACCATGTTCTCCTTTAAATACCATTTCTCATGCAAGTTTAAGCACTTGTCTTCTGTAGAGTAATACCCCAGTCCAACCTCTACTTTGATTTGTCGTCGAGTCTTACCCCCTGGTATCTCAAGATTATCATGGAACTGCATAACTTCTTATGAGTTCTTCATCAAGTGCTACATTCTCATTGATTCCAATTTTTCACGGGCTCTGAGTTATTAAACACTCAAAGACACCGATAACCTACTCGAGTCCGCATTGCGATTAAGCAACTCTCGGTAACCTTCATTACTTACGAGTTTGAACTCAATCATGTCATTCCTAGCATGTTTGGCTATATCCTTGTCGTGCCGATTTTAACTGTGCTACCTGGTCCTTCTTCGCAGAGCACAAATTTTTGACGATGAGCTAAGCTTACGTTGATCTTTCCTCATCATATCATTTCACTTTGGACAACAAGCTTGCTTTGGAGTTTGTGTTGTACCCTTGGTTCCATTAACCTTTCGCTTCATCATTCCTTTGACTTGATGTCATCGCCGATCTATTACATCTTCGTGGAGCCTCTCGACAAAATTTGTCGTGATCATCATCAACATCTTGACTCCTTCCTGGATATCAATTGAATTCATGATGAGAAATACCATCCTTGCCCTCGATGATTTGTGTTGTCATCGACCACTTTAATGCCTCCCCTCCAACACAAACTTGTTCGTATTCTGTGTTATACCTTGAGTTCCTTGCTATCTAGCATTTGTTCTTAATTAGCTTGGAATATTGCCATCTTTTATGTCAAGAATGTGGTGAGAATTTCACCCCCTCTTAAAAATTCTTGGTACAGTGATGCTTCTCGCCATCACCATTCTTTTCTTAGTCCCCGTGTTGAGTGAACTCTGTTGTGCGAATTTATTATCTCTAGCTACCCTATTCCTTCAGAGTTAATGGACAATAATTCTAATTTAGTGTGTTGGTTGCTCAATCGCCATTCTGACGTTGGTCGTGCAACCCAACCCATATTTTGGGCGCACCTTTCAACCAATGTGTAACTGTGTATGTTTTCCTCAAGCATACATCATTATATCATTGATCTGACTAATGTTATCTCATGTTCACATAATTGTGGAAACCCATCTTTTGGAAGTCTCGATGAATTGTCGCTGAGTTCATCAGCTACCACCTTATCCCTTCATTGGTTTAATGATGAGCTCTTATTTCGGAACTCGCTTCCGTAGTAAATTTCCCGAGAATCTTACAATGTCATCTCGTCAATTTGTTTTGCATCTTTTCTTCTCAGGCATCCTGAGTCTAAGGTATCCTGCCACCTATCAGAACTGAATCTCGGTCTGATATGATGGTTGGAACATATTTCCAGGAGTTGTAACGATGGTATTTATATGACCCGGTAAGGTGGTGTCATACCTAGCCCACCTGGCCGGAGGCCCTATTGTAATAGTTCCCTTTAGCAATGTTATCCATTCTTCCATGAGGAAACTGTAAGACTTATTCTATAAGTTGTTCCTGATGAATCCTTCGTGTATCCAAAGTACGACCTTTTCTTGAAGACCATGTCAATGTTATCTCGAAGCATGTCTATGGCACTCCGATTTTCAACAAGAACATTTGAAGCCCAATGCTAAATGTTTCCTGCTCAATTATCCAAACACCGCTGTATGGGTAATGTCATGAAATTTCTCTCTCCTACCTAAAAAGTTTTCTACATTATATCCTGTCATGGATATCATGCTCTGCTTGTCCTTGGGAAGGATACACCCCTGAAATATGTGTTTAAACACATTTTCCTTTCCATTGTTCTGTTTAATCTGATAATCTTATTTTCCTTTCCATTGCTTGGTACAGCGTTGCTTGTGATCTAGATGATCTAAGTAGTAATATTCTCCTGCTTATGTAAACATCTCGGTGTAGAATTCTGTCAGCAAGACTCTGTTACTATTGTTGATGACATTCTGGTAGCCACCGATGGACGAGAACTTTGCCTATTGGTCCGCCTCGTTCAACGAGCAGGAAAATGGTTCTCTTCGTCCCTCGCCCTTGGTACTGATGTTGTTGCCGACATAACTGACATACCTTGCTATCATGACCATGCAAGATGTCGCTGCCCTCTTACTTTAACACACATGGTGGGCCCATAAACCACAGTTCCTCGCACTTGACTTCGTATGTAGTTCACGGGCCACCTGCCTAGTGATCTATTCTGGTATCACACTCAATACTTATTCCCATTGCTCTAAACCCCATTCACACTTCGTTTCAGGCAACGAACTATTGCCTGTGCGCTTGAAACTTCTATTGTGCACCTTCTTACTTTGCTCTCGATATTTTCTTAAGATTAGAATCGAGAGTTACTTTCTGCCACCTTCCCTGGTGTTATCTACTGGCGAAGCAACCTTGTAAAGGCCCGTTCTTCCGAAGTTACCCCTTATCATTTTTTGTAATTACGATGGAGTTCCTGAAGGAAGGACGACAACCTCATCATGATGTATTGATGCATAGGAATGAAGACATCAACGCTATGGATCGACCGCTTTGAGAAGAGCAACCAAGATCGAGAACGCTCGTTAGAATTTCGTAACCAAATCCCTTCCCCAGCACTTCCCCCCTTAAATCTCGGGACGAGATTTCTTGTAGTGGAGGAGAATTGTGACGCCCGGATAATTAGACTATAGTAATTCCCTGCTAATAATGCCACGTCACCTCTGTCACTGTAGTTAATCTTGGGTTAGTTCAAAACCAATTCAAATTCCAAATTCAAAATCAAGTCAAACAATTAAAGCTTTCAAAAGTCAAAACTAAAATGTTCTTAATGTGACAAATAAATCATGGATAAAATTGGTGGAGAAACAACATCTTTATAAAATAGTTAAATACCCTAAAGTGATTAAAATGATAGAAAAAACAATTAATTATACTCCTATATATTTTATAAAATACTAAACTATTTTAGCTAGGTGCCAAAGTTATTGTGGCAGTGGTATAATTAATGATATTGTTTTAGGTGCTATTTGAATGTTTTACAAAACTAAAACAATTTGGGAAATGAAATAAAAACAGAAAAACAAAAGACAAAAAAAATAGAAAGGAGAAACCCCACAGGCTTCGGCCCGGTGACCTGAGCCCAACCAGCCGCCCACCGCCGTGCCCTTATCCACTCCCTCCCCCAAACCCTAACCGGCCATCACCCCACTTCCCCCCCCCACTCGCCTCCCCCGATCCAGATCGAGGCGACCACGCCCCCGCCCCCGACGACCCCGCCGCCTGGATCGACGCCGCCCCGGTCCTCCAGTGCCCGTCGCCGGCACGACCTCTCCGTCGACCTCGTCCTCGGCATCCTTCCCGCGCCCCGCTGCCATTTTCCCTACTGCCCCAGCGAGGCCCGCCTCGCTCCCTCCCTCTCCCTCTCGCGCTCGCACGCGCCGCCCTCGCTCGCCGTCGTCCGCTACGCCACATGCCCGCTCGCGCGCCTATAGCCTGCTCCGCACGCCTCGCCTCGCCCGGGCGCTTGCTGCGCAGCCCAGCCCATCACCCCACGGCCCGGCGCGTCCAACACCACAGCGGCGCGCTGACCACGGCCGCCCGTTCGCGCCCATGGTGCCCCCTTTCCGCTGATGATTCGCGCTGCGACTCACCGCCGCGCCACGATGCTCTGTCTGTGCTGCACCCGTGGATGCCGCCTCTCGCGCGCACCGCCAGCGCCGTTCAGCGCCTCCCTTGTCGCCCGCTCCGCCCGCCGCCTCTGTCTCCAGCCCGTTAAACGCAGCGCCCGGCGGCCAACTCCGGCACCCCGTCACGTCCTGGCGACCGTCGCCCGCGTGCCCGGGTCCTCCCCATCGGCGCTTTGCGCCGTGCGCCCCGTAAACTCGGCGCCATAAGGCCCCGAGGGCCAATGACAAGGGGCCTGCCTAACGTTTTATATAAAAATAAAAAAATAAATAAAATTAATTATTAATTAATTAATTAATTAGTTAAGTTAATTAATCATGTTTGATTAATCTAATTAACTAGTTAGTTTAATTAAACAGTAATTAATTTAGCTAAATCCTAGTTAATCTAAAACAGAGTATGACAGGTGGGTCCCGCTGGACCCACATGTCAGTTTGACTTAGTCAACCCTTGTTGACTGCTGATGTCAACATGACATCATGCTGATGTCATTAATCCAATTTCGAATTAAATTAAATAATTAATTAAATTCCACAAATTAGTAAATCTTTAGAAAATCATATATTTTAATCCGTAACTCGGATTAAATTATTTTCAGCATGAAAGTTGCTCAGAACGACGAGACAATTCCGGATACGCAGCCCGTTCGTCCACCACACACCCCTAGCATATCTAACACGCAACTTTCCCCCTCCGGTACCTCTGCCCAAAAACGCGAAACACCGGGGATACTTTCCCGGAGGTTTCCCCCCTTCGCCGGTATCACCTCTTACCGCGTTAGGGCACACCTAACACCGATGTTTGCTTTGTCATACATCGTTATGCATCTGTTTGCATTGTATTCATTGTTTCTGCCCCCTCTTCTCTCCGGTAGACTATGAGACCGACGCCGCTGCTGGTGCCCCGTCCGACTATGTTGTTGACGACCCCTACTTGCCAGAGCAACTAGGCAAGCCCCCCCCCCTTGATCACCAGATATCGCCTATTCTTCTCTATACTTCTTGCATTAGAGTAGTGTAGCATGTTACTGCTTTCTGTTAATCCTATTCTGATGCATAGCCTGTCCTTGCTCCTACTGTTGTTACCTTTACCTGCAATCCTACATGCTTAGTATAGGATGCTAGTATTCCATTAGTGGCCCTACATTCTTGACTGTCTGCCTTGCTATACTATCGGGTCGTGATCACTAGGGAGGAGATCACGGGTATATACTATATACTTTATACATGACACATGTTGTGACTAAAGTCGGGTCAGCTCGTTGAGTACCCTCAAGTGATTCTGATGAGGGGGCTGAAAGGACAGGTGGCTCCATCCCGGTAGAGGTGGGCCTGGGTTCCCGACGGCCCCCGACTGTTAGTTTGTGGCAGAGCGACAGGGAAGGTTGAGACCACCTAGGAGAGAGGTGGGTCTGGCCCTGGTCGGCGTCCGTGGTTACTAAATAATACGCTTAACGAGTTCTTTGTATTTGATCTGAGTCTGGCAATTTGGTCTATACGCACTAACCAACTACATGGGAAAGATATGGGCACTCGACGTCGTGGTATCAGCCGAAGCCTTCGTGACGTCGATGTGGATCGAAGCCGCTACCGGATTGGAACGTAAGCCTGCTCTTTTATTAAGGGGGGCTAGTTCTGCTTCCGGCCGCGTTCGCAACGTGCAGGTGTGTGCTACGTCTTGCGCCTGCATTGGTTTTCCCCGAAGAGGAGAGGACTATGCAGCAGAGTAGCGTAAGTATTTCCCTCAGTTTTTGAGAACCAAAGTATCAATCCAGTAGGAGGTCACGCGCGAGTCCCTCGTACCCACACAAAACAAATAGCTCCTCGCAACCAACACGAATAGGGGTTGTCAATCCCTTCGTGGTCACTTACGAGAGTGAGATCTGATAGAGATGGTAGATAATATTTTTGGTATTTTTGGTATAAAGATGCAAGGTAAAATAAAAGGCAAAGTAAAGAGCAAAGCAATAATAAAGCGTATGAAGATTAATATGATGAAATAGACCCGGGGGCCATAGATTTCACTAGTGGCTTCTCTCAAGAGTATAGGTATTTTACGGCGGGTGAACGAATTACTGTTGAGCAATTGACAGAATTGAGCATAGTTATGAGAGTATCTAGGTATGATCATGTATATAGGCATCACGTCTGAGACAAGTAGACCGACTCACGCCTGCATCTACTAGTATTACTCCACTCATCGACCGCTATCCAAAGATGCATCTAGAGTATTAAGTTAATGAAAATAGAGTAACGCCTTAAGCAAGATGACATGATGTAGAGGAATAAATTCATGCAATATGATAAATACCCCATCTTGTTATCCTCGATGGCAACAATACAATACGTGCCTTGCTGCCCTCATCATTGGGAAAGGACACCGCAAGATTGAACCCAAAGCTAAACACTTCTCCCATTGCAAGAACTACCAATCTAGTTGGCCAAACCAAAGCGGATAATTCAAGAGACTTGTAAAGATAACTCAATCATACATAAAAGAATTCAGAAAATATTCAAATATTGCTCATAGATAGTCTTGATCATAAACCCACAATTCATCGGTCTCAACAAACACACCGCAAAAAGAAGATTACATCGAATAGATCTCCACGAGAGACGGGGAGAACATTGTATTGAGATCCAAAAAGAGAGAAGAAGCCATCTAGCTACTAACTAAGGACCCGAAGGTCTGAAGTAAACTACTCACACTTCAACGAAGAGGCTACGATGATGATGTAGAAGCCCTCCGTGGTGGAATCCCCTTCCAGCGGAGCTCCGGAACAGGCCCCAAGATGGGATCTCGTGGATACAAAAAGTTGCGGCGGTGGAATTAGGTGTTTGGCTCCGTGATTCGATCGGCGAGTGCGTGGGTATATATAGGACGAAGAAGTACGCCGGTGGAGCCTCGAGGGGCCCACGAGGTAGGGGGCGCGCTCTAGGGGGGGCGCCCTCCACCCTCATGGCCGCCTCGGAGCTTTCTTGACGGAGGTTCCAAGTCTCCTGGGTCTTATCCGATGAGAAAATCACGTTCCCGAAGATTTTATTCTGTTTGGACTCCATTTGATATTCCGTTTCTTCGAAGCATCGAAATAGGCAAAAAACAACAATTATGGGCTGGGCCTCCGGTTAATAGGTTAGTCCCAAAAGTAATATAAAAGTGGAAAATAAAGCCCAATATAGTCCAAAACAATAGATAATATAGCATGGAGCAATCAAAAATTATAGATACGTTGGAGACGTATCAGTGTGCTATGGGCGATGGGCCCAGACCCTTGTGCGCTTTGGATTAGAGCGGTGTGCTGACCTCTCTGTTGTGCCTAGGTGGGGCTGCGACTTGTTGATCTTCCGAGGCCGGGCATGACCCAGGAAAGTGTGTCCGGCCAAATGAGATCAAGCGTGTTGGGTTATGTGGTGCACCCCTACAGGGAAGTTTATCTATTCGAATAGCCGTGATCTTCGGTAAAAGGACGAATTGGAGTTGTACCTTTACCTTATGACAACTAGAACCGGATACTTAATAAAACACACCCTTCCAAGTGCCAGATATAACCCGGTGATCGCTCTCTAACTGGGCGACGAGGAGGGGATCACCGGGTAGGTTTATGCTATGCGATGCTACTTGGTGAACTTACCATCTACTCTCTTCTACATGCTACAAGATGGAGGCTGCTAGAAGCGTAGTCTTCGACAGGACTAGCTATCCCCCTCTTATTCTGGCATTCTGCAGTTCAGTCCACCGATATTGCCCCTTTACATAGATACCCCTGCATATGTAGTGTAGATCCTTGCTTGCGAGTACTTTGGATGGGTACTCACGGTTGCTTTTCTCCCTCTTTTCCCCCTTTCCATTCTACCTGGTTGTTGCAACCAGATGCTGGAGCCTAGGAGCCAGACGCCACCGTCGACGACGACCCCTACTACACCAAGGGTGCCTACTACTACGTGCAGGCGGCGATGACCGGGGAGTAGTTTAGGAGGATCCCGGTAGGAGGCTGCGCCTCTTTCGATCTGTATCCCGGTTGTGCTAGCCTTCTTAAGGCAACTTGTTTAACTTATATGCGTACTCGAGATATTGTTGCTTCCATCGACTCGTCTATGATCGAGCACTTGTATTCGAGCCCTCGAGGCCCCGGCTTGTATTATGATGCTTGTATGACTTATTTTATTTTTAGAGTTGTGTTGTGATATCTTCCCATGAGTCCCTGATCTTGATCGTACACGTTTGCGTGTATGATTAGTGTATGATTGAATCGGGGGCATCACAGCCGAAGAGCTCTAGCAGCGTCTGGTGCTTGGCCGGATCGAACTCCCACAAATAGCTGGTCCGACGTTGGCACGGAAGGATCCGACGAATGAGCATAACCTGGATCACGTTGACAAGTTTGATCTTCTTGGTTATCGTGTTCTGGACGCACGTCTGGAGCCCGGTCAGCTTGTTCGAAGAACCCCAGGTTAGGCCCTTCTCTTTCCAGGAGTTGAGCCGCATCGGAACTCCGGATCGGAATTCGGGGGGCCGCCGCCCAGTTGGAATCGCGCGGCTCGGTGATGTAGAACCACCCCGATTGCCACCCCTTCACCATCTCCAGAAAGGAGCCTTCGAGCCAGGTGACATTGGGCATCTTGCCCACCATGGCACCTCCGCATTTTACTTGTTGGCCGCTCACCACATTCGGCTTCACGTTGAAGGTCTTCAGCCATAGGCCGAAGTGGGGCGGGATGCGGAGAAAGGCCTCGCACACGACTATAAATGCCGAGATGTTGAGGATTAAGTTGGGGGCTAGATCATGGAAGTCCAGCCCGTAGTAAAACATCAGTCCACGGACAAACGGGTGGAGAGGGAATCCCAATCCGCGGACAAAATGCGCGAGGAACACCACCCTCTATTAGGGCTCGGGGGTAGGAACGATTTGTCCCTTGGCCGGAAGTCGGTGAATGATCTCCTTGGCCATGTACCCGGCCTCTCAGAGCTCCTTGATATCTTTCTTCCTAACGGAGGAGGCCATCCACTTGCCTCCAGCTCTGGATACGCACATGGTTGGAGAGCTTTCTCGGGCGGGGACAGCTAGAGCTTCGGCGCTGGAGCTCAAGAATGGATGGGCAGAGGAAGGAGAAGGCGTGGGTGAATGAGGACGAATCCTTATCCCTTTATAAAGGCCGCGAATGTCAAATGCCTCCCCACTCGCCTTAAAACTCGCCTATTTCCAAGGGCTGTGTAAACAGCACGGTTGGGTTACCCACGTCCGTATTGATGAGAATCCCGCAATAATGGGACACGATCTCTGCTTTGACAAGACGTGCCAATGACAACCGCGTCTCGGAACGTGGAGCGGCAGACGGAAAACGGTTCGAAATTACGACCGGACATATATGATGTCATGTTGCAAAAAGTTGTCAGTGAATGGGACTCGTTTAAAATTATATTCTCTCTGCGGTTGTGTGTGGTGTGTGTGTGTTACACATCCGGACACGTCGATACGTCCGAAGACTATCCTGGAGTTCGGAAAGGGGAACCCGCCTTGCAATGTCGAAGACAAATCTGCGCGCCGGACTCCTCGTCATTGAAGCCAGGTTCAGGGGCTAATGAGGGAGTCCTGGATTAAGGGGTCCTCGGGTGTCCGGCCTGTTAGCCATGGGCCGGACTGATGGGCTGTGAAGGTACGAAGGCCGAAGACTGCACCCGTGTCCGGATGGGACTCTCCTTGGCATGGAAGGCAAGCTTGGCGACTGAATATGTAGATTCCTTTCTTTGTAACCGACCTTGTGTAACCCTAGATCCTCCCAGTGTCTATATAAACTGGAGGACTTAGTCCGGAAGAGGGGGTACTCATTATCATAGTCATACAGGCTAGACTTCTAGGGTTTAGACATTACGATCTCGTGGTAGATCAACTCTTGTAATACTCATATCCATCAAGATCAATCAAGCAGGAAGTAGGGCATTACCTCCATAGAGAGGGCCCGAACCTGGGTAAACATCGTGTCCCATGGCTCATGTTACCATCGACCTTAGACGCACAGTTCGGGACCCCCTACCCGAGATCTGCCGATTTTGACACCGACAGCGGGGTCGGGCCCTGCCGACGTAGAACCCTAAGACCTACTTTAGCGGCTCCTTCCCGCAGGCCGTTTGCGCGTCAAGGGGGACTCCTGAGCATCGCGACTCAGGAGCCTAACTGGCCACGTAGCCCCTCACCCCTTGGTCCGTCCTGGTGATCTGGACGTCCCAATGGCGGCTGAGGTATGTGCGGGGTCGGGCCTCCGGACGCAGGCGGAGGTCGTCTCCTTCGCCCCTGAGCTTCCACAAGGGGTGCAAGCGCGCCTGGAGAGGGGTCACGCGCTATGCCAGGAAATCCTTGACGATCATGGCCCCTGTGAGCTTCGCCGCCTTTGGGTCGTCAGGCTTCAGGACGGCGGTCATCCTCTCCAGCACTTGCTCCGCCCGAGGGTCGATGAGACTCGCACGGAACCACCCGTCGTGAGACGTGGGCATCTCCATAGGCAACACCAACCGGGGGTGGGAGCACTTGGCATCCATCAGAACCCACTTGCTCCTAAAGTCCTCGGCCTTCTTCCCGGCCTTCGAGATCGCGTTGGTCTTGTTGGCCGCAACGAAGTTGGTGCACCCCGAGCAATGGCATTCCTTGATCCGAAGATAGAAGAAGTGGCGCAGCAGCGCCACGGACAACATCACCCTGACGTATGCCTCACAGCAGAAGGAAAAGATCAACATAAGGAGGACGGAGTTGGGATGAAGATGGAGGCCATGCAGCTTGTAATGGATGAGGACGGAGTAGAATAAGTCAGAGAAGGGGGGAACCAACCCTACGACAACGCTGCTCATGAAGAAGGGATAGAAGGTGCTGCCCAAGGCCTCCGGCTCGGCGGAGCCAACCTAGAGCGTGGTCTTCCTCTTCTCGTCGCTGCCCTCCGCTGTCATCAGGAGCGTGACGGCGAGGTTCTTCTCCGAGACACTAGGTGCGCTCAGGGGTGGCTCGTACCAGGAGGGCGGAAGGGTGGCCTTTGCCTTGCTGGGCGCCATCGATGGCGGGCTTGGAGGAGGATTGGTGTGGATATGGAGGCTGGGGAGCGAGGTGCGGGAAAGGGGACCTGGAGCAAGATGAAGGCAAGCAATGAAGACACTGCGGCGCGTGCCAGCCTTTTGTCAGTCAGGCGGATGCCGAGGCAGCGTGGGGAAGCGGAGACGCCCACGTCCCGTCAATCGCCACGCATCAATCAAGGCCACAAGCTATTGGGGACCGCGGCGCTCCGCACTTGACCCTTGGATTCGCCTCGAAGACAAGTCTGAGCGCGCCTTGGGCCTGGGGGCTACTGTCGGCGTCCTGGGAACGGGGGTACCCAGACTTGCCTGCCTGCAGCCCAGGGCGTGGCTCATCCAGCAGCCTGGTATGGCCCGCCTTCATCAACAACCACTCAAGACCCTCGCGAGGCGGATGACACAAGACCTCCTCAGGGGCGACCTCCCTAGGCTAGCTCCCGAGGAGCGGAGAGATCTATGCAAGGGGCACCTCGCGAGGTCTGCATGACGTGAGCCATGACGACCAAGGCCAGGCGGGCGCCAGCGGGCGCAGAGTACCAGTTGCCTCTTTAGTGCTAAAGGGGTAAGCGCAGGCGATGAGTCCCGAGGCATCAGGCAAAGGTTTCCATATCGGTGCAACGAGACCAAGACCAGCAGGACGGCAGGACGGAGGTCACCGCAGAGCCCACGACGGCGTCACTACCAGAGCCTTTGGCAGTCGAAGGCCACCTTTTATCAGGATAGCTTGTACTTGCTGTCCCATTCAAATTGGTCATTCTGGGATCCCTTCCCGCCTAATATTTGGGAAGAGGACCTGGGCCTCTATAAATAGGAGTAGCCACCACCATAGGAGGCAACTGATCTTGGATCGGACCCATTCCATCCTTACATGCACAAGCTCACCGAGCTCAAGAACACCTCTCCTTAGGAGGTGGTTCTTCCCTTGTACTTGTTCATCCTCATCCTACAAGGCAATCCACCACACCACACTGGAGTAGGGTATTACACCACATCGGTGGCCCGAACCAATATAAACTCTTGTGTCCCTTGTTCCTTGGGTTCGGCGAGCTAGTTCTTGAGATCGTGGCGAGACTGTGAGCTAGGGGGAGAGAGATCTTCGTGCACACCCAGAGTTTGAACCTCAAGGGTTTTGCCGGAACCCATAATCCGACACCGGTCAACGCTCTAAACACAGCTTCATCATCAATAAGGTTTGATGGATCAATGTCAGGAGCGAAGGTATGCTTACGAATCGGCGGGATAAGGTCTGATGGCTGATGAACCGGTGCGCTCATTCTGTTGTTTTCAGCGTTATAAGCCGCCTGGTATGTGCCAAGATTGGTTTCGTCAGCCAGCTTACTTGCTAAGGGGCGCATTGCTCTTGCTATTTTTGCAAAGTCGTCAGCACTAAAGGCATTTCCGTCTTCTTTAACGCTGGGGCAGCCATTGGCCAAATCTTCAGGATCAAGATCTACTTGCCATGCCTTGGCCCGGCTCAGGGCAGTCAAGGCGCCGGCTCTGGCAGCTCCCCGTTTTAAGTCGTCAATCCTTCGCGGAAGCACGAATAACTGCTCCAATGTGTCTTTGATGAGTGTTGAGGGAGACTTCTTGTGCAGCTAGTGGCAATGGTTCGTTGGGTGCCGGTATATAGCTGTTCTACAAGAGTGTAGACAGCTTTAAGCTGGACGCGCATATCTGAGCCCAATTTAGCACTCCGAGAACCTATATCAGTAAGGTTATGGGTAAGCCAGCAGCTATTTATAATATGATTATTAAGGTACAAGGGAGACATGTTCTTACCAAAGATGGCAGATGACATAATATTAATCTGTTGCTTTAAGCCGGATAGCTCCTCACTCGCCAGCTTAAGCGAGGCTTCAGCTTCTTCGACTCTCTTCAATAGAGCTGCCTTTTCCGTTTCCCAGCCATCTTTGTCAGAATTGAAGTTCTGTTTCAACTGCTCAATACTCTCCAAGGCAGATATCAGTTCTGACTTGGCTGTGGCTGTCTCAGATTGCTGAGTTTTGATGTTGGCCTTCAGATCATTAAGATGTGAGTCTTTTTCAGTCAATTCAGCCTGTGGCATAAGCATACACGGACAAGATTAGCTCATGATTACTCTTTGAAGTCCCAAGCGAAATACAAGTATTACACTTGGCACTTGGGGGCTAATGCATCTTGCTCTTGTTTAAAATAAATTTTTGAAAGTCCCAAGCACAATACAAGTATTATCCTTGGCACTTGGGGCTAATGCCTATTGCTCTGTTCCAAGACAAATTTATGACCTGGACAAATGATGTGCTCCGGTTTATAGAGGCTACAGATTGGGTTGTTGATTTTAAACAGGATGATTAGTCCCGGCTTATTCATGTAACATCCCAAATTTTCAATTTGGCATGTTATACATAGGTCATCCATGCATATCATATTTTATTGCATATTCATCTTCTATCCTCGAAATCCTAAGCAACTCAAGGACCCTCGGAGAGAGTTGGGGATTTTTCGATTTTCATATTTGAATTTTAACAAATAATGAAAGACGAGGATATTGGATTTTATTATTTTTCTCTCCGAAAAAATATTTCAAGTTTAAAATAAACGAGAGGAGATAATATGACTTCTCCAAAACTAATTGAAATACCGGAGGAAAAATGTTAAAATCATTTTTGGGATTTTATTTTACTTATTTGGAATTTTATTTGCCCTAAAAAAATTTGCATATGTTTAAAAATTTGCATTTTAGGGGCCAAGAAAAGTTCCTCTAGTTCTAAATATTTTATTTAGACGGAGAAAACTTGTTTTAGAATTTTTAGATTTTTATTTATTTTTCTATGATTTTATTAAGTTCGGCGGAATGTTTTTTTTAAATGGACCCGTTGAGCCAAAGGCCCAGGCCAGCCAGCCAACCCGCCCGCCGCCGCCTTCTCCGTCTTGCCGCCGTGCTTAGCACGGACGCCGAGGGCCAGTCCGAGCCGGACTCCACCCCGGCGCCCCTTCCCAAGCCGCCCGCCCCGCCCTCCTATATATACCGCCGCCACACCACCACCCGCCACCACCCAAGCCGGAGCCGAAGCCGACCCGCCCGGAGCCCGATCCGCCGCCCGCCGCCTTGGTCGCCGTCGCCGCCTCCAGCGCCGTCGCCGTCGCCCCTCGCCGAGCCGCCGCCCGCCCGCCCTCCCGCCCTAACGGAACCCGGAGCCGCCCCGCAGGAGGTACCCGACCCCGCCGCCGGTTTTTTTAGAAAACCCTTCGGTGTTCTTTTATAAAACCCTAGATCGTTTTTTTATATATAGATCGGTTTATTTCGTCGCTTTATTTACTTAGCGAACGTCCGTTCGTCCATTCGTTCTAACGAACGCGTTCACTGTTTAGTTTCTGTTAACGAACGTTCATTCGTTTAGCAGTTCATCGCTTTTCTTTTATCAGATTTATTCCGCGATTATTCTGATCGCGATTTCTGATCCGATTTTCAAACATGTTTATCTTTTCGCTCGTTTATCGGAATCAGGCGATTCAAGCGCCTGGAGTTTCATCTCGAAACCCTCTTTCCGAATAATCAACTCAAACAAGTTTTTATCTTTGTAAAATTTGACTCTAGTTCAGATTAGTAAACGGACCATGTTTTTCTCGCCGTTTGAGTTCCGTTGTTCCGTTTGGTTGGATTATTTTCGCAAACCGGAGTTCTTAAGTTGATCTCTCCGGTCAATCTCTTTCAAGTTGAAGTTTCGTTGTGCATCTTTGTTGTTGCTTATGTATGTATTGTTTGCTTGCGATAGAATTCCCGGAGTGCGAAGCGTGTTACTACGAGTCTCTAGGATTCACGGATCGTCAGCAAGGCAAGTAACATTTGATCATATCTTTTCATACCCAGTTTTATGCATTAGCTCAACCCTCCAACATTGCATGATTAGGATGGCATTAATTTGTGGGTTGGGAAGTAGATGATGAGGTAGGAACCTATTGCCCTGTTACTTTCAAACCCTTGGGAGTTACTTCTACGTTATGCTTATATTGCCATGCTATGCTCATAGATGTGGTTTGGGTTTGAGAGATATTCACGACAGATGTGAGGTTGTTAAATAATGGTTTACTTTAAGGTGGCAACTTAAATACACATCTGGGTGGATTGAGGCACCTGGGGAACCCAGTGTTGTCTGTTTTATTTTGGAAATCCCAGGGAACCTGTGTGATCTTCCTATGGACCGCCACCCAGGCTCAAAGGGAACTGAGATTATTCATGCTAGAAACTTCCGTGTGCAACCACAAGCTATTATGGGATCTAGCATAGTTGAGTAAGTTACGTGAAGCTCTCGAAGAGGTAGGTCAGCAGGTAGTGGGTTTTATAGGTTTGGTATGATCTATCCGGAGTAGAGAGTTAATGTTTTCGAAAGACTGTGTCTCGGTCATCCGTTTCTCAAACACCATGCAGTGCGAGAAATCAACGGAGGCGATCGAGTATTGTGGGGAAAAGTGCGCAAACCTCTACAGAGTGTACAATCTAATCATGGTTAGTCGTGTCCCCGGTTATGGACAATTCTGAGTATCTAGTACCTGAGTACTCACATGTATCTCATCACTCTAAAATTAATATTGTTGGGATGTTAATCACTTTAATTGGGATTGAGTTGGGGTTATACCTTCTCAATGATGTTTCAACCACCATGATAGTTAAAGTAAAATTTATTCCTTTGATGTAGGCAAAAATTGGCTTTTCAAAAGCTGTAAACATAGAGCTTTCCACCAGCCATATATGCATGTAGAATAGCTTATTCTTTCATTACTCTCTCTATGTGTTACATTGCCAGCATATTCCGTGTGCTAACCCGTTCTCGGGCTGCAACGTATTATGTTGCAGACTTTTCAGACGAGGAGTAAGGATTGTAGGTCGTTGCCGTGCAGCTCAGTTATGCCGTTGGAGTTGATGGACTCACTTTATCTTCCAAGCCTTCCACATTATTGCATTAGATGGCCTTCACCATATTATTGTAATAAGTTCTCTTCGAGACATTTGATGTAATAAGTGTGTGATTGCTACTCTGTTATAAATCCTTGAGTCTTGTGTGTCGGCATTACCGATCCAGGATGACACGAAGCACAGAGACTTGACCATCTGAGGTCGGGTCGCTACAAGATGGTATCAGAGCACACGCTGAGTGTAGGACACGACCACTAAGATAAACCATAGGTCACTCCTCTCTACTCATTTTTGACTCCTCTCCATTTTTCCACTCTTTAGGATGACGGAGATGAAATACAAGTTTGCCTAACCGGATGAAGACACACCTTTCGGACGCCACTTGAAGGAAGTCACTAGGTACCTGAATATTGGAATACCAAGCTTCACCGGACGCATAACGCCACCTTACCGTAAGAAGAATGCTGGAAGATTCAAGCCTTAGTTCCGGAAGGACGTTTGCACCAAGCACGGAGCCCATAGTATGTGTTTTCAATGCACCAACATGGAGTTTGGGAAAGAGTATGGCAGCTCACATTACCATGGGACGCATTGGAGAAGTCTACAACAAGGAGCTTAAAGACACCATATACCAAATATGTGGGCGCCGAGACGAGCACTGGGAAGTAATTAGTACCAAGAAGGATAGATCCATTGCAGCTTACATCCAGGAGCTAAACCAGCACATTCGACGTCATGAGAACCAGATGTGCGCAGACATGCTGGATTTGAAGAAGGCGAAAACTAAGATCATCGAATTGGAGGAAGAACTCAAGTCTACACGCCGATGGATATGAGAAAGAAATCAAGATACTCTTTGGAGAAGAACGACGACCTAGTCAAGAAGATTGGAGTCTTCATGGGAGGACCAGCACCCAAGGAAGAGGAGCAAGAAGAGGAAGAAGACCCCGCTTGTCCGGACAACTACATCATCATTGGCGACACACCGATTCAGATCCAAGTGATGATGACTATGAAGACGAAGCCGAGCGTACATCATGGAGTCTTCCACCGATCGAATTTCTAGATGACCACCATATTATAGTAGTATTTTCCCCATGTAACTAGTAGTAGTTGAGCACTTATGCGATAGTCCTAGACCGTTTTGTATGCCCTTGCTTGCTTGATTGAATGAATGTGTGTTTGCCTCATGTGCATATGGGTAGTGTTTTCTCACTAGACCTCTTTCTATTTCTAATCTCTCCCCTCTAAACCCTCGGATGCCTCCGAGACGTGACTCCCGGTTTTGTTTTCCCACCGGAGCTCACTCAGTTGATCCAACAAGAGAATGCCTTGATGCAATTGCTAGTTCGTAACTGTGGCAATGCCAACAACAATAACAAAAACCCGCCACGGTGGACAACCTAGCCCGTTTTCTAAGGTTACAACCGCGGTGTTTTCAGAGCACCGAGCCAATAGTTGCAGATGACTGGTTACGTCGTATTGGGAGGGAGTTAACCACCGCAGGGTGCACGGATGCTGAAAGAGTGCGCTTTTCCGCACATCAATTGGATGGACCAGCAGCCACATGGTGGGAGAATTACACGGCTACTTTTCATATAGCCAATGTCACTTGGGACCAGTTCCAACAAGCTTTCCGCATGGCCCATGTTTCAACTGGAGCCATGCAGATAAAGAAGCGTGAGTTCCGCAACTTGCGCCAGGGGAATCATACTGTGGCTCAGTACGTGGATGAGTTTAGCAAGTTATCACGCTATGCTCCTGATGATGTGGCCACGGATGCCGCGAAGCAAGAGAAGTTTATGGAAGGACTGAATGATGAGATGAGTATGCAGCTGATGGTGGCAACTTTCAACAACTACCAGGAGTTAGTAGATAAGGACCTAATAATTGAAGGAAAGCAGCAGCAAATTGAGAGTCGTAAGAGGAAGTATGGACAAGGGAAGTATAACTCAGGAGCTCACCAGAAACCTCGCTTAATCCCAAACTCGGGAGGACTAGTTCATAACCATGGAGGACATAACCATACTGGAGGAGGATCGCATAATGGTGAGAAGAATGGGAATGGAAATGCAGCCAACAATAATCAGAATCGCTCTAACCCAGCTACACCCGCTAAGAGAGACTTGAGCCAAGTTATTTGCTTTAAGTGCGGGAAGACAGGGCACTATGCCAACGTCTGCCCTGAAGGAAAGAATGGAAACGGAAATGGGAGCGCTGGGAAGAAGCCCAATCCATTCAAAAAAGGACAAGTGAACCACGTTAACATGGAGGAAGTTGAAGAGCAGCCGGATGCGGTAATAGGTAAGTTTTTGGTTCAGTCATTTACCGCTATTGTTCTTTTCGATACTGGTGCATCGCATTCATATATATCAAGGGGATTTGTGGATAAGTTTAAGTTACCAACCCAGACCCTTAGAACCCCTCTTTTAGTGAGCTCGCCTGGAGCAGAGTACATGGCTAGCAGATGGTGCACCCAGATACCCCTAACCATTGGCACGCATGTTTTTCCGTCTGACCTAATTATCTTGGAGTCGCAAGGATTGGATGTGATATTAGGTATGGATTGGATGTCGAAGTTTGGAGGAAGTATCGACCGTGCTAGCAAGTCAATTTATCTTACCACCCCAGAGGGAAAAAGGATTAAGTATGTATCTAGGCATGTGCCTAGGAGGAGTCAAGTGAATACCCTCACGGGAGTTGTACAAGAAGAAGTACAAGTAGAGAAGGATTATCCGGATGTTTTTCCGGAAGAGTTACCGGGCATGCCACGGATCGAGACATCGAAGCTTACGATAGAACTAATACCGTGCAGGCCAATCTCAAAGAGACCCTATCGAATGCCCGCAAATGATCTGGAGGAAATTAAGAAACAGATCAAGGAGCTATTGGAGAAAGGTTACATTCAGTAGAAGTTCATCACCTTGGGGAGCTCCGGTACTTTTGGTGGAGAAAAGGATAAATCCCTAAGGATGGTTGTTGATTACCGAGCTCTGAATGAAGTAACGATAAAGAACAAGTATCCCTTACCGATGATTAATGATCTGTTTGATCGGTTGCAAGGAGCTAAGGTGTTTTCTAAAATTGATCTACGATCGGGATACCATCAATTGAAGATCCGAGAGAAGGATATACCAAAGACAACATTCACCACACGATATGGATTATATGAGTATCACGGTCATGTCGCTTGGACCGACTAACGCCCCTGCCTATTTCATGAGTATGATGAACAAAGTGTTCATGGAGTATTTGGACAAGTTTGTTGTGGTGTTTATCGATGATATTATGGTTTACTCGAAGAACGAAGAGGAGCACGCAGAACACCTACGTTTGGTTCTTGAGAAACTCGGGGAACACCGCTTATATGCCAAATTCAGCAAGTGCGAGTTTTGGTTGAAGGAAGTTGGATTTCTTGGGCATGTTATATCGAGAGGGTATAGCGAGAGATCCCAAAGTAAAATTCAAACAACAGTCCGAATGGTTGGCACCCACTTCATCAATGAGATTCGCAGCTTCCTTGGACTAGCAGGGTATTATCGGAGATTCATTGAGAATTTTTCCAAGATTGCTAAACCAATGACAGAATTTCTAAAGAAGGATACCAAGTTCAAATGGACAGAGGATTGTGAGACAAGTTTCCAAGAGTTGAAAAAACGGTTGACTACAGCCCCAGTGCTGACATTGCCAGATATACATAAGGAGTTTCAAGTGTATTGTGACGCCTCTTGCTTGGGACTTGGATGCGTTCTTATGCAGGAAGGAAAAGTTGTTTCGTATGCCTCACGACAACTGAAGCCACATGAGTTGAACTACGCCACGCATGATTTGGAGTTAGCAGCCGTAGTACATGCGTTGAAGACCTGGGGACATTATCTCATGGGAAACCGTTGTGATATGTACATGGATCATAAGAGTTTAAAGTACATTTTCACACAGAAGGAGTTAAACCTTAGATAGAGGAGATGGCTGGAACTTATAAAGGATTATGACATGAAGCTACACTATCATCCAGGAAAAGCCAACGTCAGAGCGTGACGCTTTGAGTCGGAAGAGTTATGCCAATATCCTTAAAGGTAGAGGACTGCCAAAGGAGTTAGCGAGAGGATGTTATGGAACTTCATTGGAGATTGTTCCAAGAGGTTTTCTTGCAACAATGGAGGTTCAACGACCTTGTTAGACAAGATTCGAGACGCTTAAAAGGAGGATAAAGAGATTGCTGAGATAAAGGAAAAGATGGGCAAAGGAAAAGCCAAAGGTTTTCGCGAGGATGAGCACGATACCTTGTGGTTTGAGGACCGGATTTATGTGCCCCACAATTCGGAGATCGAAGTTAATACTTCAAGAGGCCCATGACTCACCATACTCGATTCACCCGGAAACACCAAGATGTATTTGGACTTGAAGGAACGCGTTTACGGTGAACTGGTATGAAGAAGGATATTGCCGAGTATGTAGCCGTATGTGATGTATGTCGAGAGTGAAGGCAGAGCATCAAAAGCCAAGCAGGACTATTGCAGCCTATGCCAATACACGAATGGAAGTGGGACAAACTTGGCATGGATTTTATCACCGGATTACCCGTAACCAAAGCAGGATATGATTCAATATGGGTAGTAGTGGATCGGTTGACCAAAGTAGCTCACTTTATCCCAAAGTTGAAAACAACTTATACAAGTGCAAAGTTGGCCAAGATATATATGACCAGGATCGTATGTTTGCATGGAGTTCCGAGGAGTATCGTATCGACGATAGAGGAACACAGTTTACTTCAAAGTTTTGGCATCAACTACACCGGACATTGGGTACCGTTGGAGTTTAGTACCGCGTTCCACCCACGCAGACGGATGGGACAGAGAGAGTCAATCAGATTTTGGAGGACATGTTGAGAGCACATGCGCTAGATTATGGATCTAGTTGGGATGATAATTTGCCGTGCAAAGTTCTCATACAACAACAGCTACCGAGCCGGTTTGAAGATGGCACCGTTCAAGCTCAGTATGGACGCAGATGTAGAACACCATTGATGTGGGATGAGGTTGGAGACCGTCAGTTTTTTGGAACAGACTTGATCAAGGAATCAGAGGAGAAGGTTAAACTAATCAGAGACAGATTAAAGATTGCTCAGTCCAGACAGAAGAGTTACGCGGATTCAAAACGCAAGGAAATAACCTATGAAGTAGGAGATGAGCCTATTCTGAGTATCACCCACGAGGGGAGTGAAACGTTTTGGAGTAAAGGGAAAGTTAGCCCCAAGATTTGTAGGACCGTATCGTGTTTTGGAACGAATGGGGGAAGTTGCCTACAAACTGGAATTACCCGAAGGATTGTCAGGAGTTCACGACGTGTTTCACGTGTCACAAGTGAAGAAGTGCCACGCTGAGATGGCCGACATACCGTTAAAGGATACAAAGTGCTCGGAGGCGATACAATTGCATAATAATTTGACTTATGAGGAGAAACCAGTAAAGATTTTGGAGTTTGATAGCCAAGTCACTCGCAACAAGGTGATCAAGTTTTGTAAAGTTCAGTGGAGTCACCATACCGAGGAGGAATCCACCTGGGAGCGAGAAGATGATATTCGCAAGGACCATCCGCACCTATTTTCTAGCCAACCCGAATCTCGAGGGCGAGATTCATCTTAAGAGGTAGGTTTGTAACATCCCAAATTTTCAATTTGGCATGTTATACATAGGTCATCCATGCATATCATATTTTATTGCATATTCATTTGCTATCCTCGAAATCCTAAGCAACTCAAGGACCCTCGAGAGCGTTGCTAGATTTTTCGATTTTCATATTTGAATTTTATCAAATAATGAAAGACGAGGATATTAGATTTTATTATTTTTCTCTCCGGAAAAATATTTCAAGTTTAAAATAAACGAGAGGAGATAATATGACTTCTCCAAAACTAATTGAAATGCCGGAGGAAAAATGTTAAAATCATTTTTGGGATTTTATTTTACTTATTTGGAATTTTGTTTGCCCTAGAAAAATTTGCATACGTTTAAAAATTTGCATTTTAGGGGCCAAGAAAAGTTCCTCTAGTTCTAAATATTTTTTTTAGACGGAGAAAACTTGTTTTGGAATTTTTAGATTTTTATTTATTTTTTTATGATTTTATTAAGTTCGGCGGAATGTTTTTTTTTAAATGGACCCGCGCCCGACTGGGCCAAAGGCCCAGCCGAGCCAGCCGCCCGCCTGCCGCCTTTTCTCCGTCTTGCCCGCCACTTGCACGGACGCCGAGGGCGAGTCCGAGCCGGACTCCACCCCGGCGCCTCTTCCCAAGCCGCCCGCCCCGCCCTCCTATATATATACCGCCCGCCGCCACACCACCACCCCGCCACCACCCAAGCCACGGAGCCCGACCCGCCCGAGTCCCCGATCTGCCGCCGCCGCTTGGTCGTCGCCGCCTCCTGCACTGTCGCCGCCTCGCCGAGCCGCCGCCCGCCCGCCCTCCCGCCCCACCCCGGAACCCGCCGGACCTCCTGCCCCGCCGGACGCGCCTTGCCGGAGGTACCCGAGCCCGCCGCCGGGTTTTTTTTAGAAAACCCTTCGGTTTTTTTATAAAACCCTAGATCATTTTTTATATATAGATCGGTTTATTTCGTCGGTTTATTTACTTAGCGAACGTCCGTTCGTCCGTTCGTTCTAACGAACGCGTTCACTGTTTAGTTTACATTAACGAACGTTCGCTCGCTTAGCGATTCGTCGCTTTTCTTTTATCAGATTTATTCCGCGATTATTCTGATCGCGATTTCTGATCCGATTTTCAAACATGTTTATCTTTTCGCTCGTTTATCGGAATCAGGCGATTCAAGCGCCTGGAGTTTCATCTCGAAACCCTCTTTCCGAATAATCAACTCAAACAAATTTTTATCTTTGTAAAATTTGACTCTAGTTCAGATTAGTAAACGGACCATGTTTTTCTCGCCGTTTGAGTTTCGTTGATCCGTTTGGTTGGAGTCTTTTTGCAAACCGGAGTTCTTAAGTTGAACTCTCCGGTCAATCTCTTTCAAGTTGAAGTTTCGTTGTGCATCTTTGTTGTTGCTTATGTATGTATTGTTTGCTTGCGATAGAATTCCCGGAGTGCGAAGCGTGTTACTACGATTCTCTAGGATTCATGGATCATCAGCAAGGCAAGTAACATTTGATCATATCTTTTCATACCCAGTTTTATGCATTAGCTCAACCCTCCAACATTGCATGATTAGGATGGCATTAATTTGTGGGTTGGGAAGTAGATGATGAGGTAGGAACCTATTGTCCTGTTACTTTCAAACCCTTGGGAATTACTTCTACGTTATGCTTATATTGCCATGCTATGCTCGTAGACGTGGTTTGGGTTTGAGAGATATTCACGACAGATGTGAGGTTCTTAAATAATGGTTTACTTTAAGGTGGCAACTTAAATACACATCTGGGTGGATTGAGGCACCGGGGAACCCAAAGTGTTGTCTGCTTTATTTTTGGAAATCCCGTGGTACCCGTGTGATCTTCCTATGGACCACCACCCGTGCTCAAAGGGAACTGAGATTATTCATGCTAGAAACTTCCGTGTGCAGCCACAAGCTATTATGGGCTCTAGCATAGTTGAGTAAGTTACGTGAAGCTCTCGAAGAGGTAGGTCACAGGTAGTGGGTTTTATAGGTTTGGTATGATCTATCCGGAGTAGAGAGTTAATGTTTCCGAAAGGCGTGTCTCGGTCATCCGCTTCTCAAACACCATGCGGCGAGAAATCAACGGAGGCGATCGAGTCTTGTGGGGAAAAGTGCGCAAACCTCTGCAGAGTGTACAATCTAATCATGGTTAGCCGTGTCCCCGGTTATGGACAATTCGAGTATCTAGTACCTGAGTATTCACATGTATCTCATCACTCTAAAATTAATATTGTTGGGATGTTAATCACTTTAACTGGGATTGAGTTGGGGTTATACCTTCTCAATGATGTTTCAACCACCATGATAGTTAAAGTAAAATTTATTCCTTTGATGTAGGGAAAAATTGGCTTTTCGCAAAACTGTAAACATAGAGCTTTCCACCAGCCATATATGCATGTAGAATAGCTTATTCTTTCATTACTCTCTCTATGTGTTACATTGCCAGCATATTCCGTGTGCTAACCCGTTCTCGGGCTGCAACGTATTATGTTGCAGACTTTTGCACGAGGAGTAAGGATTGTAGGTCGCTGTCGTGCAGCTCGGCTTATGCCGTTGGAGTTGATGGACTCACTTTATCTTCCAAGCCTTCCGTTTTTATCGCATTAGATGGCCTTCATCGATATTATTGTAATAAGTTCTCTTTTGAGACATTCGATGTAATAAGTGTGTGATTGCTACTCTGTTATAAATCCTTCGAGTATTGTGTGTGTCAGCATTACCGATCCAGGGATGACACAGAAGCACAGAGACTTGACCATCGGAGGTCGGGTCGCTACAATTCATCACTGATTAAGCCGGCCCTTGGGGACTACGGAGGCAAAGTTCATTTTTGTTGCTTAAAGCCCCGGCTTAACGTACTAGTTAAGCCGGCCCTTGAGGGCTACGGTTGCAAACTTCAATACTATTATTTAAAGTCCCAGCTTAAACATGATGATTTAATCCGACCCTTGGGGTTTACTAGTGATGTTGTGCAGTTTGTAATGGCAACTGGAAAGTCTACATCATATTCAAATTCTATCATATCCTATAGACTTGGTGGCTGATAGATAGATAATTATGAAAGAGAATGGTGAGTAAGTTACCTCATAGCGTTCCTTCATCAAATTGACCAAGCTGGCTTCAAATTCACGGCTGGTGTACAGACGGTTCAAGTAACCAGAGTGGATATCTTATGTGCTGAAATGGGCGTAGCTATCCAAATCTACCTTCCACTTGCCTTTATCTTCAGCAGAAATTTATTCCTTGGCACTGTGCTTAGATAAAATAGTAGGTTGACCTAGGGCTGTGAATCCAAACCCAGTGACAACAACATCATCAGCCTTCTCCTCAGCAGGCTTAATCGGGCTTGGCGGCTTAGAAATATCCGGTTTAACATCCATATGATCTATGGAGACTTTATGGTCTTGAGGTGGCGGATCATCAATAATATCTTTAGCAGCTGGTTGTTGTTGTTCTGGCTTGGACGGGATGACATCATCCGCCGGCTTATTCAACTTGGCCTTCTTGCTGGGTTTGCCTTGGCCCCTGAAAATAGGAAGCATAAAGAGGTCAATGTAATGATCAGGTATAAGGTTTGAATAGTTGAAAATGTGCTTACCTAGGTACAGTCTTGAAAGATGGGCTTTGAGTTCCCGTTGACTCTCCAGAGGAGGAATGAAAAGTCCCCTGATAGTTTGAATCAGACGGGTTAAGAGGTTGTCAAAAATGACCCGCCTTGGGATAAAGTGTATCAGAAAGATGTAAGACCTCTGGGAGGCGTTTGCGAACCAGTGTGTCTGGTAAGCCGGAAAAATTAATCACACCACCGCTGTGTCGGGTGGTGCGGCGAGCGTCGTGTTGCTGTTTCTTCAAAAGAAAGTTGGGATCCAAGTGAGCTAGAGGGTGAGAAAAGCTTACTTTCCGGCTTGCTTGTTGATACATCTCCAACGTATCTATAATTTATGAAGTATTCATGTTGTTATTTCATCATTCTTGGATGTTTCACAATCATTTTATAGCAACTTTATATCATTTTTTGGGACTAACCTATAGAACCAGTGCCCAGTGCTAGTTGTTTTTTTTTGCTTGTTTTTTACATCGCGGGAAATCAATATCAAGCAGAGTCCAAACACTGCGAAACTTTTTTGTGGATTTTTTATGGACCAAGGAACCCAATGGGCCGAGCAGCACTGGGGTACCCCGAGGGCACAACCCACCAGAGACGCCAGCCCACTGGCGCCTCCTGTGTGGGTTGTGCCCACCTCGGTGGCCTCCCGTACCCCTTCTTTGCACTATAAATTCCCAAATATTACGAAACCCATCGGGGTTAACCTAGATAAGAACTTCTGCCGCTGCAGGGCTTCGTAGCCACCGAAAAGCAATCTAGACCCATTCCGGCACCCTGCCGGAGGGTGGAATCATCTCCGGTGGCCATCTTCATCATCCCGACGGCCACCACGATGAGTAGGGAGTAGTCCACCCTCGGGGCTGAGGGTTTGTACTAGTATCTATGTGTTTTATAACTCTCTCTCTCTCTCTCTCTCATGATCTATGTCATGGGCTTTGTTAATATAGTCGAATCATATGATGTTTCTCCCCTCTATACTCCTGTTATGATGAATTGAATCTTTACCCTTTGAAGTTTTGTCTTGTCGGATTGAATATTCAGAGATGAGAACACATGATATATGTCTTGCAGTATGAATACTTGAGGTGACAATTGGGGTATCTTATTGATTCACTTGATATATGTTATGGCATTCAACTCGCGGATTCCCGCGGTGATATTGGGGTAATCTATGCATAGGGGTTGATGCACGTTTTTCTCCGACGGAAGCTTTGGGGTCTCTTTATAGTTCTTCGTGTGGATTGAGTATTATGATTATGAATTTGCCTTGGTGTTATCTTAGTACGAACTCTTGATTAGATCGATCGAAAAGAATAGCTTGCGTTATTCTAGTACGAATTCTAGGATAGATCGAACGGAAAGAATAGCTTTGAGATGGTTTCGTAGCCTACAAACAATTCCTATCTTTTGTTCTCCGCTAATAGGAACTCGGGAGTTATTCTTCACTACACTTTGAGGGATAATCATATGATCCAACTATGTTAGCACTGTTGAGCAATTGCACTAGCGAAAGTACGGACCCTAGGCCTTGTTTTTAAGCATTGCAATACCGTTTTTGTGCTCGTTTACTAATTGCTACCTTGCTGTTTTTATTTATTCAGATTATAAAAATATATTTCTACCATCAATATTACACTTTTATCACCATCTCTTCGCCGAACTAGTGCACCTATACAATTTGCCATTGTATTGGGTGTGTTGGGGACACAAGAGGTTTCTTGTATTTGGTTACAGGGTCGTTTGAGGGAGACCACCTTCATCCTACACCTCTGATGGATTGATAAACCTTAGGCCATCCACTTGAGGGAAAATTGCTATTGTCCAACAGAACTCTGCACTTGGAGGCCCAACACGTGTCTACAAGAATAAAGTTGCATAGTAGACATCAAGCTCTTTTCTGGCGCCGTTGCTGGGGAGGTGAGTGCATGAAGGTATATCTTTATATCTTCAAATTGAATCTTTTAGTTTCTTGTTTTATCACTAGTTTGGTTTATAAAAAAAACTACAAAAAATGGAATTGGGGTTGCATCATATTATTGATCATCTTTATAATATCTTTCTTGAAAATGATGCATTAGAATTTTTTGTGCTCAATTGTTAGAATAAGTCAATAAAATGTTTGGCTCAAAATATTTGAATGATGAGCATGATTGCAATATTGTTAGTATGAATTCTTTGAATATCCATGATGTTAATGATATGCAAAGCCATAAGCTTGGGGATGCTATTTTTGATGAATATGATATTTTTAGTCCCGCAAGTTTTGATGAGAAAATTTATTATGATGATTGCATGCCACCTATTTATGATGATTATATTGATGAAAGTGGATTTGGAGAGTTCGTGACTTTATTTAATGATGAATCCACTATTTTGGAGGAGGTTGCAATTGATTATGACAACAAAGTTCCTATATATGATGATTATGGTGATGACAGGTATGCTATATTGAATAATTATAAACATGAAACTTTTGATCATGATTTTAATTTTCAATACCATGATAGTTATTTTGTTGAGTTTGCTCCCACTACTATTCATGAGAATAAATTTGCTTATGTGGAGAGTAGTAAAATTTCTATGCTTGTGGGTTATGAAAAGAATGCTTTATGTGATAGTTATATTGTTGAATTCATTCATGATGCTACTGAAAATTGTTATGAGGGAGGAACATATGCTTGTAGGAAATGCAATAATATCAAGTTTCCTCTCTATGTGTTGAAAGTTTTGAAGTTATGCTTGTTTTGCCTTCCTATGCTAGTTGATTCTTGTTCCCATTAAGTTGTTTGCTCAAAAAATCCCTATGCATAGGAAGTGGGTTAGACTTAAATGTGCTAGTCATATGCTTCAGGATGCTCTCTTTGTGTTTCAATTCTTATCTTTTATGCGAGCATCATTGAAATCATCATGCCTAGCTAAAATGCAATAAAGAAAAGCGCTTGTTGGGAGACAACCCACCACTTTTGCTTATTGTTTTTGTGTGTTCACATGATTATGCTACTATATTGATCATGTTTTATTTCTTTTGTTTCAATAAAGTGCCAAGTAAAGCCTTTAGGATCATGTTGGGTGATAGTTGATTTGATCTTGCTGAAAAATAGAAACTTTTGTGCTCATGAAAATAATTCTAATTTCTAACAGAAGAGTGCTATTGAGTTTATTATTTTTGCATAAGTTTAATATACAAATTTCTCACGTGTTAAAATTTGTTACATAATTTTTGGAGGAGCATAAGTATGGTAGTTATCCAGATCATTACAGACTGTTCTGTTTTTCACAGATTCTGTTTTCAATGCATAGTTTGCTTGCTTTCTAGTTTTATATGGCTTATATTACTCAATATAAATTGTGGAAATGATATTATACAGTAGGCATTGTGTGAGAATAATTATGAATCTTGTCTTTGACAGTACCAAAAGTGGAATGATTTACTCTTTATCATACTAACATATCTCACAAAGATCCGTTAAGTTTTGTGTGATTGAAGTTTTCAAGTTTTGGGTGAGATATCGATATGAGGAGAATAAGGAGTGACCAGACCCTAAGATTTTGGATTCCCAAGGCACCCCAAATTAATATCCAAGGAATATCCAAGCAACTAAGCTTGGGGATGCCCCGGAAGCCATCCCCTCTTTCGTCTCCAACGTTATCGGTAACCTCACTTGAAGTTATGCTTTCATTCGTCACATGATATGAGTTTTACTTGGAGCGTCAATTATTTTGTTAGGATTTGCTTGATGTTATTTAGAATAATGTTTTGCATCTTTTATTTCAATAAAAATGTCAAGGATAGCCTTTGCCATGCTTACTTTACAAGTATACATGTTGCTGTTTCAAAACAGAAAGTTTACCACTGTTGCAAAAAATTCCCTAGGAAAGTCAGAGTGTGATAAAATGTTGAAACTTTTGCATAATAAGCTCTGATAAATTTTCTACAGTGATGTAGAATCATAATGTTTGGAGTTAGGGAAGTATTGATACTCTTGCATTCTTTACAGACTATACTGTTTTGACAAATTGCTGTTATGTTTGCATTGTTTGCATATGTTTGCTTGTTTAATGATTCTATTTGAGGGAGTATTAAATATGCAGATGCACTTAGTATGCAATGTTGAATAATAATTTTAGTGATTTGCTACAGTAGAGTATGATAAGGTTTTTGCATTGGTTTATACTAACTTATCTCACGAGTTCTCGTTGAGTTTTGTGTGGATGAAGCTTTTGAGATTTAGGAAAACCGTGATATGAGAGGAATTAAGGAGACACAAAAGCTCAAGTTTGGGGATGCCCAAGGCATCCCAAGATAATATTTCAATAAGTCTCAAGCATCTAAGCTTGGGGATGCCCCGGCAGGCATCCCACCTTTCTCTTCAACAATTATCGGTTAGTATCGGTTGAGCCTAAGTTTTTGCTTCTTCACATGAGTTATGCTATTCTTGGAATGTCATTTTATTTTTGTTTTGCTTGTTGTTTTAATAAAATACTTAGATCTTAAAGTTTTAAATAAGAGAGAGTCCACACATAGCTATCTATTTACTTAACTACTCATTTGATCTTCACTTATATCTTTTTGGAGTAGCTTGTCATTTACTCTTGTGCTTCACTTATATCCTACGAGTAAATTGTTGAATAAATTGAATGTCATGAAGTTGAAATCATGTCATGCCTAGTGGTAGCTTCACACTGGGTTTAGAAAATGAAACCTTTTGAGGCTTTACAATTACAATTTTTGTCATACAAGCAATTCACAAATAATTAGTATAAGGAAGAGAACTTTCACATGCAAATACACTATCATGGAAACATTTTGTGATTGTGAGCCCCCATAAAAATATTATATGCCAAAATTGTTGACGTTGGACAAGGAAGACAACGTAATGATTTATGTTTGTTCATATTCACATAGAAGTTATATTGTGATAGATCCTTCAACATGTGGTGCTTGCCCCCCATCTTTGCTAGCCAAAAAATCCGCACCAAGTAGAGATACTACTTGTGCATCCAAAAACCCTTAAACCCAAATCTTATCTTCAAGAGTCCACCATACCAACCTAAGGATTGAGCAAGATCCTTCAAGTAAGTTATCATCGGTGCAATAAGGCAATAAAAATTGCTTCTAGAAGTGTTAGATCATTTAGTGTAAGAGAAAACTGAGCGTTGTACGAACTTATGATGGCAAAGCAATAAAAGTAACGGATTGCATAATAAAGGTTGCTATCATAAGGGGCAATATAACGTGATGTTCTTTTGCACTAAGGAATTGAGCATACAAACAAATAAGCGTGTGGCAACCTCTGCTTCCCTCTGCGAAGGGCATATCTTTTAACTCTCAGTATTTAATTTTATGCAAAGAGTCAAAGTTATTCTCTCTATTCCTTTTTATTTTCTCTTTTGGCAAGCATCATGTGGTGAGGAAAGATCTAGGCACACATGTCTAGTTGAATATGGGTAGCATGAGTTATTATTGTTGACATCACCCTTGAGGTGAATACGTTGGGAGGCAAAACAATAAGCCACTATCTTTCTATGTGTCCGGTTGACATGTTTTGCTCATGAGTATGCAGTGAGTGTTAGCAATCATAGATGACTATATTATAGTTGAGTATGTGTAGCTCTTACTTAAACTTTGTTGAATAAGTTGAATTGCAATTGCTTGGTGACTAAGAACATAGGTTGTTGAGTTTCAAGAGAGTTCATTGGTTGAACCTTAACATGTGAATTGGTTGCCACTATAACATGAGAAGTTTCATAAGAAAGAATTGTTGTTTTATTGCTAAGAAAAGTGATTGAAATTATCATTGATCAAACTTATGCACTTTGCTAGGATTCACACTTCATAAATTATTTCTTTTATCATTTACCTACTCGAGGACGAGTAGGAATTAAGCTTGGGGATGCTGATACGTCTCCAACGTATCTATAATTTATGAAGTATTCATGTTGTTATTTCATCATTCTTGGATGTTTTACAATCATTTTATAGCAACTTTATATAATTTTTTGGGACTAACCTATTGACCCAGTGCCTAGTGCCAGTTGTTGTTTTTGCTTGTGTTTTACATCACAGGAAATAAATATCAAACAGAGTCCAAACATCGCGAAACTTTGTTGTGGATTTTTTATGGACCAGAAGGGACCCAATGGGCCAGAGCAGCACCTGGGGGTGCCCCGAGGGGCACAACCCACTAGGGCGTGCTAGGCCTACCTGGCGCGCCCAGGTGGGTTGTGCGCACCTCAGTGGCCTCCCGTACCCCTTCTTTGCACTATAAATTCCCAAATATTCCGAAAACCATCGGGTTAACCTAGATCCAAAGTTCTGCCGCCGCAGGGCTCTGTAGCCACCGAAAACCAATCTAGACCCGTTGCAGCACCCTGCCGGAGGGGGGGAATCATCTCCGATGGCCATCTTCATCATCCCGGCGGCCACCATGATGAGGAGGGAGTAGTCCACCCTCGGGGCTGAGGGTTTGTACTAGTAGCTATGTGTTTTATCTCTCACTTCTTCTCTCTCGTGATCTATGTCATGAGCTTTGTTAATATAGTCGGATCATATGATGTTTCTCCCCTCTATACTCTTGTTATGATGAATTGAATATTTACCCTTTGAAGTTTGGTCTTGTCATATTGAATATTCAGAGATGAGAACACATGATATATATCTTGCAGTAAGAATACTTGAGGTGAAAACTGGGGTATCTTATTGATTCACTTGATATATGTTATGGCATTCAACTCGCGGATTCCCGCAGTGATATTGGGTTAATCTATGCATAGGGGTTGATGCACGTTTTTCTCCGACGAAAACTTTGGGGTCTCCTTATAGTTCTTTGTGTGGATTGAGTATTATGATTATGAATTTGCTTTGGTGTTATCTTAGTACGAACTCTTGATTAGATCGATCGGAAAGAATAGCTTGCGTTATTCTAGTACAAACTCTAGGATAGATCGAATGAAAAGAATAGCTTTGAGATGGTTTCGTACGCTACAAAGAATTCCTATCTTTTGTTCTCCGCTAATAGGAACTCGGGAGTGATTCTTCGTTACAGTTTGAGGGATAATCATATGATCCAACTATGTTAGCACTGTTGAGAGATTCCACTAGCGAAAGTCCAGACCCTAGGCCTTGTTTTTAAGCATTGCAATACTGTTTTTGTGCCCGTTTACTAATTGCTACCATGCTGTTTTTATTTATTCAGATTATAAAAATATATTTGTACCATCAATATTACACTTTTATCACCATCTCTTCGCCGAACTAGTGCACCTATACAATTTGCCATTGTATTGGGTGTGTTCGGGACACAAGAGATTTCTTGTATTTGGTTGCAGTGTCGTTTGAGGGAGACCACCTTCATCCTACACCTCTCACAGATTGATAAACCTTAGGTCATCCACTTGAGGGAAAATTGCTATTGTCCTACAAAACTCTGCGCTTGGAGGCCCAACACGTGTCCACAAGAATAAAGTTGCGTAGTAGACATCACTTGTCGGGTTTTCTGTTTTGGCAGAGGTTCTGAGCTGGAGGAAAGAGTAATTACCTCTGCGTCATCTGCATGGCTGGCTACTGCATCGTCCTAATAACAATCATTGTCAGTGAGATGTACAAAAAAGGAGCCAAGAGAGTCAAGTTCTACCTCTGACTCATCATCGTCATCATCAATGTTTAAGTCGGTGGACTCAGTGGTTTTCTTCTTGGCAGGCCTCTTGGTGGCCTTGGTTTTGGTATGAGCTAGTTTGGCCGGCTTCTCTTATGGTTTCTTCTTCCAAAATGGAGAATCGGCCCATTGAAGACGAAAAGAGCATAAGTGGGGATAAATATTGCAAATATGGTTGAACAAAAGGGGACGACACTTACGACTGGCGGCTTATTGAAGGTACAGAAAGGACTATGTCCTGTTTTACTGCATTCCTTTGCAGGCTCATTCAGAAATTTCTTGGTGGCCTCTGTAATTTCTGCATCAGTCAGTTTAATGTCGCAATGGAGCTGGGGACCTTTCAAATCGCCAGTATATCCACACATTAATCCGGGACGACGGCTCAACGGCAAGATGCTCCATGAGACCCAGAACCGAACAAAGTAAATGCCAGTTAGGCCGTTAGCAATGAAAGCTCTAAGCTTTGAAAAAGCTGGTGCAGACTTGGCCCGATCCTTTGCATCGATCCGTGGGGGAAGCGGGTGTGTGTTGCTAAGCCGGTGGTCGCGGTAACCCGGCAGAGGATTCTCATCTGATGGAGAAGTATCTTAGCAATAGGACCAGGTTTGGTTCCAATCTTTGGGGTAACTCGGCGGCTTAGCGTAAGGAAAGCGGACTTCTTTCCTCTTCTGAATTGAAACCCCACCGAGTTCCAAGCTGGGCCCATCAATAAACTCTGTCTGACAGTTTAAGTATTAGAATTCTCTGAATAGATCAACTGTGGGCTCTTCTTGAAGGTAAGCTTCACAGAATACTTGGAAATTGCAAATATTGGACACAGAGTTGGGTCCGATGTCTTGAAGGTGAAGTTGGAAAAAATGAAGCACATCTCGGAAAAACCTTGAGCCGGGTGGGTTGAACCCCCGACTCAGATGATCACTGAAAACAATCACTTCTCCATCCTTGGGTGTATGAGGATTTTCTTTACCAGGGGCCCTCCAATGGATAACCTCTTTTTTGGCTAAAGTGCCAGTTGCAACGTGGTTGTTCAAGTCTTCCTCAGTGACCCGGGATTGGACCCAGTTGCAAGCAGTGTATGTCTTAGCCATTTTCGATGAGGTGAAAGAAAGATTGTGCCGGTTCAAAATTATATGGTTAAACCAGCTGATGAGTTAAAAGGTGAATAATAATGAAGCATGCATAAGTGGTAAACTGGAAGATGGCACTGAAGTTATAAACATGAGTTGTTGGCGGCTTAACAGGGGACTAATGATACCTGGCGGGTTACGGTTTCTGAGTTAAGCCGCCCGTACAAATATTGAGTTACAGATCTGAGAGTGAAAAAATGCTAAGTGTTGGAAAAACAGATTTCACAGATGGATGCTATAATTTTGGATCTGCAGTACTTCAAATAATGGAAAGTATTTAGACCTAAGTTGTAGCACGTGAGCAGTGCATATGTCCATATTGGTTTTCTTACGCAAAAGGAGATGTTCTAATGGCAAGAATGAGTACAACAACTATCGTCGCGCAGGAAGGGTACCAAGTTTGAGTCAAAGGTCGCAAGCAACGGTGAAGAACGAAGATGAACTCCAATGAACTCATAGAAACCCTAATGGGATCTATGGGAAAGAGAAGGAGGAAAACTCACGAGAGCTGTTGAGCGGCGGAGGCGCGTGGCCAAACTCTGGTCAGATCAGGTTGATGCAGCGGCCATTGTCGAGGCAGTAGCCAAGGTCGATGGCAGCGGCAGAGCTTGGGCGCTGGAGCGATGCGAGGTGGAAGACAGAGACGAAGAGGCAAAGGGGGGAAAGTGGAAAGGGACCCCTGGCCCTATTTATAACGTCGAAAGGATAAGTGGCATGCGGGGGAATCAATGAGGCCAAAAAATGGATATGCGACGGTGCAGACGCCTTGATTTTCGGGAGCTTATTAAAAAAGAGGATATATTAAGATTTGTGCCTCGTGTAATAATAATTGCAGGTGACCTCACGGCGGGTTATTGCAATTCTAGGAGATGACATCATGGTGGGTTACAAGATCTTGCAAGAGCAAACAAAGAAGGATTTTTTTTCTAAGTGTTGAAAGATTGATATGAACCAGTTCACATCAATCTGGGGCCTAATGTTGGGGATATAACTATTGGATATGACCCGCCCAGGAGGGGCCAGGTCATACCATTGGCGGTTCACAATAACGAAGCCCATGAAGATGTTGAAGATGGCGGTTCATGAGGTTGGCTTACTGAAGGCCCGAAGCCCAAAGGCGACTTGAGGCCCACGGGTGTAAACCGCCATATATGTATGACTTGTATTATAAGGCATGTGTAGTTAGTCACCGAGCTGGACACATTATGTATGAGCCGGCCGGGACTCTGTAAGCCGCTGGGCGTTAACCTCTATATATAAAGGGACGACCCGGCGGTGGTTCAGGGCAAGAAACAAGACGTCGAGAACTAGGTCAAGTGTATTTGCTCCTTGGTAATCGAAACCCAAGCAATACCACCTCAAACTGGACTAGGCCTTTACCTTCACCTCAAGGGGCCGAACCAGTATAAACTCATGTGTCCTTTGTCCCGTTTAACCCCTTTAAGCTAACCTAGTTGCGATGGCTCCACGACTAAGTCCTTCTGCTAGGACATATGTCGTGACAACTCCACGACAATATGGCATTAAAATAGTTTAAAAGTTTGTCTCTATGTCTTCTGCTGACAAGGACTTAGAGAAGACATTTGACAGGTTTCAACAGAGTGCATATGACTTGGATAGATAGAATTTGAGGTAGAAGCACCGAGAGGGTTAGGGTCTGATCACATTCACTTAGATCAGAAAAATTCAAGAGTGAAGACATAGCTATAAGTGAATGTTGTAGAGGACAGAACATGCATATATATATATATATATATATATATATATATATGTGTGTGTGTGTGTGTGTGTGTGTTTGTGTGTGTGTGTGTGTGTGTGTGTGTGTGTGTGTGTGTATCAGCAGAAGACCAACTCAATATGCGAAGATAAACCTTGTAGTCAAATCAATGTTGAAGACATGCGAAGACTATGCCAAATCAAACACTTCAAAAAGATTTTGGTGGTGGCGTTACCCACTGTATAGGAAGTATTAGACCCAGACACGGTGCACAATTATAATGGCGCTCCGAAGTCAAATTCCGTGTTAATGTATTCACACTTAGAGTGTATGTCTTCATCGATTGAAGATATATGTTACTTCATGTGTTGCACATCTAAGTCATCAACATGCATAAGCGTTTGGATGTGTGTCCAATTACAGGACATTTGAGGATTCTAAGATATTTAGGTCACACCGCAACTTGCAAAACCTTTTCTCATCCAAGGGCTTCGTGAAGATATCTGCCAATTTCTCTTCAATGTTGACGTGAATGATATCAATATCTTCCTTCATGACACGATCCCTGAGAAAGTGATGACGGATCTGAATGTGCTTTGTCTTCGAGTGCTGAACTGGGTTGTTGGCAATATTGATGGCGCTTTCATTGTCGCAGTAGAAAGGCACATCCTTCAGGTGGATGCCATAGTCCTTGAGAGTTTGCTTCATCCATAGAAGCTGGCGCAAAGAAGATCCAAAGAAGAATGTATTCAGATTCAGCAGTTGAGAGGGATACACAGTTCTGCTTCTTTGAAGATCAACAGACAAGAGATCGTCCAAGAAAGTGACATGTGCCTAATGTGGACTTGCGATCAACCTTCTCACCAGCATAATCAGCATCCGAGAATCCAACTAAATCAAACTCTGAGCCCTTTGGATACCATAATCCTAGTGTTGGGGTGTAAGCCAAATATCGAAGAATTCGCTTCACAGCTAAGTGATGCGATTTCTTTGGTGCCGATTGGAATTGGGCACACATGCAAACACTAAGCATTATATCTGGCCTAGATGAACATAAATAGAGTAAAGAACCAATCATGGAGCTGGATACCTTTTGGAACTCTTTACCATTGTCGTCGGGGCCCAGATGACTTTTGGTTGCCATTGGCGTCGTGTATCCTTTGCAATCTTGCATTGCAAACTTCTTCAGGCAATCTTTGAGGTATTTCTCTTGTGATATGAAGATGTCATTGCTTTGCTGATGGATTTGAAGACCGAGGAAGAATTTCAGCTCACCCATCATGGACATCTGATATTGCTCTTGCATCATATGTCCAAACTCATCACTATATTTCTTGTCAGTGCAGCCGAAGATAATGTCATCCACATAGATTTGGCACACAAATAGTCCTCCATCATATGTCTTCGTGAAGAGTGTGGGATCCAGGGAACCGGGTTTGAAGCCTTTGCTCTTCAGGAAGTCTTTGAGCGTGTCATACCAAGCACGAGGGGTTTGTTTGAGACCATACAATGCCTTGTTGAGCTTGTATACCATGTCAGGATTCTTTTGGTCTTCAAAACCAGGTGGTTGTGCAACATACACTTCTTCTTCAATCTTGCCATTGAGAAAGGCACTCTTCACATCCATTTTATACAGAAGGATGTTGTGATGGTTGGCATTGGCTAGCAGTATGCGAATGGCTTCAAGCCTATCCACCGGAGAAAATGTTTCATCGAAGTCAATCCCTTCTACTTGAGTGTAACCTTGAGCAACTAGACGAGCCTTGTTTCTGACGACTTGTCCATGCTCATCTTTTTTGTTGCGATAGATCCATTTGGTGCCTATGATGTTGTGCTTGCAAGGATCAGGACGCTTTACTAGTTCACAAACATTGTTCAGTTCAAACTATTGAAGCTCTTCTTGCATAGCTTGAATCCATTCAGGTTTCATGAAGGCTTCAGCAACTTTCTTGGGTTAAGATATATAGATAAATGCAAAGTGTCCACAGAAATTTGCTTGCCGTGTTGCTCTTGAACGAGTGAGTGGACCAGGTGCATTGATGCTATCGATTATCTTCTCAATATGTACTTCATTTGCAACACAGGGATGAACTGGACGAAGATTCTGCTCTTGCTGATCATTGTCTTCATTTTCAGCATTGACTTCAGGTGAGCATTGTCTTTGGGTTGATTATGTGCAGAAATGATGATTCCTTCTTCAGCCTGAGCCTCTGAATGTATGATTTCTCCAGTACCCATAAACTTGATAGATTCACTCGGTGAGGCTTCATCTAGCACATTTGGCAGGTGCTCTCTTTGCAAGCCGTTAGTCTCATCGAACCGCACATCCATAGTTTCAACTGCTTTATAGTGAAAGAGGTTGAAGACTTTGTAGGAGTGTGAATCCTTTCCATAGCCAAGCATAAAACCTTCATGTGCTTTCGGTGCAAATTTTGAAGTGTGATGAGGATCCTTGATCCAGCACCTAGCACCAAATACTCTGAAGTAGCCGAGATTTGGCATCTTACTAGTTATTAGCTCATATGATGTCTTCTTTAGAAGCTTGTGAAGATAAACACGGTTGATGACGTGACATGTAGTGTCAATGGCTTCAGACTAGAATTTTCTTGGAGTCTTGTACTCATCAAGCATTGTCCATGCCATCTCAATGAGGGCTCTTTCCTGTGTTCCACGATGCCATTCTGCTAAGGTGTGTATGAAGCTGAGAACTCACGAGTGATGCCCAATATATCAAGATAAGTGTCGAGGCCGGTGTTCTTGAATTATGTGCCATTGTCACTTCTGATGTGCTTGATCTTGATGCCATAGTTTGTCATGGCACGGTTGGCGAAACGTCTGAAGACATCCTGCACTGCATTCTTATAGAGGATTATGTGCACTCATGTATATCTTGAGTAATCATCAACAATGATGAAGCCATAGAGGCAAGCAGTGGTAGTAAGTGTAGAGTAGTGAGTAGGGCCGAATAAGTCCATGTGAAGAAACTCGAAGGGACGAGATGTCGTCATGATTTTCTTCGGGGGATGCTTGGCCCTAGTCATCTTTCCTGCTTCGCAGGCACCACATAGATGATCCTTCTTGAACTTGACGCCCTCGATGCCTACAACATGCTTCTTCTTCAAGGGAGTGTACAAGTTCCTCATGCCAGCATGTCCAAGCCTCCCTTGCTAGAGCCAACACTCTGAAGCTTTTGCTAGAAGACATACGGCCAACTGTGGTCCTGCTGAGATGTCTACCATATACAGATTGTCTTTTCAATATCCTTCAAAGACTAGAGATTTGTCGGATTCCATAAGTGTAAGTGCATCTAGTGCCCCTTAGTGATTTTGGTGTATTGAAGACTTATAGGTTAAGGGACTAATGTGTTTATGAGTGTACACAGGTCTATAAGTCTATGAGGAGTTTGATATTCTGAGAGAAAGTCGACCCCTAAAAATGAAGTTCTTCGACTGAAGACTTTGGTATTCTGAAGACTTTGAAGGTGAAGAAATTGGTGTGACCTTGAAGACTTTATATTCATTTGAGGAACATGAAGCGTGAAGACTTCTGTTTTCGTAGTTTCGTTTTCTCTTTCTTGAGTCATAGGAAACACCGTACTGTTAAAGGGGGTCGAGGAAATACTAAGGAAAAAATTCCATGTGATGCTCAACTCAAAATCCTACACCTACCAATCCCTTCGAGTGAAGCCTTTGGAAATCTCATACGATTCAGTCAATTTCTTCAAAGGATGTGAGACGAAGTTCTTCCGGTCATTGAGGAATTTGTTCGACCGAGGAGTTAGGAATTCGCCAAAGGCGGATTGCCTACAGTGAGGAACATGATAGCCCTGAGGAATTTGAGAGTCAAATTTCCGACCGTTGTTGTGCTGCGCACTAGCTGTCCCAAAATATCTTATCTACCTAACGGTCATATCATTGAAGGGCATTTATGTCTTATCATGTCAGGATGCTCCCTAGGCTATAAATAGCCGCCCCCTGCAACCACTAGCTGGTTGGCTGCTCCGAGAGAAACTGACACTTGTCAATTGAGAGCATCCCATCCTTCGAGGACTTTGAGCGAAAATCATCGAGTGAGGAAAAACCCAAACCCAAACACCTACAAACCCAAAGTGATTGAGCATCATCAAGAGATTGATCCTGTGTGGATCCGATGCTTGTTACCTTTGAAGATCGTGCTTCTTCCAGACGGTTAGGCGTCATGGTCTAGAGCATCCAAGAGGAATTGTGGATCGCCGAGTGACCGAGTCTGTGAAGGTTTGGAAGTCGCTCAAGACTTACCACGAGTGATTGGACGAGGTCTGTGTGACCTTAGTTCAAGGAGAATACGATGAGGACTTGGTGTCTGAGCTGCGTGCTCGATGATCGGGTGTCCGGACTGTGTGTCCTCGAGTTTAAATACTCGGCCGCTCCAACCAGACGCATAACCGAGACAATGATTGGGAACTGGTCTACCAAATCATTGTCTTCACCAACCTTACTAGTTCTATTTCCTCAACTCTTTCATTTCCTCATTACTATGTTGAGTGTTTCATCATATCTGTGTTTGAAGACTTTGACTGAAGACTTTCTCAATTTCCTCAGTTCAATTTCTTCAGTCTGTTTGTCTTCATCTTGTGTTATCCTGATTACGCTTTCAGACTCTGTGCTTGTCTTCATTTCATCATGATGACTATGTCAGATTCTGCTATGCTTACTTACGGGTACTTATTCCATTGCAAGTAGTTCTTCGCTAAGGAATTTCCTCACCGCAAATTCCTAAGTGAAGAATTCATAAAATCGCCTATTCACTCCCCTCTAGTCGATATAACGCACTTTCAATTGGTATCGAGCAAGGTACTCCCTTGTTACGTGTGATTTTGGTTTAACCACCGGAGTTTTAGTTATGTCGACCGCAGTATGATCAAGGTCTCTGCTGGCTTTCCTACCTTCGATGGGACAGACTACCCTTACTGGAAGAATAAGATGCGAATGCATCTTGAGGCAATTGATAACGATCTCTGGTATGTTGTGGAAAATGGTGTTCCCACTGTCTCACCCTCACTTAACGTTACCGATGTGAAGAGATTCACGCAACTCGATTCTCAAGTGAAGAATATCATATGTGGTCATCTGAGCAAAGGACAGTATGGAAGAGTGAGTGCTTTGGAAACTGCTAAGCTTATCTGGGATAGGCTGTCCAAAGTAAATGAAGGAGTCTCAACTCAGCGTGACTCTCGAGTTGATGTTCTTTGAAATCTCTTCAACCGCTTCAAAAGACTCGACAATGAAAATGTTCAACAAATCTTCGATCGCCTCACCGACATATCAAATGAGCTTCAAGCACTTGGTGCCACTGACATCACCGACCATGAGGTGGTGAAGAAATTGTTGAGATCGCTTGATTCCTCATTTGATATTCTGGCACTGATGATACAAGAACGTGCTGACTACAAGTCACTTGATCCCGCTGATATCCTCGAGAGGCTAAATACTCATGAGTTCCAGCTTTGAAAAGAGAGATCTCTATGGTTCGAGCTATGGCAAATCACGTGCCACGAAGGCCAAGGCGTATGCGAATCTGAATGTGAAGATTATGGTAGTAGCCTTGGTGATCCTGAAGAATTGAGCGAGGAGCTAGCACCGCTTCGTGAAGAAGTTCCAAGTTCTCAAGACATGGTCGCTTTGGAAAATCCTCAAGGAGCAAAGTGATTCCTCATCCAAAGGACTATAAGAGAAGGCTATGCCACAAATGCAAGAAACCTGGTCACTATATTCAAGATTGTCCTTAGTGGGAAAAGGAATTAAAGAAGAAGAAATACAAGGATTACAGTTCTGATGACACTAAGAAGAAGAAATCGTCAAAATCTTCATCATCAAAATCCTTGAAGTCTTCATCTCACAAGAAGAGCAGCTCCAAGAAGGCTCGGGCATTCATTGGCAAGGAAATGGACTCTGAAGCTGAATCTAAGGAACATGAGGAAGAGGAGGCATCTGAGGAGTCCAAGTCCGGTGTGGCGAGTCTGGCTCTCGCTACTGCATTCGTCAGCAAGTCCATCTTCAACTCTGAAGAAACTACCTCACCAACAAGGCTGATGAAGATAATGATGACTACGCTCCCACCTATTGCTTCATGGCAAAAGGTGCAAAGGTACTCAAATATACCTCCTCTAAATCTAGTGAGAATGAATCTGATGAAGATCTCAAGCCCAGCTACTCTAAACTTGCTAAGATTGCTGTAAAACAACAAAGGGCTTTTGAAAAGGTTCAAAACATGCTAGACAAAAGTGATGATATGTTGGGTGAAGAAATGGATCGCGCTAAAAGCCCTCGACTGAAAATCTTCGAGACTTGATCTAGGTTTGACAGCCTTCAAGGTCATCATAACACTCTCTGCTCGATCATGAGAAGCTTTCTTATGAATTTCTTCAAAGAAAGCAAGATCTTGAGAAGCTAAGAGTGAGTTATGATGATCTTCAGAAGGAGCACGATTCATTACTTGCTCAACAAATCAGCGCCTTCTCAGGAAGAATTTGTTCCTCCATGCTTAAAGTGCATTGAGCGTGAATCGCTAATTCTTCACCGAATGTTCAAATGCTTCAACTGTTACAAATTCTTCACCTGCCTCTGCTATCACTAATTCCTCATCTGAGGACATTGCTAGTATCACTGACAATGCAGGGCTGAAGGAATTGTACATGACAGGCATGTACAAAAGCCTAAAAGGGCATCAGACTCTTTGTGATGTGCTTAAAAAGAAAATCCTTAACAGAAACCCCAGGAAAGAGGGTATTGCCTTTGAGAGGAAACTCAATGCTGATGGAACATATTGGAAGCCTGAGCAGTACCCCAAAACATCATGGGTTGCTGCAAAGGGACCTCAAGTTGACCCATCTAACTTATCTGGCTTTACATGTGAATCTCCTCATTCTTCTGATGAGTCATTTGACTCCAACTATAAACTGTTCAAAAATAAGAATGGTGAAGTATTTGCTAGATATGTTGGCACTAACTGCAGGAACGGTTCTCCTATGAAGAAAATGTGGGTTCCCAAGAAGTGCCTTGAAAGTCTTCAGTTGAATGTCCTCATGACACCACCTATGAAGAATAGGAACCCCAGATCAAACTCTTCATATGGACCAAATTCTTCATATGGATCCAAGTCCTCATACGGACCAAATTCCTCACATGGACCAAATTCTTCATATGGATCAAAGTCCTCATACGGACCAAAGTCCTCACGTGGATCAAATTCCTCAAAAGGATCAAAGTCCTCATATGATTATCATCGTGCTAACAACTCTGTTTCGCAGGGTAGAGCTAAGGGCTATGAATATGTGCATTATTCTTCAAACCATTATGTTCATAAGTCCTCGAAGAATTTCTCTACTTATTCATATGCTTACCCTAACCCCTCGTATGTGAAACGAAATGGATTGGCTTCTATGCCACCATTCTCATATGGAGCTTGTAGAGTGATGAACTCTTTGCCACCCCTTCAGATGTGGGTGGTGAAGAAAAAGAACTAATTTCTTCTGAAGGGTCAGGTCTCCAGACGTGCTTTAATGTCTGAAGAATTTGCTTTGGGGGCACGACAAAATGCACGAAAGAAAAGGGCGAGGCGAATCATGAAGAAATGAACTTTCATTTCACACGTCCCGATCTTTGCTATATCTGTTTTACTGCTTGATGAAATTCATCTGATGAATTTGATATCATATTCTTCACTGATGAAGTATATGAGTTCGTAAGTTGCACTAATTCATCTGCAGGATGATCTTCCCAAAGCCACAGAATGGGTCCTCGATAGTGGATGTACAAATCACATGACTGGTGACAAAAATCTATTGATGGATGCTCCCTTATCACCGTCACATCTGAAGCATATCATCTTTCTTGTGAAGGCAAAAGTCGTATTGGGTCTAGGTAAGGTTGCGATCTCTAAGGACATACACATGGACAAAGTCATGCTTGTTGAGTCCTTAGGATACAACCTCATGTCGATCTCAATGCTTTGTGATCTTGATATGGTTGTTGTCTTTGGTAAGTATCGTTGTGTTGTGATTATGGAAGTGACAATTCCAAAGTCTTGAAGGCTTTAGGAGAGGAGATTTGTATATTGTTGATTTCTCTCTGGGACCACAACCAGCCGTGTGCCTACTTGCAAAAGCTTCGTAGGCTGGCTATGGCATCGACGACTTGGTCACGCAGGCATGAGGAATTTGCACACGCTTGCGAAGAAGAAGCATGTCATTGGCATTGCGAATTTCAAATTCCTCAAGGATCACTTGTGTGGAGCCTGTGAAGCTGGAAAAATGACCAAGGCCAAGAATCCAGCGAAGACTATCGTGACCACTACTCGTCCATTCGAATTGCTTCACATGGACCTCTTTGGTCCTAATCATTACTCAGCAGTCACTAATGATGCATCTCTATATGGCTTTGTTATTGTTGATGATTACTCTCGTTACACATGGGTACACATTGTCACTTACAAACATGAAGTGCAGGAAGTCTTCAAACGATTCTCCTCGAGGGCTTCAACCAACTTTGGTGTGAAGATCAAGCACATCAGGAGTGACAATGGAACTGAGTTCAAGAATTCCGGTCTTGATGACTATCTTGTTGAACTTGGTATTACTCATGAGTTATCTGCTCCTTATACTCCTCAAAGAAATGGCGTCGTGGAGCGCAAGAAGCGAACTCTTGTTGAGATGGCTCGCACTATGCTTGATGAATACAAAACGCCTCGTCGTTTTTGGATTGATGCAATTGATACCGCGTGCCACATCATCAACAAAGTATATCTTCACAAATTCTTCAAGAAGACTGCCTATGAACTCCTCACTGACAAGAAACCCAATGTGAGTTATTTCAAAGTCTTGATTGCTAAATGTTGGATTAGAGATCCTCATCACAATGCTAAATTTGCACGAAAGCACATGAAGGTTTTATGCTTGGTTACAGAAAGGACTCAGCACACCTCAGAGTCTTCAACAACGTTCTTCACAAGGTTGTTGAAACTGTAGATGTCGGTTCGATGAAACTAATGGCTCGCAAAGAGAGCACCTACCTTCTGTGATAGATGAACTAGCACCGAGGAATCTATCAAGTTCAAAGGCGACTGAGGATGTCATTCCTACTGAAGAATCTGCTGAAGAATTCATTCCAGAACGTGAAGAACATCGAGCTGATGCACCTGAAGATAATGCTAAAGAAAATGGTGCTGAAGAAAATGCTGATCAAATTCCCCGACGACAGCCAGCTCATCCTCGCGTTGCAAAAGAAGTGCAAGTTGACAAGATCATCGATGACATTGAAGCACCAGGTCCTCTCACACGCTTAAAAGCTTCACATTTATCTAAGTATTGTGGGCACTATGCTTTTGTCTCTATCACAGAGCCCACTAAGGTAGATGAAGCATTTCTGGAGCCTAAGTGGATTCAGGCCATGCAAGAAGAATTACATCGATTCGAGCTCAACAATGTCTCGGAACTGGTCAAACGTCCAGATCCTCACAAGCAAAATATCATTGGCACAAAGTGGATCTACCGCAACAAGCAAGATGAAAATGGCCTTGTGGTGAGGAATAAGGCGCGACTTGTAGCTCAAGGCTACACACGAGTTGAAGGAATTGATTTCGATGAAACTTTTGCACCTGTTACTAGACTTGAGGCTATTTGCATATTAATTGCTTATGCTAACCATCATAATATCACTTTATATCAAATGGATGTGAAAAGTGCATTCCTCAATGGTAAGCTTGAGGAAGAAGTATATGTTGCTCAACCCCCAGGTTTTGAAGATCCAAAGAATCGACAAAGTCTTCAGACTCAACAAGGCCCTCTATGGCCTCAAGCAGGCCCCTCGAGCGTGGTATGATACTTTGAAGGAACTCTTCGTGAAGAATGGCTTCACACCCGGTTCACTCGACCCTACTCTCTTTACTAAATATTATGATGGTGAACTGTTTGTGTGCCAAATATACGTTGATGATATTATCTTTGGCTCTTGACCAACGTTATAGTGATGAATTTGCCTATATGATGAGTGAAGAATATCAAATGTCTATGATGGGAGAGTTGAAATTCTTCTTAGGTCTTCAAATTAAATCAACAGCGCAATGGCATATTCATATCTCAGGAGAAATACCTCAAGGATGTTCTGAGGAAATTCGGCATGCAAGATTGCAAAGGCGTCAAAATTCATATGCCCACAAATGGCCACCTATGCAGTGATGAAAATGGTATTGACTTCGATCACAAGGTATACCGCTCCATGATTAGTTCTTTATTGTACTTATGTGCATCTAGTCCAGATATAATGCTTAGTGTTTGCATGTGTGCCCGATTTCAAGCTACAATCAAGGAATCACACCATAAGGTCAGGAAGCATATTCTTCGATATCTAGCTCACACACCAACACTAGGATTATGGTACCCCAAAGGGCTCTGCTTTTGATCTCATTGGGTATTCGACTGACTATGCTTTGGTGATCGTGTGGACTTCAAGTCAACATCTGGTACTTGTCATTTCCTCGGACGATCTTTGGTCCGTTGGTCCTCGAAGAAAGCGAACTGCGTATCATTGTCTCATCTGGAAGCTGAGTACATTGATGCTTTGGTTCTTCTTTGTGCTCAATTGATGTGGATGAAGCAAACTCTCAAGGACTACGGCATCAACGTGAAGAATGTGCCTCTCTACTGCGACAATGAGAGTGCCATCAAGATTGCTCACAACCCAATTCAGCACTCGAAGACAAAGCACATTCAGATTCGTCATCATTTTCTTCGTGATCATGTGCTGAAGGGCGACATCTTTATTGATCATGTGAAGACAGAAGAACAGCTAGCCGATATCTTCACAAAGACCTTGGATGAGAAGAGATTTAGCAAGTTGCGGTGTGAGCTAAATATCTTAGAATCTTCGAATGTTCTTTGAAAAGGACACTCATCCTAACACTTATGCAAAATTGATGACTTAGATGTGCAACACATGAAGAAACGTTTTTCTTCAATCAATGAAGAACAACACTCTAAGTGTTAAGAAATTAATGAAGAATTTGATTCTCAGAACCCTACGACAATTGTACGCGGTGTCTGAAATCTTGATTCTTATACGGTGGGTCACGCCACCACCAAAGTTGAAAATCTTCAATTTGAGTTTTTCCTCAGTTTCGAAATTCTTCAGTTTTTGAAATTCTTCAACTTTGCAAAATCTTCACTGTTTCCGTCGTTTTTCTTCATTGGCTATATATATATGGGTTTATGTCCTCTACATCATTCACTTATGGCTATTTCTTCAAGTTGTTCTTCTGCTAAGTGAATGTGATCGGAACCTTCCCCCTCTATGCTATACTCAACCCAATCTATTCACAAATTCTTCATGTGCGTTCTATTTGAAACTCATTCAAAATCTTCACTGTGTCCTTGTCAGCTGAAGAAATTGCGAACAGAACTTTAAAACTAATCTTATCCAGATTTTCGGCTTTGCCACTCAAACCGTTCCGCTTCCTACGATAGCCTTATCTATTCACCCACGATCTAACACGATCTCCACTTTTCAGTACGTGGGTGACACATGTCAAGCGAATTAGAAGGGTCAGGGGCACGTTCATCCTAAATCTTCGGGCGAATAGTTTTTCACTGCGACTATAAATACCCCCTCACCCCTTCCTCACTTCCTTTACTCCGCTCGATCGCTCTCTCTCCCGCTCGAGCTTCTCAAACCCTAGCGCCGTCGCTACTCCATCGTCGCCGGTGAGGAAGAGCTTCACTGCCTCGACCTCGTCGTTAAATGCGTACTTTCGCGCCCGAAAATCTTCACTCCGCCGCCGCCGTAGTTGTCTTCCTCCGCCGAGTTAGGGCGTGGAAGATCTGAACTGACGAGCTTCAAATCTACACTTCTCAGTTTGTCGTGTTCTTCATCCAGGGTAATTAAAAGTTACTTTTACTGCCCTCTTTGATTCAAATTTTCTCTACAAAATCTTCAAAGGTGTTTTATTCTTCAAATCCTCACCCAAAAAACACCTCACTAGTCATTTGTTCTTGATTCGTTTCCCTAAGCATCATTTTCTTCAAGATTCCTCAATTGTGTGGATCCTCGATCTATAAAATGCTGGAACCTAAGACAAAAAACGCTTAGTGAAATTCTTCAAGGCTCATCTGGTCAAATTCCTCAAACTTGTTCTTTTTGAAAAACCTTGTGAGAACGCATATGACCTCTCCAAATTCCTCACAACTATACTGCTCATTCCACGGTACTCATGTCCATTCTTTGAATCACTAGGTTCTCATGAACTTAACTCATTTGCAGCGTTCCTTGAAGAAAAGTTGTATACTTCTTCAGGGAATTCGATTGTTCAAATTCCTCAACTGAAGAATATGGCAGACGGTAAGAAGCCACAAAAAGGAGGAAAGAGGCCTGAGGTCATGACTGCTTTTGAAATACCTGAGGACATCTATGCTGACTATTGCACACTTGATGAGGCCAAGTTCGGAAAGGAGAACAAAAATCAGCGCAAGGTGCGCATACAGAGGATTGAAAGGAGATGGGCAAGAGAATGGAGGAAGTACAGGTATGTAACTCCAAAGTATATGAAGAAATTCACACTTAATCCTCCATGCCCAAGAGCTCCATTGGCACCTGGCCAAGAAGCTGACCCCACCAGCATCAAGCGTGGTGAGGATTTTCCTGAAGAACGGGCCAAACGCCAAGCCAAGTTGGCGAGACAAGCCAAAGAAGCAGTGAGGAAATTCAATGAAGACTCACATCGCTGCTGCCACTGAGGCCTCTGTCAAGCCTAGAAAATCAATGCAAAGAAGCCCACTCACAAGCCAAGTGCTTCACCAACTGTGCCCTCACGGCCAAGTTCCTCAGCAATGCCCTCACGGCCAGATTCTTCAAAGCCCTCACGGCCAGTTCCTCATGCTGCTCCTGCTCCTCCAAAATCCTCAGCTCCTTCTCCAAAGTCTTCAGCTGCTCCGGGAAAGTCCTCAGCACCTGTACATATGGCCACGTGCCAAAGGACTGCAAGCATCTCTATTGCCTCTGGTGTCTCAGCGAGTTCCTCAGCTGCACCAAACTCTTCATCAGGCCCCACTCTACTGAAGACAAAGGCAACGGCTGGTCGAGGTCCTCGGCCAAGTCCGAAGAAGAAACAGGTTGCCTTCCAAGTGCCATCTGACGATGAAGGCGATGATGATGAACTTGCGTAAATCATCGAGAGATGCATAAGAAAGGGCCGCTAGAGCCAAAGGCACACACAATGCCCTTGTTTTTGGATCCAAGGGTGATCCTCGATTACATTGATCTCTGGCACAAGGATCCAGACACCCCTATGCCTGATTTTCATTTGACTCTGGCCAAAGTCACATGTCACCCATTTCATCACCAAGAGAAATGGAAATTTGAGAAGGCTAGGCAGATCAAGAAGGCTCAGTTCAGGAAAGAGAAGTTCCTGAGGAAAAATGTTGTCAAAATGACAACTGATGATCTCCTCAAGATTCAGTCTAAAATCAAAGCCCTCAGTGATGACTTCGATGCTTATTATGCTGATTGGCAAGGAGCCAAAGTCAGATTTGTCAACCGGACTAAGAAGTTCACCAATGTTGCAGCTCCAACGCAACAAGAAGTTCCTCGGTGGAGCCTCTGCTGCTCGACCCTCTTGAAAACATGCCACCGGCTGATGATTTTCAGCCTTTGAAGAAAATGCTAGTTCCAGGTTGATGACTCCATTCCAAAGAATGAAGAAATTGCCGTGGCATCCACTAGTGGTGCGCTGAAGAAATCGAAGAAGTCGTGGCAACCGCATCGATTCCGAGGAAATTCAAACAGATTCCTCAGCTCCTCCCGCGCCTACATCAACTCATATCCTTCCATCTGCATCAGATGTGAAGAAGACCAAGGCTGCAGAGCGAGCTGCAGTGAAGAAAAGGGAAGCATCAGCTGCTTCAGAATCTTTAGCTCCAAAGAAGATGAAGCCTATGATAAGCTCGTTTGAAAATCCGATTGATGATGTTCCGATTTCCACCATGCCATCAAAGGACCTTGTTCCTTTTGGTGAATAATATGTGATCCCTAGCGGATCTGGTGAAGAAAATCATTCTGCTGCTTCGTCAGAGCAGATTGATGAAGAAATTGAAGTGGATGCGATCCCTTCACCACCAGTTGTTTCCTCGCCAATGCCTCAGTTCACAGCTGAAGAGGCTGGCGTTGAAGAAATTGAAGATGTGGATATTGGATGCACTACGCCTGTGATGAATCATGACTTTTGGGAAAGTCAGCATCCCAATTCTCCACTCTTCACCCCAATAGAACAAATACCTCGATCCCTGCACCAACCGTTCAAATTTGGGCTCAAGAAACTCATCCCACCTCATCTATGCATGAAGAAATTCCAGCCACTAGTGCTGAAGAACCTGCTGCTGCTGATCCTTTGAACACGCAGACTGCAAATGAAGAGGAACCAGAAAATCCTCAGCCTGAAGAACCTGAGATTGCGATTCCTGAGGTAGTGATGCAACTCACTGACACTCCTCTGCCAAAACCAAAGGATCCATTCTCGCGCAAGCAAAAGTTCAAGGCTGAAGACTTCTTTGGCGAGCATGTTTTCTTCACTGATTATAACCCTTATGATTCTGCTCGCATAAGGAAGAGGCATTTCTGGACCGCTAGTCAAGCCAACTTTTATTCCTCTGTGCTATTTGACAAAGACAAAGTCTTCGATCATGCACACATTCCTCACGTGGACATGGAATCTCTGCCAGGCTTCGAGCCAGTCCTCAGCGTTCTTCACGATGCTGGATTGCTGAATTTTTGCACTGACATCTGTGATTGGAATGAAGAACTCATTCTTCAATTCTATGCGACGCTGCACATCACAGGAAACTCTGAATATGTGAACTCATGGGTGCTGGACTGGATGTCAGAAAATACTCACTACAAGGCACCAAAGAATCGAATTGCTTCGTGCCCTCCCACTCAGTCCTCCCCTTGATGGTGCTCGTTGCATCTACAATGAACCTGAGCTTACAAATCATTACATGCAAGTACTGATGAAGCCTTTGAAGCCAGGGCAGGCCCCTCGAACCAAATTCCTCGTCAAAGAATTACTATATGTGCCTCGGACTGTCTATTGCATTTTGACGAAGACAATGAGTCCTATCAAAGGCCACGACTCAAATGATGAAGAAGTCGTTGGCATCATGAAGAATATGCTTTTCAATATCATTCATGGCATTCCCGTCAACTTCCATGATTTCTTCATGAGGACTCTGGCGAATATTGCTATGTCACCATTTGAGCTGAAGCCTTATGCACCATGGATTATGAGGTTCATCAGGACAAGGTCTTCACTCAATTACAAGGCTGATACTCTAAACCATGGCAGCTACGTGCCTCCGATTGAAGCCCTCAAATGTACATTTTCCTCACCGATGACAAAGGCAAGGCAACTGCTGTGATAGATGAAGGCATTCGCCATTGGATGGTCAATTTCGCAAGGCTGCATCCTACTCCACCAATGATGACTCTGCCACACATGACTCTGCCGCCAACAACTCTGCCAAGCAAAATCCTCAAGCCACAAAGACCGTGGTGATGACCGATCATGAGTTACTCCTCGGTCTTCATCGTAAAGTTGATCGCAATCATAAATGGGTCAAGCGTCGCTTTGGTTCAATTCTTCACAACATGACCTCAACACACAATGAAGTGAAGAAAAACCAATACTACCTCCATGAAACCTTCAACTGCATTCTGGGCTGTTACATCTCATGTCCACAAATGCAGAAGATCTGAAGAAAATGGGTCTGAAGGAAGAATTTGACTGGTCTGCACCTCCACCGAACAAATACAAGAAGGTCAATGTTCCTTCCTTGGTGGCCATCTCTTATTCCTCGTCGCGCGACACCGATGAAAATGAAGACTTGGACGACACTGCGGCAGGCCCTACTACGACAACCGAACCCAACAACGCTGGCGCTCCTCCATCAACTTGATATTCTTCAGGGGCGTTAGTCCTCAGTTTCGATCCTTTTTGTCATTCGATGACAAAGGGGGGAAATTTGAGTTAGTCTTCAAGCGGGTCTATTATATGGGCGTTTTACGCTAAGTTACAACTCTCGCTCTTCCGAAACTTTTATTGGATCGAGTTGTAATCTTAAACCCAATGGTGCTCGATACTTTTGATGTGTTCCTCTGCATGCTTATTCTTTTGTTATATGTTAATACACGCATGTTGAATTACATCACCACCATATTTCATCATGTATTTCAAATTCTTCATATTATATGTCAAATGCGTGTATGAATTACAAGATATAGGGGGAGATCTCCATGATTCAACTCTTCAAATATGCATTGCCTCAAAAGCAAATTCCTCACTATGCACATGTTCAGGGGGAGTTCTTCTATATCTTGCAATCAAATTCCTCAATATCAGTATTTACACTTCATATGTTTATCCCCGTTGAAAACTTAACCTATATTGTCATCAATCACCAAAAGGGGAGATTGTAAGTGCATCTAGTGCCCTTAGTGATTTTGGTGTATTGAAGACTTATAGGTTAAGGGACTAATGTGTTTATGAGTGTACACATGTCTATAAGTCTATGAGGAGTTTGATATTTACGCACAAAGTCGACCCCTATAAATGAAGTTCTTATTTGAAGACTTTGGTATTCTCAAGACTTTCTCAAGACTTTGAAAGTGAAGAAATTGGTGTGACCTTGAAGACTTGATATTCATTTGAGGAACATGAAGCGTGAAGACTTCTGTTTTCGTAGTTTCGCTTTCTCTTTCTTGAGTCATAGGAAACACCGTCTTTGTTAAAGGGGTCGAGGAAATACTAAGGAAAAAATTCCATGTGATGCTCAACTCAAAATCCTACACCTACCAATCCCTTGAGTGAAGCCTTTGGAAATCTCATACAGTTCGGTCAATTTCTTCAAAGGATGTGAGACGAAATTCTTCCGGTCACGAGGAATTTGTTCTGATTGAGGAGTTAGGAATTCGCCGGTCTGGATTGCCTACACAGTGAGGAACATGATAGCCCCGAGGAATTTGAGAGTCAAATTTCCGACCGTTCTTGTCTTCTTGGCCACCTGTCCCAAAATATCTTATCTACCTAACGGTCATATCATTGAAGGGCATTTATGTCTTATCATGTCGGGCTGCTCCCTAGGCTATAAATAGCCGCCCCTACAACCACTAGCTAGTTGGCTGCTCCGAGAGAAACTGACACTTGTCATTTGAGAGCATCCCATCCTCCAAGGATTTTGAGCGAAAATCATCGAGTGAGGAAAAACCCAAACCCAAACACCTACAAACCCAAAGTGATTAAGCATCACTGAAGAGATTGATCATGCGTTGATCCGACTCTTGTTACCTTTGAAGACTATGCTTCTTCCAGACGGTTAGGCGTCATGGTCTAGAGCATCCAAGAGGAATTGTGGATCGCCGAGTGACCGAGTCTGAAGGTTTGGAAGTCGCCTGAAGACTTACCACGAGTGATTGGACGAGGTTTGTGTGACCTTAGTTCAAGTAGAATATGGTGAGGACTTGGTGTCCTGAGCTGCGTGCTCAAGGATCGGGTGTCCGGACTGTGTCCTCGAGTTTAAATACTCACCGCTCCAACCAAACGTACAACCGAGACAAAGCAGTTGGAACTGGTCTACCAAATCATTGTCTTCACCAACCTTACTGGTTCTATTTCCTTAACTCTTTCATTTCCTCATTCGTGTTGAGTGTTTCATCATATACGTGTTTGAAGACTTTGATCAAGACTTTCTCAATTTCCTCAGTTCAATTTCTTCACCGCTTTGTCTTCATCTTGTGTTATCCTGATTACGCTTTACGTACTCTGTGCTTGTCTTCATTTCATCATGATGACTATGTCTCAGATTCTGTTATGCTTACTTACGGGTACTTATTCCATGCAAGTAGTTCTTCGCTAAGGAATTTCCTCACCGGCAAATTCCTCAGTGAAGAATTCATAAAAATTGCCTATTCACCCCCCCCCCTCTAGTCGATATAACGCACTTTCAATAAGCACAAGGCAACGATATTTTCCAAATATCACAATCATGTTCAGATCACAAAGCATTGAGACAGACATTAAGTTGAAACCAAGGGATTCAACAAGCATCACTTTTTCCATGACCCAATACCTTGCTTTTACCAGTGTCAGCAAATGTGATGTGACTCTTGTCAGATGGACGTAGGGTTGAATCTATGAGAAGACTTCAATCACCAGTCATGTGGTTAGTGCATCCACTATCTATAATCCACTCAGAAGTCTTTTGTGTCATACCCTACAGTGCAGTTAGGTGGATAGGCTTCACCAAGGGAAATGTGAAGCATAAACATTTGATGAACAAGCATATTATCAAAGTTTAGATCCTGGTTAGGGTAGATAGGATACTTGTCAAGAAATCCTGGGACGAAATACATAGTAAGACCATTCGGACATTTTATCTTGTGTCCCACAAGATGTTTTAGGTCCCCAGCATAAGCATCAGAAGCCTTTGATTTCCGGTTGGAGACATTCCCCTGCAAAAGAGAGTTAATTTTTCTTAACCACCCACATCTTCAGGGGCGGCTTAGAAGCAATGAGTCTAAGTGTAGCATATGAGAACTTCGGCTTTGGAGCCCTAGCAAATAGCCTTGCAGGTGGTGAATAATACTCATAAGAATAAGCAGAAAAGTTCTTGGTCTTATGAACATAGCGGTTTGACGAAACACGCTCATATTCATAAGTCTGAGTATGGTTTCCCTGCAAAGACTCTGGCGAGTCCTCTGTCTGTATGAAGCCTTTGGACCATATGAAGCCTTTGGTCTGGGGTTTGTCTTCTTCCCAGCTGGTGTCATGATGACATACACAGGAAGTTTTTCAAGAAAACTTTTGGGCACCCAGATCTTCTTCAGAGGTGGTCCATTCCTGCAGTTAGTACCAATATACCTGGCAAACACTTCACCATTCTGATTCTTAAATAGTTTATAGTTTGCATCAAAGGATTCATCAATGATAATCGGGTTAGCACAAGTGAAGCCAGATAAGGTATATTGATGCACTGAAGGTCCCTTTGCAGCAACCCATGTGGTTTTGGGGTACTGCTCAGGCTTCTAGTAAGAACCATCAACATTCATTCTCCTCTCGAACCCAACACCCTCTTTCCTAGGGTTTCGGTTCAGAATCTGTTTCTTGAGGACATCATAAAGTGTCTGATGCCCTTTGAGACTTTTGTACATTCCGGTTTCAAGCAATGTCTTCAACCTGGCATTCTCATCAGCAATAGTAGTGGTATCCTCATAAAAGGGGTTAGTTACCACATCAGCAGTTGAAGATATTACAACAGGAGAAGCAGTAGAACATTTAGCAACAGAGACATCATTATCACGCTCAAGGCATTTTAGACATGGTGGTTCGAATCCTTCCTGAGCGGAACTGATCTGTTGAGCGCGGAGTGACTCGTTCTCCTTTGGAAGATCTTCATGAGCCGATCTCAAGTTCTCAAGCTCTTGCTTCCTTTGAAGATAATCATAGGAGAGCTTTTCATGAATAGTTGAGAGCGTTTCATGACAACTTTCAAGTTCCTCGTACTTAACATGAAGATTTTTAATGTCTTCAATTAATGACTGAGTTCAGGTCATTTCCGTGTCCAACAGGTCATCGCTTTTGTCTAGCAACTTTTGAATATGTTCCGTAGCAGTTTGTTGTTCAGTTGCAATTTTAGCAAGTGTTTTGTAGCTAGGTTTAAATTCACATTCAGAGTCATCTTCACTAGATGTTTGAAAGTAAGCATCACGTTAGTTTACCTTGGCACCTCGTACCATGAAGCAGTAGGTAGGAGCAGAGTCATCCGCATCATTAGCATCAGCGTTGGTGACGAGGCCATTGTCTTCAGTGTTGAAGATGGACTTGGCAACATAGGCTGAAGCTAGAGCCAGGCTTGCCACGCCTGAATCGGACTCCTCCTCATACTCCAACTCCGCCTCCTTAGAAATAGACTCCTCCTCTGAATCCATCTCCTTGCCAACAAACGCACGAGCCTTGCTTGATGAGCTCTTCTTGTGTGATGAAGACTTTGACGAAGACTTCGAAGAAGACTTTGAGGATTTCTTCTTCTTCTTTTCATCAGAATCATATTCCGTGCTCTTCTTGTTCTTCTTGGTCTCATTGTCCCACTGTGGACACTCAGAGATGTAGTGACCACGTTTCTTGCATTTGTGGCATGTTCTCTTCTTGTGATCACGAGTGGAAGCTTCATCATTTCTTGAGCTGGATCTTGAATACTTTCTGAAGCATTTATTCTTGGCGAACTTCTGGAACTTCTTCACAAGCATAGCAAGCTCCTTTCCAATGTCTTCAGGGTCCTCGGAACTGCAGTCAGATTCTTCTTCAAATGAGGAAACAACCTTTGCCTTCAAAGCGCGAGTTCGGCCATAGTTGGGACCATAGATATCTCTTTTCTCAGATAACTGGAACTCATGTATGTTGAGCCCCTCAAGTATGTCAGACAGATCGAGAGTCTTGAAGTCAGGGCGCTCTTGAATCATCAGGGCCAAGGTGTCGAATGAGCTATCAAGTGATCTCAGAAGCTTCTTTATGATTTCGTGCTTGGTGATCTCAGTGGCACTGAGTGCGCAAAGCTCATTTGTGATATCAGTGAGGCGATCAAATGTGAGCTGGACATTCTCATTGTCGTTTCTCTTGAAGCGGTAGAAGAGGTTGCAAAGAACATCAATCCTTGAGTCTCTCTAGGTTGAGACGCCTTCGTTGACCTTGGAGAGCCAGTCCCAGACTAGCTTCGCAGTTTCCAGAGAACTCACACGGCCATACCGTCCTTTGGTCAGATGACCACAGATGATGTTCTTGGCGATTGAGTCCAGTTGAATGAACCTCTTGCCATCAACAGCGGTGACACCTTCACCGACCTTGGGAACACCGTTCTTGACGATATACCAGAGGTCGGCGTCAATGGCTTCAAGATGCATACGCATCTTATTCTTCCAGTAGGGGTAATCAGTGCCATCGAAGACAGGACACGCAACGGAAACCTTGATTATCCCTGCAGTCGACATAGCTAAAACTCCAGGTGGTTAAACCGAATCACACAGAACAAGGGAGCACCTTGCTCTGATACCAATTGAAAGTGCTAGTTATCAACTAGAGGGGGGGGGGGGTGAATAGGCGATTTTTATGAAAGTCTTCAAAACACGGGGGTTTTGAAGACAAACAGTAGAAATGTACCTATTGATATGCAGCGGAAGGTAGACTACACTAGACAAGCCATAGTCAAGTAAGCAATGAAGTGAAAGTACAAAGACTATCAGCAGCTAGGTAGTATGGATCAGGATGGAAGATAGTATGAAGCCAAACAACAACAGTCTTCACACAGTGAAGACAATCAGATCATGCAAGCAGGCAATGACTTCACGAAGACAGACTGTAAAGTAAAGAGATGGGAAGGATAGAACCAGTTGCTTGGAGAGGACAAGGATTTGGTAGACCAGTTCCAGTTGCTGTGACAATTGTACGTCTGGTTAGGGAGGCTGAGATTTAACTCAGAAGACCGCGTCTTCACCGTATTCCCCTTGAGCTAAGAACACACAGTCCTCGCCCAATCACTCTGGTAAGTCTTCAAGGTAGACTTCCAAACCTTCACAGACTTTGTTCATTGAAAATCCACAATGGCTCTTGGATGCTCAGAACGTGACGCCTAACCGGCTGGAGGATTCACAGTCCTCAAGTGTAACAAGTCTTTAGATCACGCGGATAGAAAGACTTCAGTGATGCCTAACACTCTTTGGCTCTAGGTGTTTTGGGCTTTGTCCTCACAAGGATCTCTCTCTCCAATGCTTCGGAGGTGGGTTGCACACAGACGACAAAAGCCGTGCACTAACTCTAAGCAGCCACCGATTTATGGTGTAGGCGGTGGGCTATTTATAGCCAGGAGGCAACCCAACCTGATTTGTCCGAAATGACCCTGGGTCACTAGGGAACTGACACATGTCCAATGGTCAGATTTCAAACACACGCGACATCTTGACTTGGGCTACAAGTAAAGCTGACTCATCCAGCTCTGGATAAGATTTGCTCTCATTCTCTTTGCACGAAGACATAGGATTTGGTTGAGCATCACATAAGTCACTCTGACTTTGTTCACTTGGACCCCACTTAACAGTACGGTGGTTCCTATGACTCAACAAAGAAGAAAAGGAAACTACAAAACACCTATGTCTTCGCACTCCATAGTCTTCATGTGAATGTCTTCTCGTGTCATAATCTTCACTGTGAATATATTCACAGACCACCATTGTCTTCAATGTCTTCACACATTTAGGGGTCATCTCTGGTAGGTAAACCGAATCAATATGGGACTAGTACCTATGTTATCCTGCAATTCTCACAAACACATTAGTCCCTCAACCAAGTTTGCCTTCAATACTCCAAAACCAACTAAGGGTGGCACTAGATGCACTTACACATCTCACTCAAAACTTGAAAACTTCAATCACACAAAACTTAACGGAACTTCGTGAGATGGGTTAGTATGATAAAGACAAATCATTCACTTTGGTGCTGTCAAGATAAGATTCATAATTGTTCTCACACAATGCCTACTGTACCATATCATTTCTACAATTTATATTGAGCAATATAAGCCATAGAAACTAGAAAACAAGCAAACTATGCATTGAAAACTGAATCTGTCAAAAATAGAACAATCTGTAATGATCTGAACAATAACCATACTTCTGCTACTCCAAAAAATCTGAAAAATTAGGACAACGCAGGCAATTTTTATATCAATCTTGTGTAGAAAATCAGATCAAAAGAACACTTCTGTGATTTTTTTTAAATTCTGGCAATGAGCGCAAAAGTTTTTGCTTTTCAGCAAGATCAAATCATCTACGACCATAGATCATCCCAAAGGTCTTACTTGGCACTTTATTGAAAAAAAGCTATAAAACATGATTACTACAATAGCATAATCATGAGAACACACAAAAATAGTAGGGGTAAATATTGGGTTGTCTCCCAACAAGCGTTTTTCTTTCATGCCCTCTTAGCTAGGCATGATATTTTTATGATACTCTTCCAAGCCCAATTCCGATGATAATTTTATTCATACTCTAAAAGATATAAGTGAAGTTCATAGAGCATTCTACAATTAATATAGATTGACCAATATCCAAGCTCAAAATATATAGTTAAGCTTATGAAGCATTCTATAAAGCCATACTTAAAAGATTTAAGTGAAGCACAAAGAGCATTCTATAAAGCTGTACTCAAAAGATTTAAGTGAAGCACATGAAGCATTCTATAAATCAATGAAGGCCTATCTCATACTAGCATGGTGCATAAAGGAAAAATGTTGAATGCAGTCGCGCAAGCGGAAGAACTTCATTCATGCTATCAACGTCAGCGACAGAGTGGTAGTTGATCACGATGAGAAAGAAAAGATCATCTTTGATCATTTTTCAGGAACACTGGGAGAGCAAGCGGAGAAGCTGCACTCTGAATTGGGATATGGTGAATGTTCCTGTGGTTGCCTCGAGTGAGTTGGATGGACCGTTCACCATGGTCGAGGTCTGGGTGGCGATCCTCGCGTCCCCAACAGAAAAGGCCCTAGATCTGGACGGCTTCACTGGGCAATTCTACCATTCGTGCTGGCCAATCATCAAGGATGAGGTCATGGCAGTCTTCCACAAGTTCTATCAGATGGCTGGGAGCAACTTCATCGAGATCAACTCCGCTCTCATCGCTCTGCTGCCAAAGAGAAACGGCGCGTCAGAGCTGAACCATTACAGGCCCATCAGCTTGATCCATTCCATTGCAAAGTTGATCTCCAAGGTGCTCGCAATCCGACTATCATCTGCCTTGAATGGAGTCATCTCGCCAGCGCAAACGGCCTTTCAGAAAGGAAAATGCATCCATGACAGTTTTTAGTACATGCAGGCTTGCGTAAGAATGTTGCATAGGGAACGGAAACATGCCTTGTTCTTCAAGCTGGACTTTGTTCGAGCATTTGACTCCGTGTCCTGGGCGTATCTGATTGAGCTGTTGCAACAGATGGGGTTCTCGCAGCGCTGGAATGATTGGATCGCCCTGCTCCTCTCCTCTGCAACCTCGTCCTGCTTGCTGAATGGATCGTAGGGGCCGAGCTTTTTCCACGCCTATGGACACAGGCAGGGGGATCCCCTCTTGCCTTTGCTGTTCATCCTGGCGATCGACCCCTTGTTCCGTTTGCTGGACACGGCCGCAAATCAAGGTCTGACCACGTCGCTGCCGGGACGAGGCGCAAGCATGCGCGTAAGCCTATACGCTGATGATGCAGTGATCTTTGCAAATCCGATAAAGGAGGAGGTGGACACATTACTGAAGCTGCTGAATTCCTTCGGTGAGGCTACGAGATTGAAGCTAAAGCAAGAAAAATCCTCTGTCATCCCGATGAATTGTGATGCCCAGCTTTTGGCAGAGGTTTTGCACGGCTTCGATGGCTTGACCGCCAGTTCCCCACAACCTACTTGGGGTTGCCAATCTCTCCAACAAGACTGTGACTGGTGCACTTTCAATTCCTCATTGATCAAGTCAAATCACGCCTCACAGGATGGAAGGGCAAGCTGATGACTTTGGCGGCTGACGCATTCTGGTGCGTGCGGTGCTCTCTGCCCTGCCAACTTTCGCGCTGACAGTGCTCAAGGTGCAGAAGAGGGTACTGAAGGAAATCAATAAGGCCCGGAGACGCTTCCTGTGGGCTTGATACGTCTCCAATGTATCTACTTTTCCTAACGCTTTTCCTCTTGTTTTGGACTCTAATTGGCATGATTCGAATGAAACTAAGCCCGGACTAACGCTGTTTTCAGCAGAACTACCATGATGTTGTTTTCGTGCAGAAATAAAAGTTCTCGGAATGGAATGAAACTTTGCGAGGAATTTTTATATACTAAATAAGAATTTCTGGAGCCAAGACCTGCTGGAGAGGGGCACCTGGGTGGGCACAACCCACGAGGGCGCACCCCCCTCTCCTGGCGTGCCCAGGTGGGTTGTCCCCACCTGGTGGCCCCGCAGACCCTGAAACCGACGCTATAAAATCCTATTTTTCCAGAAAAAAAATCAGGGAAAAGAACTATCACGATCCACGAGACGGAGCCGCCGTCACCTCATGTTCTTCATCGGGAGGCCAGATCTGGAGTTCGTTTGGGGCTCCGGAGAGGGGGATCTTCGTTCTTCGTCATCACCAACCCTTCTCCATCGCTAATTCCATGATGCTCCCCACTGGGAGTGAGTAATTCCTTAATAGGTTCACTGGTCGGTGAGGCGTTGGATGAGATTCATCATGTAATCGAGTTAGTTTTGTTAGGGCTTGATCCCTAGTATCCACTATGTTCCTAGATTAATGTTGCTATGACTTTGCCATGCTTAATGCTTGTCACTTTGGGCCCGGGTGGCATCACTGGTATAGCGACGTCCTAATCAAACGGTTTAAAACCCCTTTCCGCGACGACATTTGGAACCATCGCCAAGTGAGTGTGTGCGATAGGGTGTCCTTCCCTACGACCGTAAATCATCGAGGATAGGCCCTCCACAGGACCAGTGGGACCGTGTCTCGATCAGACGAGGCATCGAAACCCAATCATTTTCATAGGTATGTACATCCCACACGGTGAATCCCAGAAATCATTTCCATAGGTATGTACATCCCACACGGTGAATCCAGAAATCATTTCCGTAGGTATGTACATCCCACACGGTGAATCCCAGAAATCATTTCCGTAGGTATGTACATCCCACACGGTGAATCCCAGAAATGATTTCCGTAGGTATGTACATCCCACACGGTGAATCCTAGAAAATCATTTCCGTAGGTATGTACATCCCAACAGTTCTTTGTGTGGGAACGTTTGTGCAAGGTGGCCCTAACATAAGCAGTTATTTCTTAGGAAAGTGTGTGATTGTCGATTGATCGAACACGCCTACTTTCTAGAAACCGTGCGGGTTGTTTGAGTACATCGCCACTAGTGCGGTCGAGTAACCGTTTGCAATAGAAAACCCCAATAAGCAGGGTAATTAGCCTATTATTGATAATCCATGTACTAATTAAACTGATATTTCTTATAAAACACGCCGGATATTTCATATCCGTATAAAAGCAGCCAGGATTTCATAATCGAATTACATCAGCTAGCTTTGGCACTCAGTTACGCCATTACACAACAACACCAAGTTTCTGCAGCATAAAAAACCTTTGGAAAGTAGCATCATACACGATAATTAGATAGATGAATCTCATCTAGGAAACTGCAGAAGCGAAAGGCAAATATTGAGCCTTCAGTTATGTTGAATGTCCTTGCAACTTTAGGCCAGTGGCTATGGATAATTGCCCGCCCAACCTTCGTCCTCTTCAGCAAGACTTCAATATTGTACCGTGGGTGTTGAATGAATACCTTCCTCGCCTCTTGACCATGCAGGTGGTTTGAGAGGTAATCATCGATTAACTACTTTGAAAAATCTTGAAGCTGATCCGGTGGCCCGGTATGGGGTGATCTTCAAGGCGCCGACCGTCGCCTAGTGGCCAGGCGCCTGGAGCTGATCTCTGGCTGGTTGCACTATGATGCATCCATCCGGGAGGCGCTGAGCCAGGCCGTGGCGGCTTCCAAGAAGGACAAGCATGCCGCTGCCCAAGCCGCGGCTGCCCGCGAGGTGGCGCCGAAGGAAGCCGGGGCCGCCCAGGATCGCTGTCGGTTGCTGGAAGCCGAGCTGGAGGCCATGCGCACCGAGCGCACGACCGAGGCTCGAGACCGCAAGGCGGAGGCGGAGAAGATGAAGGCCCGAGAGGACGCTGTCAAAGGACGCGACGCCGAGCTAGAGCAGTTGGCGAGGGCATAGGCCATGGAGCGCAGCCGGCTGGAGAAGCTGGAGCAAGAGATGAAGACAGAGAAGGTCCTGGTTGAGGACTGATGACCCACAAGTAGTCCTTTCGATAAGTAAGAGTGTCGAACCCAACGAGGAGCAGAAGGAAATGATAAGCGGTTTTCAGCAAGGTATTCTCTGCAAGCACTGAAATTATCAGTAACAGATAGTTTTGTGATAAGGTAATTTGTAACGGGTAACAAGTAATGAAAATAAATAAGGTGCAGCAAGATGGCCCAATCCTTTTTGTAGCAAAGGAAAAGCCTGTACAAACTCTTGTATAGAGAAAAGTGCTCCCTAGGGCACATGGGAATTATCGTCAAGCTAGTTTTCATCACGCTCATATGATCCGCGTTCGTTACTTTGATAATTTGGTATGTGGGTGGACCGGTGCTTGGGTGCTGTCCTTTATTGGACAAGCATCCCACTTATGATTAACCCCTATTGCAAGCATCTGCAACTACTAAAGAAGTATTAAGGTAAACCAAACCATAGCATGAAACATATGGATCCAAATCAGCCCCTTACGAAGCAACTCATAAACTAGGGTTTAAGCTTCTTTCACTCTAGCAACCCATCATCTACTTATTACTTCCCAATGCCTTCCTCTAGGCCCAAATAATGGTGAAGTGTCATGTAGTCGACATTCACATAACACCACTAGAGGAGAGACAACATACATCTCATCAAAATATCGAACGAATACCAAATTCACATGACTACTTATAGCAAGACTTCTCCCTTGTCCTCAGGAACAAACGTAACTACTCACAAATCATAATCATGTTCATAATCACAGGAGTATTAATATGCATAAAGGATCTGAACATATGATCTTCCACCAAATAAACCAACTAGCATCAACTACAAGGAGTAATCAACACTACTAGCAACCCACAGGTACCAATCTGAGGCTTTGGGAAAAAGATTGGATACAAGAGATGAACTAGGGTTTGAGAGGAGATGCTGCTGGTGAAGATGTTGATGGAGATTGACCCCCTCCCGATGAGAGGATCGTTGGTGATGACGATGGTGATGATTTCCCCCTCCCGGAGGGAAGTTTCCCAGCGAGAACAGCTCTGCCGGAGCCCTAGATTGGTTCCGCCAAGGTTCCGCCTCGTGGCGGCGGAGTTTCATCTTGAAAGCTTGCTTATGATTTTTTCTCGGACGAAAGACTTCATATAGCAGAAGATGGGCACCGGAGGCCTGCCGGGGGGCCCACGAGGCAGGGGGCGCGCCCAGGGGGTAGGGCGCGCCCCCACCCTCGTGGCAAGGGTGTGGGGCCCCTCTAGTGGATTCTTTCTCGAGTATTTTTTATTAATTCCAAAAACAACTTCCGTGAAGTTTCGGGACTTTTGGAGCTGTGCAGAATAGGTCTCTAATATTTGCTCCTTTTCCAGCCCAGAATTCCAGCTGACGGCATTCTCCCTCTTCATGTAGACCTTGTAAAATAAGAGAGAATAGGCATAACTATTGTGACATAACGTGTAATAACAGCCCATAATGCAATAAATATCGATATAAAAGCATGATGCAAAATGGACGTATCAACTCACCCAAGCTTAGACCTCGCTTGTCCTCAAGCGGAAGCCGATGACGATAAATATGTCCACATGTTTAGAGATAGAGGTGTCGATAAAATAAAATACGGACATGAGGGCATCATGATCATTCTTATAATGGCAACATATATTGTCGGTGGGAAACGACACCTATGGGATCACAAGAATCCCTACTGCGGTTGCGGGGCGCGGGGTTGAGAGAAGAGCGGGTCTAACAGAGAGCACGCGGTTCGTTTATCTAGGTTCGGGCCGCGAGGATGCGTAAAACCCTAGTCCTGCTTTGGTGGATGTATTATGAGTTCTTGAACTAGCTACGGGGTGTAACAAGCTCCAAAAAGCCAAATCCTCTTCCTCGCCGCCTTGGGCCTCCTTTTATAGAAAAGGGGTTGCCACAGTGGCACACAGGAGGTGGAAAGGCAACAGTGTTGCAAGGGTATCGCTGGTATTACAGGATAAAGCGCATTTAATGCGAGGCTTAGGTGTCCCTTCACTTTATCGGGGACGGGGGCGAGGCCCGTCCCGTCCGTCACCACTCCTCCAAGCTTCGACACGGGCCCTGGACAGTGATGCATGGGGTGCCATGTGGGCAGGCAGACAGCTGAGGTGGCGCGGTGATGGAGCCTCCACGAAGGGATGCATGTTGCCACGCAGGTGCCTGCCCAGCTGGTTGGGTCGGCAGCTGCATGCGAATGGCGGTGGAGGCTTGGCCCGTGCGGGCCTGACGGTGGCCCTGCTAGCACCCTTGGTAATGGCCTTGCCAGGTGGCCCGACAAGGGTCTTGTCGTCGCACGCCGTCGTCCCCGGCAAGGGTCTTGCCGTGGTACGCCGTTGTCCCCGGCAAGGGTCTTGCCAGGGGTCGTCGTCTTCTAATCCTCGTCTATTCTTGGATATGTCTTCACAAAGATCTGCATGCCACCTCGGAGGTGCCTTCCCGAGCCCTGGCTCCACGCGGATGATGGCATTGGGGATCGTGGGCTCAAGGATGGCTCACTCCATTGGTGTGGGGCGAGCTGCCCCGGCAAGGGTCTTGCCGGGGCTGCCGAGCTGCCGCCGGCAAGGGTCTCCTGTCGGGGGAACCTGCTTCGTCCCTTTGGTCCTTGTGGCCTTGGCCTTGGCGTTGCTCTGGCCATCTTGGGCTTCGGTCTTACCTTGGCTCATTAATCTTTGTGGCCTTGGTCCTTATCGTTGCTTTGCTTCGTCTTGTGCCTTCGGCTTCTCTCCGGCTCCCCTTTCCCTGCCCTGTTATGCGGGGCCGTGGCGGGAGGCTCTGACTGCCCGTGCACAAGTAAAGGGGTCAAAAGGAGAGCCCCTACTTTTGTACACCGACAGGAGCCCCCGGGCCTGGGCCACACATAAGTGCAGCACGTTGTTGGGCCAGGCCCAGAATGATGTGCGGGCAGTTGGGGCGGATTTTACTGCGGTAACTGTTCCGTCCGCTGCGCTTCTCCACGAACCGCGTTGAACGCGTGACATGGGGGTCGTGCGCGCGCATGACGGAAGCATGCTGGCGTCACCCCATGGTGGACAGTAAAGAGGTGTCTTGCGTGTCTCTTTGAGACCGCAGGGCCGCTTTCTATTTACTGCCCTCGCTTGGGAATCGTCGCTCCATGCGTCCGCCTCCTGTGCCATGTTCGTTGCATGCATAATGCAGAGTGAATGACAGGCGCGTGGGATGTGGGAAGTTGTGCGCGTGCGTGGGTCGATTCCCACGCGCCTTCAATGGAGCGAGGAGGGCGGTCGACGACCCCGCTTGTGGTCACCTCAACAAGCCGGATTGGCTGAGAGGGGGCAGCCAAGCCCCACCCCCGCCCTTTATAAAGAGGGGAGCAGGAGGAACGGTGCCTCTCAACCTTTCGTCATCTGCCTCTCCCCATTCCTGCTTCCTTTCTTCTTCTGCCATGGCGAGGGGGCGTGGCGACGCCTCATCGGTGGCAGCGAGGGTTTCGGCTAGACAGCGCATCACTCCTCCCCAAGAACTCATAGTGGCGGGGCCGGCCGCTAGAGGAAGGGGGAGGGGGAGGCCGAGGCTGCCGTGGTGCTCGAGGGAGAGGAGGACGGGGCGGCAGATCAGCCTCTCCTCCGCCAGCAGCTCCTCTTCTGATGGAGGGTCATGCCGGGGACAACCCCTGCAAGCTCTTTGTCAGGCTACGCCATCCACCGCACCGTCGCCTTCGCCTCCCGACTCCATTCACGCGGGAGATGGAGCTGGATCCGCCGCAGGCGTTGCGGCTGCATATGAGGGGTTGCGGGAACAGCGGCACATGGGCCGACGTCGAGTTCCCCGCCCCTCGCGTCATGTATCTCCACCGAGGGTGGAAGACCTTCGCTCGCCTCCACAGCTTGACGGATGGGCTCACCCTCCATTTCAAACTAATGGAGGGTGGCTTCCTCTCCGTCAAGATCTTCAGGCACTTCGGGACTCGCGTAAGGTGCTGCATGGAGAGCTCTTCTGACGACGAAGATTCCTCCTCGAGCGAGAGTGGCGAGGAAGACAACGGCAGCGACGATGAGGCTAGCGGGCGGCAGGATGACGGGTCCGACTAGGCGTCAGGCGCCGCACCGAGCGGCACCGGCGACCCCATCATCGGCTCCTTGAACTTCTCGAGGTCGTCTCCTTGGGCGGCTGGTGTTGGGAGGCTGCAAAAGAGGAAGAGGGTGGGCGGCAAGGCCGTCAAGTCGGAGTACGCGGGCACCGAAGTCTTCGTCGCATACCGACGCCCTGCCGCCTCGTCTTCGAGCTCTGCCTCCGGCGCTGCCATCACCATCCAGCCCTTGGGCGGCCACCAAGATGTTCTCTTGGTGTCTTCTGCCACTCGTAGCTCGCCTAGGCGCCCCTTTTGCCCTTCTGTTTTCTTGTTCAATTTCTTGAGGAGAGGGACAAGAAAGGGATTACGGGCACCTTATCTCTTTTTAGTCTTGTAAGCCTTCGGGCCTTTGTTGAATTTAAAACTTGTAACCCCCTTGTTCATGTTTTTCATCCCGCACGAACTGTACCTGTATGGGGTGTTTTTTAATGAAAAAGGGATGCTTGCCGGGTTTTTCGTTCGTGGGTAAATCCCACGACAAGGAGCGAATCCTTGTTATTCTTTAAGATAAACGTCTTTTGCTCGGCAACAGACCTTGCCGCCCCCCTCCACTCTACTCAACCGTCCTCGCGCTCTTGGCGGAGGCAGGGATGAAGTGGGCTTTAGGCTCCTCGTCCCATCTCCTTGCTGCCGCGGCTGCTACCAAATCTGGACCCAGGAAATAACCCTTGGGTATAGGGAAAAAGGGAGCACAGCAGCCTAGAGATAAGAACAAGGTTTCATATACCCCAGTCCGGGTCTGAAATGCATGACAGGAGATAAAAGACTTATCTGGATCTGCAGCCCCCGGTAATCTTATCTTGCCGCGGTTGGATCCTTGTGCTTGCAGCGCCCCGGCAACTCTGGTTTGCCGGGGCCGGGGCGTCAGTCTGTTTCCTTCTTTCTGAGTAGCTCAGCAGAAATGCTCATGTGCCCTGCGAACCAAAGGAGGACAGGAAAGGAACAGATAGACACGCACTCGACCTCTAGGCTAGGGGTTAGTTGCCGCTAAGCACTATCAACCCTAACCAAGGACGAGACTCGACCTAGCATGCATGCTATAACTTAGGGCGCCAGCGCTTCATTTATTTATGCTCAGGGCCTGCACCTGGCTTTGTACAAAGGGTCACATGCCTTGTTGGCAAAGCTCGTACAAAAGGTGGCTTGCCGGGAGGCCCGGCCAGCCGCGCCTTATGGGTAAAACTTGCGAAGATGCTCGATGTTCCAGGAGTTACTCACTGGTACGACATCCTCGGTCTCCAGGCGGACAGCGCCAGGCCTGGTGACTCGTATTACCCGATAAGGGCCTTCCCACTTCGGCCTCAACTTGTTGGAATTCTTGGCCGACTGAACGCGCCGAAGAACAAGGTCATCTTCCTCAAAGCTTCGAGCATGAACCTTGCGGCTATGATAGCGGCGCAAGGCTTGCTGGTAGCGTGCCGCTCTCACAGTCGCCCGAAGACGATCTTCCTCAAGGAGCGTCGCGTCATCTTGGCGCAATGGCTCTTGCTCAAGCTCATCATAAGCGAGCACTCGAGGTGACCCGTGTATGAGTTCCATGGGGAGAACTGCTTCCGCCCCGTATACCAGGGCAAAAGGTGTCTGGCCGGTGGCTCGATTTGGCGTCTTCCTGATCGACCAAAGAACCGCTGGCAACTCATCGATCCAGCGCCTTCCACTCTTGTGCAGCCCTTCAAAGGTCTTCGTTCTCAAGCCTCGCAACACTTCAGCATTTGCCCTCTCCGCTTGGCCGTTGCTTCGTGGATGTGCCATGGAAGGAAAACAGACCTTGCTGCCAAGGTCTCGGATGTACTGCATGAAGGTGTGGCTTGTGAACTGCGTGCCATTGTCGGTGATGACTCTGTTTGGCACACCAAAATGGCAGACCAGTCCTTTGAAGAATTTGACGGCTGACTGAGCAGTCACCTTCCTCACTGCTTCCACCTCTGGCCACTTTGTGAACTTGTCGATTGCAACGTACAAGTACTCAAAGCCCCCGACATCGCGGGGGAAAGGGCCCAGTATATCGAGCCCCCAGACAAAGAATGGCCAGGAGAGAGGGAACTTTTGAAGGGATTGAGCTGGTTGATGAAGCTTCTTTGAATGGAACTGGCACGCTTCACACTTGGTGACTAGTGCCGTCGCATCCTGGAGGGCAGTGGGCCAGAAGAAACCTTGCCGGAACGCCTTCCCAACAAGGGTCCTC